>QNGE01000633.1:0-46366 GCA_008508345.1 Paragonimus westermani
CACTGAAGTCAACTGCGTATGCGCTTAAATAGATGTAACGCTAGTTTCCATTACATCCGTTCGTTAAGATGTGCAAGAATTAACGTGCTTCATCTGTTTTATCAATGTTCTTCAAAGTGACTAACACCCAGTGATTGTCCCAAAAACACAGAGAGTAGTGAATAAAAAGCTTTCAAAGACACTATTTTAGACCTAGTGTAACGCAGAGAGAACAGTTTTTGATGTTGTGAAGCCTAACCTTGCACGTGGTATAACCTAAGCCATGAACGCGTTGCAAAGGTAGTTACTGTGAGATAGCTGATAGATTTCGGTATTTCAGACTCATGACAATGGGCACTGAAAAAAGCCAAACGTCACAGTCATGTATTATGTATAGTGATTCGCGAGGTCACGAAACACCAGCTAAATCAGGAAAAACCACAATGTTACTGAGGCTTCGTTTGGGCCGCAGGGTACACAAGAACTAACTTGTTGCGAACTCGCACAGTTAGCAAGTCTATGTTTGCCGGAGTGCGTCAACAGACGACGAGATGGAAGTTTTATTCAAAGTGCAAAGCAACAGTCAACAATCAAAGGTCATTGATCGAAGTGAAATAAGCGTGCGTACGTTAGCAGATGTAACGCGGGTTTGATAAGCAAAACATGACATCTGTCGCACCATATTACTTCGATATGAGCCAAAAATATCTGGTTTAGCTTTCGTGATAACCGAAGTAGATCAGTCAGCGCGCCAACATCTAATTCTGACTTGGGGTCATTAACTTTCACCGAGACAGTAGGCTTAGTTGGTGTCAGCTGTATCAGCCATATCGTAACTCATTTTGTACAATACTTTGTTTCAAGTGTTTTTAACGGTAACAATGACCAATCCACATATCTGCTTTGAACTTGTCACGTTTTGGAATATTTCGACCCTGGAAATAAGTGGCGGATAAGAGACGTGAAAAGTGAAAGTATAGACTGATATCCTAAGCTTCTCCGGCAACCCGGGATGTTCGTAATCCGTGAAGTTTGCAACACGATTGACGAAGTATATATACACACAGAGATATTGTTCAATAGCGGAGTGGTTGGGTTCATCTGATTTGAACGTCATTGAAATAACTATCTGTGTTGTTCTTTTAAAGGATTTTGGGTCAACCACCTTCGAAAGGAGACACCACGCTCCTGTTTTGCTCGAAGAATATTGGTAAAGACGTTGTCGATTTCTGTGGTTTCAGTTTGTAAAGAGGTCTAGACTGTGGATGCATCGTTTAGAATTAACAGGACAACTAATGCGTCACTCTTCGAGGGGGCCGAGTATTCTGAGCCTTGTTCACGGGAACATGGGACTGAGAATCTGCATTTAATATTTCGGTCGTGCATAAAACAAGTTTTGTGTTGCAGTGATGAACGTCGTCGTCATGTGAAAGTGTGTTTAAAGTTTCATCTCCGATCGTTACAAAGGTGCATAATACTGGCGGGATCTTAAATGAGTGGAACTCACGTTCATTGGTTATATACGACAAGGCCTGATTGAAAATGCCAAGCATGCAGTAGCTGTGACCACCTGTGATTGATGTTTAGTTTCACATATATATATATATTTATATACATTTGTTGGAGTTGTGCTGGAGTGCATTTTTTTCGGTTATTCTGGGGACTAACAGAAAAGTGGCCTGCTTTATTTGATAGCTAACTCATACCCTACCAAGTTCCTCACATTGCTAACCTTTTGAGGGCGAACTCGATTTTGGTGAGCTGCAACTGCTTTTCACACAAAACCCACAAAAGTTATCAAGGGTGGAGGGGGAGTTCTTGTCAAAACATTATTCAAGATACAGAGTTTGGTAGACCGCCAGGCAAACCGTTATTCAATCTGAGCTGTTTGGTGCATTTTCAATAATTTTTCCCGCATTTGGCCAAGACAATTCGGTGGCGAATTAGGTCAGTTAATTTTGCATATACGGTTACAACACGAGAATCAATCTGTACATGACTAACATATTCCACTGGCAACGTGTATAATAGAATTGACAGAGATTTTCAATTTTTTGGAGAACTCGTCAGACCTTTAATCACGACAGTGTCATATATAACGTAATGTAGGATAATGCGGCTCATCAGCAATGAGTCTGGGATGGTAGCTTTCGCACGGGCTTTTACTCAGCGAATGAGCTTGTTCAACTTTCTACAGACTTGCATGAACATTTTATTTCACGAAAAGCTGTTCGTACTATCTCAACCCTAGTTTGTGTATGGAGTTTCTCTCTTAATTTTCTCTAGGAGATTGATGTGCACAATATTCTTAAGGTTCAAGCTGGTATATTATTTTACGAGAATACTCATACAGTATAGATCAGGTTGAGAAGATTAATTATACAAGCACATATTTCGAGTGTGTGTGTGCACGCTTCATTTGACTTCAAATCTATCAAAAATTTCACTTTGTTCAAACACAAGTTCACCCCAACGACAGAAAAATCACTAGACCGTCTGAAATGTGCAAATCTACCAGTGGCAGTTAGATGATTAATTGAAAAACAGATTGAGAAATTTGCCTCCAAGGTTTCGGTAGACTGGTAAGCAGGGCGAAGCAAAAAGAGGAGATTTACATATTGGTCACCGTCAGGAAAAAGATGGATATTATTTTGTGAAATTCATTCTGCACTGGTTGTTTGCAGAAATTAGTCAGCTGCTTAAGGATCTGTTTTAGAATTGACAATTTGTTGATACTGCTGGGTGAAATCAAAAACAGAATATTTGAGACGTCCAGAAATCTTGTAAGTGGTCCACGAGATG
Organism: Paragonimus westermani; assembly: GCA_008508345.1. Lineage (NCBI taxonomy): Eukaryota > Metazoa > Platyhelminthes > Trematoda > Plagiorchiida > Troglotrematidae > Paragonimus > Paragonimus westermani. The sequence continues at coordinate 2,782 of QNGE01000633.1, forward strand.
AGGCGAAAAGACATATTGCTATTCAATACTGCGATTTTATTTACCGTGAACAAAATGTTGAACACTAATAGGTCATTGTGCATGAGTTTTAAATAGGTGACTTGACAAAATTTCAGTTCACAAGGTTTTAGGTTACTCACTGTCAAAATGACATTCCACGTTCGACACTTTTAGAGTGATTATGCTAAGAGGATCCTGATTGTCCGCTTTGTCAAGGGTTATATGTTTGTAACGCAAAAGTTTATTAGTGCCCGAATCACAACATTTTTGGCGTAGTCTACTTTAAATCGCTAGGTTACACTGATCATGTTGGTACAAGCTAGACTTGAAGGTAATAAAATTTCATGTTACTCACCAGCAAACCAACATTCCGTCCATTCTAACGAGAAGTAGTACGAGTTACATTTTAAAACCGTTTTGTCCATTTGAGTGCTGAATAAGAGTAACTAGATTTCAATAGGAGCCAATCCAGAACAACTTAATGGACGCTGAAAGTGGATGATATAAAGCTGGTAAGATTCAGCCTTAAAATAAGCAGGAAATTAATCGTTAGACGTAACATGAACTCGGTTAGGCGGTTTCCTTTTGTGATAGATCCCATCGGTTTAAACGGCTGCGTGACAATGGAAATATAATGCTGGATGTGGTGGGCACCACACATATCTGGCCAACTATTATTCGCCGTGAATTCAGGATCAATAAACAACTTGTCTAAACTTCTTCAGGGCAGATGTCTACGTTTCGTTAGGGTCGAAGTTGTGCATAGCCCTCTGAAGGCAACTAGTGCGACGTCAGAAGAAGCGTTAATGTGAGTGGTTACACCGTACAGGCAAGATAAAACACCAGCAGCACACCTTCCAGCAAAAGGCAAGCTGTGAAACGTTATAGTTTGCTAAAACAAAGTTGCTTTTACTGGTGATTGTTTTAAGTTGAAACAAATCAGTGATCCCTATTAACTACTCTAACGATCTGGCACAACAATAACTTACATCCTGTCCAACGGATAGCCACAATATGTTTTACACGGACGCGTTAGGCAAATCACACTTTTGTTTGGGAATAGAAAATTTATGATCAACAACGTTTAGTTTTTGAGCGAGGCTGCCGTTAGCAGTTCAAACAACTAATACCGCTAGACTTCCATAAGCTGTGTATAAATTTATCAAGTTGGTAATTAATTTCAGGTATGTTGGTGCGCATTACACTACAATATTGAAGTAAATTTAATTTCTGCAATGAACCCTAGTAAACAAAATAAACCATGATGATCGTTGATTTTCTTAAATTGACGCTGACAACTGGTTGAACTTCTTAATACAACAGTGTGGCTTACGGTTGAGATGAAAATGGAGCGAATTTTCTTAACAAAGCCGGACGGACAAGTAAATTGCCGTTCATATCTCCGTAGTATTCCACAGTAGGTCACTTACATCAGGTTTTATCTCCTTGACAACCGTAATAGTTCGGTCAGTGCTCTATCACCTATTCCAGGCTTGCTATTGCTGAAGTCCACTGAGGCGGTACTGCATATAATTCAATTGGTTGACTCCCTGTCTCCAGTGGCTTTCGACAAATTCAGTGTAAGTCATATTAGGTTATTGAGATTTTCATTGTCTGTATAGACAATCCAGTTGTAACTGTTTTATTCGTTGATAAGACATAATCAATTATTGTAAACGTACGGCCAGTCAGGCCTTGAGAAAGTGGTACAAGTCCACATCAAATGGGTGTGTAGTAGAGTTAAATGTGGGTTCACAGTCGGCCTAGAAACATGGCTTGGACATATACGACAAAATTGAGGAAGTCTACATGCATAGTGGGCGTCCACGGATGTATTTGTGCTTATGAATCGCATGAGGAACAGCGCTGACTCAATAAGTTCGGTGGATTGAAAGTTTAGTAGACACCACACCTCTGTATTACTTAGGAGACAAAGTGCCTCGTCAATGTTGGAATTTTGTGACCACTTGTGAATTGCAACGTAATCCATTCTATAAAAATATTTATTTCAGGCGTTTCTGCTATTACCAACGGTTCATCGGAGTACTTTATACGTGCCAGCCTACTGAGTATTGGGTTAATTAAATCATATGGATAATTCGTGGGCAACTACAAGGAAAAACTTCCATCGTAGGCTTTTCCGGAAAGTCAAAACGCTCAAAATCCGTATAGTTGGCACCAACTGACTGGAAACACATTTTCACATAAGGATATTTCTAGCATTGCACCGAAAAGCATGTTTCTCGATTATTCTAAGGAAATTTGAAGGGCTAACGAAAAGGTGGTCTGTTTCTTTTGATAACATCGCGTCAAGTTTGTCACAATGTTAAGCTTTTTGGTAAAAAACTGATTTTGCGGTACTGTAGTTGCTTACCACCAAAGTCTTATGCTCTTCGCGAGATTGCACTACAGAAGTCAACGTCGACCGCCCATTTGCTGTCTGTCGAACTTGTGGGTATTGTTACAACCGACGTTCCCGCACTGTTTGTTAGCTCCCTCCTCATTTGATAAATATATGAAGAGATTGTTATCGCACGATCTGTCAAGAAACACGATCTGTTTGTACATTTGATTGTGCTGCTTCTGAATTCCACGTACTTTATTCTTGAAAAGTTCTTTGGTAACTCAATCTCTCTTTTAGCATACAGATCAAAACTCGCATTGTATAGTCCACTTTTCATTTTCAGTTGCCGATCGTCACGTGAAGAGTCTGTACTGATACGATTGTTCCCTTTACTTTTAAACGCGATGATCACCAATACTTCGGTTATTTAGGATTAGCTGGTATTGTTGTTTTTAATGCCGATAGATTCATTCGGCTTTTAAGAGTATGTTCTTGGTGGCATTGTGTTTTTCACCCAAGCTCTTAGAAAATCTGATATCTGGAAATAATTTGTTGTTCGATAGCAGTATTTGAAGTGAACCTCAGAAAAATATATATGAATACGCGTGGGCTATGTGGCCCACTGTATTTGGTGTTTTCATCTACCATTTTGATTTGGTTGCGGGAAATTCTGTAGTCAACGTGATCTACTTAGATTGTTGTAGCGGGTTATTGATGACTTCAATAAAATTCATTGGTGAGTTAAAAGCTCAAATGATGTTGCGGCGGGAATGAAGTTCTGATTAACGTAACTTTCCAATGCACCTATGAGTCGATTGATGCCTTTGAATGTCAGCGCCGTGTATCTCCTCCTAGATTTCAAAAACCAGTCAAAAACATGTGCTTAGTGATGTGATAGCAGGAAGAACGAAACATCGAAACCACAGAAGATATAGAATGTTTTAGGGTCACTATGAATTCCTTACTACTACGAGACTTGGAAATAATAGTTTCTCTATTCATTTTGTTTTGTTTGAGAGGACAAAGTGCGACCGCCGCAGAGGATGTTAGTGAAGCCACATAAGTATCGTTGACTTTATTCGGACAGACAATTAGGAAATTGCTGAAATATGGTGTCTTCCATTGTCTGATGACACTTGGCAATAAAGAAAATGACGTTTCGCAACAACTGTTCAATAGGAACAACTCGTAAAATTGCTCACCTTCATTAGCGGATACCAGATATTTTAATCATATTCTGACCTCTGTTCATAACACATGCGTAAAGAAATTCAACGGCCTCAATATGTGACTGAAATGCGGCCGTTGGTAGATAGCACTACAATTGACGCTTGATGCAATGCAACAGAGAGAACATTCTCCTAGGGAAAACATTCCCTTGTTTTCATTAGGTCAGCGGTAATTGGTTAGCCCTTTAGGGAGACATCAGTTTTTTAAACAAGTTGGTATCTGCTTGAATTATGTCACTTTTTCGATCCAACAGACATCGGGTCTGTTGTTGGTTTAGAGTTTGTGAACTCTAATGTTTCTGAGGCACAGCATGAGAACAACTCACGGATTCCGCGTTAAATCCTTTGAACTATTAACGAGGAGTTCCTCATGTATATGGTAATGGAGACAGTTGTATCTGGGAGCATAATGAATGGAACAACAAGGACACGTGGGAGCAAATCAGCATTTGGCGGAAATCACTGGGATTAGTAATTATCAGTTCAGCTGAACTAAGCTGAACAAGAACACTACCCATATTCTTGAAAGTGTAATATGACGGAGTTGCTTCATTTTGTCTGAGCGAACGACTTTTTGAAGTTTCAAAAGAAATGTAGGCTGGTACGATGGTCGGCAACTAGTGTGAACAACTATGATGAATGATAGTCTCATGAGTAATTGATTACAAGAAATATTTGCTGTAAAAAAGATCTTCTAAGACGCGAGTAACTTCCGTATTTTTCATGTCCAACCAACAAGCGTTTAATGTGCTTGACCAGCACTTAACCAGGGGTATAGAAAACGAAATAAGTTTTAATCACTTAACTGGGCATACAAAGTGTGAAAGGCTGAATACGGGTATCAATTTTATTAATTGGAAGTGAGATGCTTTTGATTCGTTAGAAAATCATTGATTTCAATTAAAAATGTACGATAAATTTGTTGATGTGCTACATACTAGAACTGCGCAGTATATTCTGAAGTGCTTCAGCCGCCGTCATCAGCTTCATGTTGTCGGATTCACAAAACTAATTTGGAACATACCGTTTTCTATATGTTTTTATTTCGGCACACTTTCAGTGAATTTGATTGAAAGACGATCCTACGGCATCAACATGGTCACCTAATTTAATGAAGGCGGATTTTGACGGTGCGAAAATTCCTCGAGGAGGTTTACACTTGATGAAGTTACCTCGCGATGTCTGATTTGGTTTGTGGTTATCATTATTCGACCTGGGGAGTGAATGTGGAATCTCCGCCTTTGGAGACTGACGGGTGTATGGCAACTACCTTAAAGGATCGCTAGTGTACACATGATAACGTTGAAATGATGAAAAGCAATCAACCCGAATCGTTCATTTTATACAATTGCGTGGGCGAGCGGATCTCGTTCAAAAATTGTCTGCGTCATACATTGGCTTCTGACGAAAATCGGTGTCGACTAGTGTTTGATTCGTTAGCCTCATTGGTCCATAAACATTCGAATTGTTTACGCAGATTTCACACCAAAGCTTGTTTGTTTTGATATGCAGAATATGAAACAGAACACAATTTAAGGCGATATTCTGTTTTCGTTTGATATTTGTCGAGCCACAATTCCATTTGGTCATCAAGAAACAGCAGGACGGAGGTGTGGATTAACATGCAGATAACACTTCATTGATATATTGTCAAAAAGGAGAGCTGTGTTTGAGTTCCGCCCTATACGCAACCTCTCACTAATGCCTAACATTATCACAGCGGTAATCTGAACGTCACCCGGAAGTGAACATCATATGGTGCAAGACTGATTCATCATATAAAAGTATGTTGTCCAACATGCTTTTGATTAATGCTCAGCGTTCTCAATCTCTTCGACCAGGGACGCAATAGCTAACTTATCAAATTCAGTTGACACCGCCACCAGGTTATCTCATCCGATTGATATCATATCATTAAAATTGTTGGGCGATATTTCTGATTACTGATAATTGGTGTGGGATATATTCACTTAACACAGTTCTGTAGACGTTCCAGCCTGATCCTTTTGAAAAGAAACGTTACACTCATGTCACTCTCGTCACACTATTTTACTTGTGTAGTACCTGCCAATGGGTGATTTAAACGCCGGTCCCTCTAGCATGAAACGATTGTTTTGATCTGCACACTCTTGAGCCCAATCAAGCACAGCTGGTTTCTCGTATGAGAAAGCTAAGTCATACTTTTTCGTAGGCAATTCTAAAGTTGCCCGATCGTTTCTAGAGGAGATACAGTAACGATGTTGTTAACTATAATTGATAACGTGACGATTAGTGTTCCCCTTCAGGCTGAAATCGTAACGAACATTGAACTTATCGAGCGGTAGATTCGGTGCATCTGCTTTTCCTACTGATCCCAACAGAGGCTATCTTCAACCATCCGATATACTTATGGGCGTAGCAGCTTACATCGTCAGGACAACGACCTGAATTGTTTACGGATTCATGTGTTCCACGCTCGAGGCTCGAACAGATGTGTGAAATATGTTTGCTTAACTGTTGTAGGCAGGTATGCCCCGTTGCTTACCGTACAGCACGAACGTATTGTTAGAAGGCTGATATATCATAATGACTGAAAGTTTCAGAACAGTTCAGTATACCAACTGTGGAAAAGTGTACATCAATGACTCTCGAGGAATATGATTAGCTAGTGAATTCAAATGAGATTTCTAAGACATTAAACAAGGTCTCAGAGCCAAGGGGACGCAATATTCGAAGGTTACAAAAAGGCACGGAAAGTCGGAGAACAACCTGTGAATTGGTCCCGCAGATACCAGAACATCATCAACCAGCAACTTCAGCGTCCAGAAGTCTGAGCAGCTGAACGTACCGTTGGCTTTAGTAAGGAAAATGAAAATGTTCACAATCTTCTTGGAAGTTAAAAGAACCCGGCCAGACTAATTGCCTCTGCATTAGTCAGAGCAGCCTTCACAATAGTTACGGTCGGCATTCCTTAGTTCGTAGGTTTCTTCTACCAAAGTTCAAACAGTAGACACATATCCATCGTTTCAAATATCCATTGCTGTATATATAAAAATACGTATTCAAAAAGAAATTCATGATTACCAGAAGCTCTCCAGATAGCAGATGTAGTTCTAGAGATGAACTGGGACGTTTATGGCGTTTAGGTTGTTAATAAAAGGAAAACGTTTGTGCGAAGATGCTACTAAACGAGATAACTAAACGAGATAACTAAACGAGATAAACTTGGGGAAAGTTTGAATTAAAACCGAGCTCTGAAAATTCTCCCTGAACAGAATGCCCAAGTCATACTTCTGTGTACATAACTCAACTTCCCTCGGAGATTATTAGATTCGGAAGAATGACGAGACCTCTCTTTTACCAGAGCCAACACCCAGCTGAGATTACTCCAGATTTCCTCTCGAATGAAACTTGATCAAGAAGAACTGCTAATTGACCTGTTTACAATAAAATTCACATAAACCTTTCCGTTTAAAAGTTTAACCAATTTTTGTTGAAAGACTGTTCAGTTTTCCTTGAGAACCAGCCTATTTATTTCTCTCCTGAAAGGTATCAAATGTTACGGAACATCAAAAGTCATTCTGACAGCAGATCGTCAGTTTAATCAGTTCGCTCTAGTTTCAGCGGCATTTTGTCGAAGACAACTTATGCTATATAGGGTATTACCTGAGAGTGAGATATGTCCAAAATTGAACTATTTTGATTATTTTCAAACTTTGGGACTCGTTCAGGACATTAATCATTTCTCAGCCTATTGCCTTGGTGGTCATTAATAATTTGGAGTCGCCGTTGTTCTGCAGCATGGATAGTCACACGCGATTGAGGAACCGGTCGGATGGACGGCATGACTTGATGACGGATATATAAATCATAAAGTGACAACTGGGGGGCACTCACTCTTCTGCTCGAGAGATAGCCATAATGCATCTGGATGTGAGACATTTTTGAAATGTTTCAATGTTCAACTCAATTGCTGTTTTTGGAGTAGTACTGTTCTCAGCTGGGTGCAGTGTTCACTACAGAATATCACAAATTATCATGTAAATGTTTATCTGAACTGAAGCCTGAAAAATGATTTGCGTGTTTCCCCTAAACTGAACACCTTTTGAAGATGGAATCCCAGGTTTCATGCTGTCGTTGACAATGTTAGGTGAACAAGGTTGGGGTGCGATCTTAACTAATGTGATCTACCACAGTGAAATTCTAATGGACTTGGTCGAGACTGGGTTTTCAGAAAAATCCTGGTAACTTTTTCTGTCAGTACCATTTCTCCTGGACAATATTTGCGAAAAACCGTTAATGAACAGGAAGGGGGCAAGTCACCTCCCGGATTAGTACGTCACAGAGATTTCCATAAGCTGCACGAGTGCTGACTTTCCCTCACCGACGAAATCAATGAACTGTTATTGATACCAGTCTGGTGAAGAAGTCACTTCAGCCGTTTTAAAGTGATATTGTAAAGCAGTTTTCATTGTCGTTTTTGATAAATGGTGCTACTGTGACTGTCGAAATTTTGCAAGAAATGGGCGCTAGAGACATGATAGATAACCAGTAAGTATATATACTTGCCGCAGAAACGGATGGGTTGTAAATACTTCTCTATAAACATTCACTTCGTGATAGCCAGAGTTGACAAGATGAAATATTTGTAGGATTTATCTCCGTTCACTCGCAACTGCCATGATTTTTTATATGCCGCTATTAATGTGAGCATTTTGTTCTTGTGCGGCCTACCCCAGTTAATCAAACAACGAACCATTCGATCAAGTGGTTTGCCTGAACACAGTGAGAAGATCGGGACAATATTGTTAATCCTACAATGCAAATTGGATTTAACAGGTTCTTTGTTCATTTAAAAAGAGTAAGTCAGTGATTTGCAACATGATTTTTGATAAATGTAATCCACTCGGATAACTTTTAACTGAACATATAAAGACAGACGGCTTGAACCCTCTGCGATTCCTTTTTGCAAACATAGAGTCATATTTTGGATCATTTCAGCGGTGACAGTGGCTTGATGATTGTCACAAAATTCTTCTACAAATGCAATCAAAACTTCTAGACTGCTACAGATAGTGTGCAGATTTTTTCAACTTTATTCTGTCAAACTGAAGATATATGAAACAACAGAATGCATAATGCACAATGCATTGAAGATAAAATCGTAGAGACCGTGGAAGAAACACTGGAATTTGAGCAAATATCTTTGCTGGGAGGAAAGTTATAAAAGTGCGATGCTGTGAGCCTCACTGACCGTATGGTAGAGCTAGACTTGAATGTAAGCCGGTATTGTTTTGTTGCTTTCAAAATTCGAATTAAAAACGCCAGTGGTGGCTTAAAAAGGTCGAGAAACGTTACTTTTATCAATAACACAAGAAGGGATATTTTGGTCGTGTTCACATAATCAAGATCTTACGGAGCTAGCACAATGCTTCATATTTGTAACCCATCTAATTCCCACCTTTTATGAGCCGAGCATAACCTGGAAAAATTTGCAATCGCATTCACTATGACAAAGAGAAAGACTAGCTAGGTTTCTTTTGGTACCATTGAAACTGGTGTAATCTTGCTGGGCTCTAGTCACGCTTCAGGTGGTTTAACACTGAGAGGACTGAAAGGCGTGTGTGAACAAACTCTGGCAATTAACAGGCTCACTGATACATAGATATTGGAAGCATCAAATGTCTGGTGCTTAGTTTTCAATGGTACTTTATATTCAGTAGAGAATCAGCTTTGAACTTCAAAATTCATCCTCAGATTAACAACATACCAAAGTAAATCGCTGATTTGAAACTGGGTAGCGCAGAGGCAGCGTTTCATCACCGGAATATAATAACATTCAAACAAACCTTGAAACACCGTACAGTTACACGATTCTTTACATAACGATATTTTTGCTTTGGTTCGTAATTACAATCGATTACAACACTCTTGAGGAAGGCCACCCGAGGTGGTTGAAACGTAGAGTAGTACAACTTGCTCAAAACGTTGTGTTATTCCCAATCTGTTTACCAATAACATGTTAAACACGACGCCCACACTCTTCAACTTCATTCGTACTACATTTAGTGCGGATATATTACAATCGTTCTTTTAGTTTATTTGAAGGGTACTGCTACGGCTAATTCATGCGTAGTAGCTGTAACCATGGTTACCTGCAAGAAATTAATTTAATTAGGGATTGATACGTGAGGCTACGTAGCTTGACACTTGAACGAGGATATCCCGTGGCTGACATTTTGACACACAGTACGGAATGAACGCTTTGTAAGTCTGGTTGTTAACTATTGTGCAGGAGCCAGTCGACTGTTGGATACGGCACGACATTCCGTTTCCCCCCAGTATGAAGGTAAGTGGGATATCAGAGTTCTATTCATTGTTCTGAAAACCATAAAAACGTTGTTGAAAACCGTTAAAATTAACATCATTTCATCAAGAACATCTCATAAAAATCTCGGTTTACGATTCTCCAGAGGTTTGTTAAACTACTCTTGCTTTTTATTTATCAGCTTCGGACCCAGATTTGATACAGTGAAATGTGTCTACTGATTACGGACTTGGGTTACTTGAGACATGGCGAGAAAATAACCCGACTATGAACAAAATCTGAAATTCCTCTCAGGGTATAAGAGAGAGACTGCTAGCTTCTGCAAACCGTGATGGAACTTCATGAAACGGTGCATTTATATTATCTTTTGGCTGAAACGTTTTGCAAAATCGGTTTGCATCGTTTGTCATTTTCTGTCCAGTCTACATCCAAGAAATTTACTAGAGGTTTCAGTGTGCATCATTTTGACATTTCAGGCACATATGCTGGTAACTTCTCTCTCGCCGTTGTACCAGTGTGGATAAGTGCTTATCTTTACTTACAATTTAATTCACCGGGTCATTACTCCCCGGAAAATGAACTTATGTTTTCTTACATTTTGTGCCTTAGCTTCAGCCAATATTTCGAACTTATTTTGGCTTTCATCTTCTTGTAACAAACAACGTATTTTGCCCAAATTAAACTTTACTTACCAACCTCTATCCACCCAGAATGAAGTGTGCATCCTTCATTAAGGTAGTCTACTGTTTGTCATTTCCAAAGCCGAAATGAAAATCGGTGTGACTATTTCAGAAATGTCAGAATGCACTAGGGATATCCAGTTCAAATAACATGCGAGCCAATTAGGAGATGAATCATAAATGTGTATAGGCACTGATAGTCTAACAGATAGCAAACGGACCGATGCGAATGAATGAGTACATTATGGAAACCTTCGGTATTCACCGATAGTGTTTGCATCTTTTAAAAACGTAGCCAGCGTTCTGATACACACGCTGACAAGTAGAAAATAAAAACTAATTTTGCATATGGATTAAACCTTGGGAGTGACCTCTCTTCCCAGCTGTGGAATTTAGCGAAATTCACTACTCAAGACTGTCTCCACGAATTGACCAATTGATATGAAGTGTGTTCTTTCCGTCAAATAACTGATGAAATATGTAGACGATACATCTTTACTTTAGAAGAAAATGAACATCGCCATATGTTGATCATTCTTACATAACTTCTTGTCAAAAACCCAGTTACAATCCTTATATGGTTGATATGCTATGATTACAGCTGAAATCGCTGTCCATTTTTCTAATAACTTCTCTTATTTTATTAATTGTTGCGCAGTAACTCAATGGACCAATAATTCGTCATTGTCTCTATCGATACCCAAGTACTTACCAGTTCATTTGTTTTGTGAAACACTGGCTGATGAGGTGCTGCGGCGCAATTTTTATGATACGAATATGAGAATGCGATAGCGAACAATCGTAATTTTCCTAGAGTATCGTACTAATGGTGATGTATGCTTTACTGACTACACTTGGCGTCATCACCCCCTACTGCCGATTATTCTACGTATCGTTTAGGCCATCGGAGTATCCACTGTATAAAGGGGCTTCCCTGGAAATCTGGAGGCTCGTCCTAGACTACTGTTTGTGACCACTCAGTCTGTTTGTTTGTGGACTTTTCCTGATTTTTAAGTCGGTGCGATGTAAAAATGTTCAAGTGGATTCGGAGGAACTCAGACTTTCATACAGCGTATTTTACGCCGCGTAACACTGATTAAACGGAAACTGTATTTATCGGAGCAAGGCATTTTTTCTCCGGTTTGTGACGATAAACAAACTTAATCAAATAAGGAAAACACGATTGGATCACAGTGCCACGGGCCCTGTGCGGGTGAGTTGCAGTAGGTTATGATGAAGCCCACCATAGCCGTCAACGTCCCAACGCGATTCAACCCAACAGACTGAGGCAAACGAATTAGCATTCAAGTAGTCGCAGATTGCCTCAATTTACGGGCACAAACTTGGTTGAGAGTGTACCACAAGCTTCAACTGCACGCTTCTGAGAGCATAGGCCACAACTGCTCTGAGGGTCCTTTGATGGATCTAGGCCAACGGAAAGCCTGTATGGCTCAAAGGAGCATCTCTTCTTAACTTGCCAGCTGCCTGTGGATGAATGCGCTGCTCTAAAGTCTCTCCGTTTGCTTTTGTTGACTGCCTGATTGAATCTACTGCGCAACCTTCTCGCACAACACGAGATAATTTCGGTTAGTCGGTCAAAAAAACGGTTCCTGTGTCATAACAAAATATGGTTCACAGATTCCACCCACTCATGATTTGGAGGTGAATGCAAAATTCTCATGATGCACGTTGGTGCTGTCTCCGACTAAGATCGACTATGTATTTCATTTGACCTACAGCAACTGAGCGGTTCTGCATTCTTATGAACAGTTACGATAAAGTTTTCAAATTGTTGCGCGCATTGCTTTTACTGGGCAACTGCTTATCTACCATATATCTAGCAAAAAAAAAAGATTGTCTCTATATATATTTTAGCAATTACCGTGCTCTTAGATAACGAGCACTGGGCTCTAGGGGATTGCATTTATTTTGTCGACCTCCTGGCTCGATCTTTACATTTATATATTAAGTAAAGGATTCTTTGCCCGTCATCCGACACCTTAGGTTTAACGCAGCTCTCGAACAAACAAATTTCTGAAAATCGTCACTGGATTTCCGTCAAAAAAACAAGTTTGATCTTTTGCCTTTCCAAGCTTTCGGACAGTGGGGCCGATGCAGAACCTACTTGTACATGCAAAGAAGTCTGTACTGGTTTCGTCGTGGTGGCTCCACCGGATTCAAGTGCGACTCACAGTCATCAAGAAACTTGCAAATGTGAGCCTTTTGCTCACATTCATCACCACCCTCTTCCGCTTCCGAATACTCATTACGGATATTCTCATCTTCTTCAACTAACAGCACTCAACTGAGTATCACATCTTAAGTCACCTTGAGATGAAACCTTCCGTAGCTTGACTTCTTTGAATTCCTTTTTTTTCAGTTCAGCTGCAACAACGTGGGCTTAGTCTGAAAGTTCCTACGACTGTTATAACTGACAAGGGAATCAGAACATGAGACAAAAACAACTTTCTGACTTGCTGGCCTGAATTCAATTGACCATTCAGAGTAGGTTGTTTCTTGGAATTGACAGGCATTATCAAGCGCTGAACAGACTGATGGTCAATGACGAGGACGTGTTACTTATGCATCCAGCGTATTTTAAAACGTTCAGTTCATAACTGTTAACCACCTAGACTTCGATTGGAGGTTGAGTGCACTGTAGCTTCCGACGCTTGTTTTTCGTGTATGAAGTGACTTGGTATGAAACATGTAATATCTCTTATGTGTTATCAGAAAACAGAACTGTACCTCGTTGTCTCGGAAGTCTGAGGTTCAGAAGCATCTGACAGGTTATTTTACACCAGGAATAATAAACATTGTCGGTTTTGATAGCAAAATTAGATTGCACTTAATTGATGCAACTAAACGACTATAAATTTAACTAATTGTTCACTTCAGACTTATTGGTGATATAAAGTGTGCCAACATAATTAGCTTTCATCAGACTACCAAAATTACGAAATATAATCAGGTCTATCCTATCATTACCAAATTAAAAACCTCGTTTTAAGTACCACATTTACAAAGTTGTCTGAAACAACGATTTGGTTAGCAAGTACCGTAGTATTCTAAGAAATAAACATGTAGCTATCGAGTTGTACACTGCCATGCGAGTTTTGGAGTAGTCTGTACTAAGCCGGAAATAAGAGTAGACCAATTATTCCAGCTAATTTATCTACCGCACTGTGTTATTTGTTTCGACTAAGGAGGAATATTTTGGTAAATAATCGCAAGAGCATGACGCGGTCGCCAGTTTTTGCTCGAAAGCTTTGCGGAGGTAAACAGCCATCTTGCGGTCCGTTCGTTAGCTAATGTTCGTTTTGATGTATGTTACGTCATCGTAAGAAGGATTATCCTTCTCATATTATAATCACAGCTGTTATTCATTCGTGACAGTGAGTCTACTGAAGTACGATGAAATGTATTAATTTCTATTGAGGATATTTTGGGTAATTCGTTCATGACATTCGTATATAAACATATTGATTGTTGAAACAAATTAAAATGACGATCACGGCAGTCAGATAAGTTAACTCAGCTCTCGAGCATTTATAATGTCAACCGCTTGTTGACTGGATGGAATTCGGCTGCAAAGCTGCTAAAACTGACAAGCTCTGACTGCAAGAACGAAAGCTCCGTTAGATTTAATACACCTGATACTCAAGAAAAAACAGAAACACTTCCAAATCCTCAGGTGAGGTCCCCAAGGAAACTGACAGCGTTAAAGCACTAATGTTGCCAGGGGTAAACATTAAACGTTCAGTTTTTTTTTAAATCCGGTAGTGGATTTAGTGTCATTTGCCTCACAAACATGGTTACAATAAGTCAAGTGCAAACGAAGTTTATTTTTCTACTCAAACTTGCGGAGCAATTGTGTTTTCACTTTGGTGATTCTTGTCAATTTGCTCAAGATATGTATTTGCTTTATTTTCCTGCATACAGAAAGTAGTTATCTCTGATCGAAACATTTGCACACATTGTTGGTAAAAATATTGTACCACATTAACATGTAACTGGATTTGAATGGCCACTGTAATTGTTAAGGGGAATATTGAATAAGCTACTGTTGATAATAAGATACATGATAAAAACTAGTAGCATCATTTGTGTAGATTGTAGTGTTAATATACTGAGAACTACTGAAACATTGCAGCATTTAACATCCAATACAGTCCTAGTTTTTGGTGTCAGAAAGTACGTTCCTTACGTTAATTCATTATTGTCTGTTCATTGTGTCACCTCCGAAATGTTTTGTCGACTATCACTCCACACCCCACCTAATTATTTTCAAATGAAACTGTTTCTTTATATATGTTCAAAAATCATTTTCCTTGATCTTTTCTGAAAACATTCTATTTAAAATCCATATATACTTTTATTTGTTTTGCCATTGAGACACTTATAGATAACCTGGACAGTTTAGTGATCCAATGATTCAGTGTACATTTAATGCACACGTTATATTACCGGAATCGGTCTCAGACATAAAACCTATGGAAAAAGTATAATCTTCGAAAAGTTCTTTAAAAACGGTATGAGACTGAAAGTCAGTTGACTTCGGATAATTATTGCTAATGTAAACCAATAATACCAATAATATCGGGAGTGTTGTGGTCTCAAACACGATCTGAAAACTGTGCTATTCAAGAGGAGTTGTTCAATTTATTTTTGCGCATGAGGATGAAAACGCATTTCTTCTGGTAAGGGCCTCGAAATTGTGTACAGTTCAAAATGAAACAATTCGGACAGTCGAGCCGAAAAGAAATTTTAACCCTTTACGGAAGTACTGCTTGATATAGGTTTTGTAGCGACATCTGGACACCAGACAATCTCGATTTAGGATTTTTGATAACGTTCCAACGATTTTATAGCTTGGCCTGTACTACCACTCAGCGGATTCACAAACTGGTCTTCAGAAACAATCTGCGCCTCTTGCTAGAAGTGCTATGAACCATTGAAAATTATTTTAGTATTTTGTTCCAAGATGATGGTTTGAGGTTTTAAATTGACTGAAATTTTACATATATCTTCTGCGTTGGCCTACTTATATTTTTGTCTTCGGTCTACTCGACACTGAGTGCATGCTGGATTCATAACGTTGGAAGAATCAGATTCCAACTTGGAGGCGCGTTCTGCAGAAGGATAGTCCTTTTCACGGTCTGAAGTTAGTTTTTATACAGTCAGCCAGATTTTTCCTGTTAGTTCATTAGTGACTACTTAGAAATGATGAAACTGACGGGCATCAACGAAGCAGGCTTGTTGAGCTTGTCAGGTTTGAACTTGCGAAGTATTTACAAGGAAGTCAGGCGCGCTAACTAGAGAAACGGAAACCGGTAATTACGACTGTCGTTGTTCACGTCAGAAATGGTGGTGACGTAAGATTTGGCAAAGAATGTAACTCATCATGTTGAGAAAACTTCAGGGCAAATAAAACAGTATTCACACTAGTGACGCATTGAAGCACGGCAATGATTTACGTGAATGAAAAATGCACCGAGGTTGGCAAACCACATTTTGTAGCCATTGAAATCACCGTTTTGCTTTTTCAAAAATTTCACATAAGTATTCACAATTGACCTTTCTTTTTCTACACTGACTGACCAATATTCTTCAGACGCTGATGAGCACATGCTCATCTGTACAAGAAAATCTGTCACTCTGGCAAACGGTATGTAACACTCTCTTGGAGCCACCTTTTAGCACTTAGTCTAACTACAGCCACCTCGACTACCGAGAGACAAAGCTGTTGGACCACTTGAAAAACAGCCGACTGGGAATATGGGAACTGATGCGAAATTAATTCGAGTTAACTGTCTAGTTCATACCTCTGCGACAAACTAATTGACGGTATAAAGGTTTGTTCTGCGCAAATGGTATATTGTATTCGGACTAAAGTTGCGGCTCCTCTATAACGTGTTGTTCATCGTGAGCACAATCAGCTTCTTTTGTGTGTTCTTATTCGGAACCAGTATCTGTTAATCGTATGCGAAATTTTACCAGACGGATAAAATTACATTCACACTTTTTCTGAAGACAATTCCAGTTCGCCAAAGAGAGATGAGCGAAGAGATTTTGATCACAATCTTACCTTGACGATGGGCGTGCTTGTTACTCTACTTTGTAGATTTTACCAGTTAGATATTCCATCAAACGATTTGTGGTAGACTTCTGAAGCCACTTAAATACGTTTCCGTTACGTTAAGGACAAATGCACATGTGTACGAATCTCAAACGCAAGTGACTTCGTGCCATATGGAATAAAATCCACCTCCAAGTTACATGTGCTTATAAAACTATACGATAATATGACCGATTATACCGTGGCTTACAAAAACGCTGAAGCGGAAAGTATAACACAATCGTTGATCTAGCGGTGGTTGTGCCAGGTAAGGTTAAGGTGTGCTATGTAAGTCTTAGCCTCAACACTATTTTGGATGCTAAATGGCATTTGGTGTCCTATGCCGTGTTTGATGATGGTCGAACACTCAGTGTTAATATGACTGGCAGTAAATTGTGTTCACAAACGGCCACAGTGCTAATGAAATATTTTTTGAAATATTCGCTATGTTTGGATGTTCGTTGCTGTCTACGAATTTTAACGTAAAGATGCCAGTGCTTGAGGGAATGAAACGGAATACAGCTTTCGAAATTTCCTCTCTTCAGACCAGGGATTAAAACTGTATTTTTTGAAAGCACTAGGGCAAAGGTGATGGAGTTCTTTGTGACTCGCTAACTATTCCCACATAAATATTTACTGAATTTTCAGTTCATGTGATCTCAACAGAAACTGTACGTGTACGAATATTTCGTGCTTCACTTGTGTTCTGTTTGTGCAATCGCGCTTACACTATTGCGGCTGATAAGACCTATCTGTCATGCTATGCTGAAAAAGTCGAGCTTAGTCCACGAAATCCAGTTTTATTGTTCAGTCTGAACGTGACAGTGAGCAATAAGTGGCAAAGTTACATACTCTGCCATCGACATCTCGGGTTTGATTTGCGTTTCAGACGATAATTTTGTCTATCATGTATAAACTGAGAAATGGCTGGTCTAATTCGTACGACAACCACCGACTACGGATTTCGTTACTGCCCTTCACAAACTTTCTGTATCAAAACACAATCTTGAACAAAAAAATATCAGTGGTTTCAAGATCTGAAGCTCACAAAAACATCAAATTCTATTACGTAAAATGAGAACTATCAACGTTTGCTGATTCGCGCTTTTGCTCTGAATTCATTCTAACTTACTCTGTTCTCTGCAGTGGTGAATACTTTGCTGAATATTCTCACGTACACTCAAACTTAACTGGCCATAGAGCTGAGCAAAATGGAGTTACCTTTGTTTCAACCTAGTTATGCACAGTAGTGCACACAGTATAAGGCTATTTGGAAAAAGGTCTGTTCTTCCGAAAATTCACCTTTCTCAGCTAACTACTTAGCGGTTTGTTGTAAGTTATTTTTTCTTTAAAACTCTTTAATGATTACTTGGTTCATTGACCGTACGCTGTTCCTGTTTATGTTACATGTTTTACCTTAGTGGTTTTTATTTACTTTCTTGCATTTCACTGCGATATGACAGCACTTTTGAAGCCAAAGTGGTCAGCATCTTCTGAGGTTAAATGTCTGATCGTCTTCGATTAGACACATTTAGCATTTCAACATATTTAGGCAATAAACACAACACTGCAGTGGCGCTAATGTGAACCACACGATAACGTGGTGTTTCGATCTGAACACATTACTGACTATAATATGCCATTTAGAAAGATTTTTGCATACGGCTTATTGAACGATGAGTTCAACTTTTGCAAGTTTTTGGGAGCATATGCAGACTTTTATAAAACATACCTCCCTTCATTGGGTGTAAAACTGCTCAACCTCCTCGATTAAATCAACACAAAATTCGTCATCTGTGATTTATTTGCACCTCCCAATATGATCTTCTGACCAAATCGACTTTGAAAGCACCATATTTATAGGTTTTCTTCAGTTGCACGTTGTCCTATCAAAACAACCACTGACGAGAAACTAATGACGACAGGACCTTTGAATGGTTGTTGACTCAAAAGGGTTTTCATTCTCATAATCTAGTGAATACATCAACTAAACGGGCAAAACTTGCTAACGCGATAATTGAGCTGGGTTCCCAAACGGCACTGAGATACTTTGATCATCAACAGCGGCAGCTCAGACGATAAGCGGAATTGTTTCGTTTTGAATGTCATGGTATGTGGCCTCTCGCTTATAATCTACAAAACTGATGGCAGTGCCTCGAGAATGTGCTGGGATATTTAGTTAAATATAACGCATTTGTTTCAGACTAGACACAAGACCAAAGTGGTTTCGTCATCCTGTGTGACTGCAACATGAAACCCGGTAAAACTGGAAAAAATTGTTGAGGCTTTGTTCACTTGCCTCAAGCATTCTTTATATGGTCGAAAGTTACTCCACGTTTGAATCGATTTCTCTAACCAGGTTCAATGTTTACATGTTTGTGCTTAAAAAGAGTTTTGGAAATTTCCTGTTTTCCCTGTGATGTTCAAGCCGATTAAGGGAGAAAAAGGTTCACTTCAATGTTTAACCAACTGGCGGACTTCAGGGTACTTGAATAGCTTGATAAAGGCAAATAAGCGCTGCGGATTACAGGAATTTATTAAAAAAAACTCTTAGATGGGAGCGCCTGTGGGTAGCGTTGCAAACGACATTCTGTACAGCTTTACTTGTACCGGCCGCATTCTTGGTGCCATCACATGTTGGACTCAGTACATATTCCGGAAGGGTTGCGCACGCAATAGGAAACAGAATAAGAACGTATATACATGAAATTACTTCCCTGTTTTGTATTGTTCAGAACTACCTCGCGGCAGGATTGATAAAAAAAAGACATAGTCTGCTCTGGTCAGCCGACTGGAATGCTCAGCAATAGATCTCAGCTCATTAGGCTTTACTTTATGCACTCTGTCTCAAATGATTGTGCTTAGGCCATGATGGTTGTAAGTTACAATATGTTTCACTGTCATCTGCAAATATGTACCCATTGACCTACGTGCCAGAACAACGGCGTGGTTTCTGTGGACTGAACTTTGACAGTTGGTGAATGGAACAACTTATTCACGGTTGTTGAGGCCACGTTGAGCTACAACATGTTGATTCAAATACTCTCGGCATGGTGATCAAGTTGAGCAAGAATTCATTCCACAAACTGATTCACGCTCGGTATTGCAAGTTGCGCACCGTAAGCCAACAGATCTATTCAACATTGTTCCATTATAAACCCTTGTTAAAAAAAATGTGTGAGTTTAATTGCTGTTACTGTTTCTGTACAACCGGCGCCCGGTCAAACAACAGCAAACTTGTCCATCTAGTCTCTTTGATTTGGCAACCGCAGTTTCGACCAGATGACTAATTGAACAGCTGACTAAGCTCCACTTGTGGCTGTCCACATATTCACAGCTACAATTGAGAATGTTGTGAGCGGTTAGCCGTTAGACTTACAGACGGTTTCTTGTTATTTCCACAGACAGTCATTTCAGAGGGTGGTAGTGGGATGTGCAAACCTGTGTGATGAATTAATCTTCATCTGAACATTTATAGCTGAATTTTCATCTGACTCAAATTGTGGATGGCAAAAGTACGACCTACAAATTTAAATCCTTAAAGCAGTCTTATACCAGTCTCTGCATCACCGAGTTTTGGGACGTTCTATGACAGCTACTCTTTGTAGACAGCGATCAACATAACAGCTCCAGAATGCACAATTCATAGTGTTGGGTGTAGCGCGAATGAACCCTACGGAACTGGAGTAGGCCACCTCGAAACAGGCGGTGATCATCGGGCTCGACATGCTTGTCAACTGTCAGTAGATAACAAGGTGACTCAAAGACGACATTGTTGCTTACGGCGTGTTACTGGATGTAGTTCAACCAAAGGCCTTGCCTTAGTAGATGGCTTGAACAAGACTAACGGCCAGTATTTCGTAGCCGCGTCCATGTAATATAATATATATCTATAATGTATAATATGTAATATATTGTGTTCTCACACATCAAACCCAAAGTAAGCGATAAAGACAAAGACTGTGAGACGGCCATCAAGCTGAATGACAGATAGGTTTGTGCTAACTTACATTTTCCTGTGAACACTTTGTTGCCCACGCGCTTCAGTCTGCCTCTAGTTGTGCTGAAGTGATTAGCAGTAAAGGTTTTGTAGTTGATCAGCGGTGTTGCCAAGGCCAGCAGGAAGACCCGCATTTTTGGATTACAACACAAGTCCAAACAAAGTTAGTCAGAAACGTCTGAGCTCTAGCCATATCATGCCATTACGTTGATTGATAGGAATAATGACAAGATATTGGTTGATATCTTTATCGTTTCGCATGTGCTGGTGTTGTTCACGGTGAGACAAAACAATGGTGATGCGCACTCGGCATTTTGGGTCTGGAGATCACTATATGCAAAAGAGAATGAATGTTGTCCTCATTTGCATCACAGAGCTCCTGAGAACCCAAAGCTGATAAACAGAACGAACGCCTTCGGAGGTCATTGGTGACATGCATGGAGACGATTGTGTCGTCACCTGTGCTATGTGTGAACTCACTTTTTATTAACAAAACATGATGGGAAACCCGCTATTTTGTGATAAATTCTTTCACATTGCAATGGTTTCCCTTTTGTGTGCGTTATGTAAGCAGCACCCTGTCCAGCCAGCTATGAGTGCTTCTGTTAGTGTGGCAACTCATAAATTAGGGTTTAGTGAAATCCATCAGGAGTTCGGCCTTATGAATGACCACTATAGAAAAACCAGTGAAAACGCATCAGAAAGTATTTCAAAGTAAGTCAATGCAATTGCAATATCCGGTTCACGTCCTCTGGACTCATTTCTCTGTTAAACAGCGTAAGCAACAGCACTTCTACTCTCGTATCACGATCCAAATGGAATACAACTTGAATTGTTACGGATCTTTTCCCATCTGTTATCTGCTGATATGTTAGGGATGTTCAATCTAACTGGAACTCCTAAATGAGCCACATACTTTTTCTCTTGTTTACAGTGATTTTTCTAGGACTCTCTAACAAAGATAAACTCAGTACATAATGGTTGTGCCGTCCGATAGAAGGATGTCGATAGCAGTCTGATCAGATCTGACCTAAGTTTGTGCAGCACGTGTCGTGGATAATATGAACAAGGGAAGAATTGACTGCCCTTGTTGTTGTTGCAATGTAAAATTCATTGTTATCCTAGTGTGAGTGACAATGTAGAGATCTCGCACTGACAAGCATGAAATCCAGCCCACTTACCAAGGACACGACGCAGCAGTGAATCGTAACACACATTTCAGCTCTCGATGATAGTCTCACCGTCACGTGAAAAATCTCATACAGTCTTCTAGACTGCTAATCGTGCTTGGTCTTGTGCTCAGGTTTACGGGACGGTAGCTTACAGAATGACGTCTGGTAGACCGCTGTTGAGACCCCTGATATTCGACGGTGATTTCACAGGAAGCCACTTGCAGACTAACATCGAGTATAAATATAATAAAAGGCAAGCCCTCCAAGAGTTTTATGGTTGACCAACACGTGCATTCTACATCATTTTTGTTCTGTGCTTACTTTATACTACGGAATGTGACAATAGTATTTTGCTATTTTTCGTTAAATGGGGTTCATTGAATTGGCAGATGACTAGTTGGTCCATATAACCACTAGTAATGACAGCAGCAAGTCTGATAGTAAGCAAAACTTTAATCAACAAAGCAACTAGGAAAAGATGATTTATCGTCCTTTTTGATAGAGCATGCACTGGTGGCAGTGAAGTTGCAGGATAACGGATATAGGCTAAATGCTCGTCACAAGTTTCACTCGTCACTGCAAGAATCAAACGTAGGTATGCTAGCCTTCACCAATTATCAGTGAAGCAGTCAGCTGACTTTATCGGCAGTCTAAGTGTGAACTCGTGTGGCCATGTTCCATACTACTGATAATCTGGTCGACACGAATTCACAAAGAAATGAACTGCAGCGCTTGGTAAAGGCGAAAGGGTTGACGTCCAAACACATTTGGCCTAATGAATATGGGCGAGTGCCGGAACGCTCCAATGTTCTAGGTGTGCTGTAACGCTGTATTTGGAAGATTTGGGAGACAACAGACAGGTAAGATGGATGAAAAGACTACCATCGGTAGGTGAGCAAGGAATACTGCGGTAGGATCGGAGTGCGAAGAGAGTTGTTTGAGAGCTCGAACAAACAATCCGAATCGGAAGACTTGCGCTGTGGACACTTGGATAAACTCCTTGGTTGAACTACCAGACATTCTGTAAAACCGCCTTATTGAATTTTCAATAGCAAGGGCACTGATCACTCTGTGATAATTTAGTTTTTTGAGCTCATCAAAAAAGTATTCTAATCAGAGGTAAGGAAGATATTTAGATAGGAAAAACTGTGATTTTTTCAATGCACTAGCGAAAGGTTTTATTTTGGGAATTGAGGTTTTGGACGGACAGGCGTGAGGTTCCAATCTCAACTTCGCACAGAAACGTTTTTGTGCAAAAACCTGCTGAGTACAGGAAAATGAAATAAAATGCATAAAGTGGTGGTAAAATCGTCCGATAATTTGAAGCGGGTGAGGTCGAAAGTCGTTCAAAGTCCACAACCAGCTCACACCGAAAATACGTTCACTTTAAAGTGAAGTGATAAAAGCGTATTCTACTGCATCGTTTCACGTTTACAGTAGAGACCGCGCAGCCTGCTGGAGGTTGTATTATCTATTTTAGCATATAATCCACCATTTATAAAATCTACTCAGACAAGATCTGTTTATTGCTGTGCAAGATTGTTTGTTCATTTGGTGCCAAACTCCACTGCCTTCTGTTTTTTCGTTACCAAGTTAGTGTTGCAAGACTGAATGTCACGTGGTCGCTGGTGGTGTAGAGGAACAACACGACAACAACTTTAGAACGGAGTGGAGGGTGAACGGGTATGAAAGCACTCAACCCCGACAAAATAACATCAATTCCTTTGCACACACTAATTAAGTTTGTGTGATCAATAAGACTAGGTTGATTACCAGGTTCGCTCATTTGATATCAAAAAACTGTCCAACGAAATATCGGTATGGTTGAGTTTTTGACCTATTGACATTACGCGTTTCAAGACCGGTGATCCCAACTTCTCAGTTAGCGCTTCATTTAACTGCCTATTCACAGCATTAGCTGCACCGTCAGTTACGATAGCCTTATAAGAGAACAACGGGAAAAATGCGTCTGCCAACACTGTTAGTTCATCCTCCGTGAAGGCTCCAAATGAATTGTAGGATCACTAATTATCTTGTCGCTCGTGGTTTTTGTAGTTGTCATCTCGCCCCACTGAATCACTTCGCTGCTTCATCAATCTGATGAGAACGTGTTCATGTCTTAAACATCATGTTTTCTTCTGCTGTTCGTTAACCGTAATACTCGGCAAATCATTGCTTCTGTACAAGCGTTTACCATATTATTGTCGTTAATCAGTATTTATGTCCGAATACACATGTACAGCCATAATGATCAGCATGATAGGTAGCCACCCAATAACGCACCTATTGTATGTCTACGATACATGCCATTTTGTACATAAGCCGCCGCAACCTAACTGTAAACAACTAATGTTGGGTTGCTTTTCAGAAGCACAACACCTGTTGTTATGAAGAATCATAAACTGACCAAGCTCTGTGCAACCATTTCTGGCAGCAGCATCGATGTGATTCAAGAACGGTCTCGGTGAACACAATATAATGATTATAAACAGGTTAATTTATTACAAGCCACTGGCCAGGGTTACCACAGCAATCACACGTGGATGAAAAATATTATTGAGAAAATGGGTATTAATCATAGATGTTGTTGATAACTGTCCACCTATGTGCATCATATTCCCGATTGAATTCTTGTCGCAATTATTTGATATACATTGGAAGGGCATTTTTGTTGAGAAGATGTTTCTGTGATTAGATTGTCTCGGGATTTTCCAAGTAAACATGATGTAACTGTTGATCAGGGAGACCGTCATTTACATTTTTACTTCCAATCAGCCTCAGGCTGATGGCCATATCACGGCAAGTGGCATAACCCTTTTGTTGAAGGCAACAGGTGTGTTTCTGTGATGGTATAACAGTTCTGTTTCGTAAAGTCCATGTTTTGTCATCTTCACCTTACATTCAGATTGCTCTGTTTGTACGTATGAAATTATCGTAATTTTCAAGGAGATAAGTATGATTTCCTTAGCGAATGAGTTTTCCGTAGTATGTAAATGAAGAGTCGTACTTTAAGACCGCCCGAGGTCAATCTTGCTATGTCAGTCGAAATGGCAATGTGAATACCATACAATTAGTGTTCAGTGAGTGACTTCCATCTTACTTTATTGCGAATTCAACCTTACTCTCCGATGTCTCCAGTGCTTTTAGCTTGCACCAATTTAGTTGAAACTGGCATAGATCGGGGGAGCGACATCCATCCAGAAGAACGTTCACCACTGCGTTTCAGGGGTGAACAGTAGGTCTTCTGTGCCGTCATTTCACAAAGTACCAAGTTTCAAACGCTTACTAGGCTTTCCTAACGTGTTGGCCCACGCTACTACGGTTGAACTTACGGAATACGCATGAAACTTTGGTTTGAGCTTGTCAAGGTACATCCTATAACATGGTGTTCTTTGGAGAACATCAAAAGGAGAGTATTGTTGAAAATTCTTCGATTGAATCTGTAATGAACAGAAGAATAGTTAGGTTCAATATGCGTCCACTGCCATTCTCTAGACGAATCACCTTCGGAGTGGTAGGTTTTAATTAATCCATAGAATTGTCTGTAGATAAATTGCCTCAGTGTGGGTTGTCGAGAAGCATATTGTCCGCGATTGTTAGGCATTCGTTTATGTCTCGAATCAGGACACTCAATATTTTGTGTAACACTCCTTCATTTGTAAACGTCGCAATAGGAACATCTCATGTATGTCTTCGATTCCTCACTGATGCGCATGTTATCAGTTATCATTTTTTGTGGAGCTGATGTTTGGACACGTCTTTTCAGACTAGGTTGAACCATTTTTTGACAATCCCTTCAAGAGCTTGAACTGAAATGAAACCAATGAGGGATAAAACCGTCATCTGGGGATGAAAGCGCTGTATTGTTACACTGCGAATAAATAAACCGCACCTGATTATTGACGGAAGTAGATCGGTTTACCTGAAACTTTCTTGTGTGCGATGTGAGCACATTAGGTAGAACATGGTTGTATGTAGATTATAATTAAAGTTTCCTACAAAGCACTTCTGAAGTGGAATGGAGTGTTCGCATTGGTAGAGTCAGACTCTAATTTTGTTGGCATTTCGCAAAAATTAGCGTTTCTCACAGGTGTACCATTTTGGTTTGTTCAGAACATACACTGCAAAAAAGGGTACTATGCGTGACTTGATACATTTATCTTATGAGGAGTGATAAAAGCGTGGATAGCGAGAAGTTATTACATAATCGAGACTACAAAAATAAATCGATTGCATTAGTTTTAGTCGTCCAAGAAAAAAAAGTTGCGAAAAATTCAAAATATGCTGGTGTTGTTCACTTTGTTGAGGAACATTGAAATTGGACGAAACGTCGCAGACGAATTCGAGCTGGCAGAAAAATTGTTGGAAGAACACATCACAACTTTTAATAATAAAATTAAATCCTAATCTCGTAATTCTACTCTGTGGTGCATTCTGCAAAAACTGCTTACAGCTCTTTCACAGTTCACTTAGTGTATGTATAGCTACCTGGAAAGCAGTGACTATGACTGGGAGTTGAGCACGTTGAAACAGCTGAGTGGTTACAATCTGACGAGCATCACTACGTTTGACGATCAAATTAACTGAAACATCTGTTTTTGGCGAGTAGTCTTGACACGGTATGGTGCTGGTTATTGAAAAATTTGGGTCCGTCAAGGGTAGTATCTCTTCTGTTTGGTTAAACCCCTTGGTCCGAACTGCGCTGCATAAGTCCTTCGAGGCACAGACGGTGGACCTCAGGTGCTTTAACTGATATTCGAAAAGGGCATTACTTGTTTGTCTGCCTCTATAGAAGTGCTGCTGAAAACTGGACAACATTCATTATTGTGGTTTGATTCAGTCAGATGACGGTCAATCGGTCATCTCTACCATTTTCACATAATAAAATAAACGCATGTAGCAGGCTGCAGAACTCACTGCAGCTGAATCACCCGGGACACACATGTGTTTGATGTAACTTCGTAGTGAACTTATGCATCCTTTCTAAGGCTTGCAGTTTTCACCTGTCAGAACGTAACGCCGTATTTTGCCGTTTACCCGTCAAAAAACCCTAAGCCAATAGATAAATTTTGAGATAAAAATCTTTCTAAGAAACAACAGGTCCCACATTTTTAGGATTGCTGGTACGGAATATTTCTAAAATTATTGTTTTGTCAATCGGGTTTAAGGCTGTGACTTTGGAGACAATAGACGTCAGTGTATAGCTGATTTCGTGTCATCTAAAAATGAACTGTGGCGTCTAAATAAGTTTTTTTCACAGCTATGTACTGTTTTATTTTGTCCTGGTTCGCCCGCTAACCATCGCTACCACACTTACTGTGTTAGTTCAGAAGAACAAATGTGTATCCTGAGACTTCAGATGTGAACTTATCACCGGCTTTTACTTTCAAATATTTAAATTCTAGAAACTTATCTCCTTGTTCGATTCACGGTATCATAATAATCAAACATTTATTTGCCAAATGCTGAATGAAATTTCAATCCCTATTTTTTTCACTTCAACTACTCAAGGTGAAATAAATTCCGGGGTTTATCCTAGGGATGAATATAAAAGTTCCTTAAGTTTCATTCTCCCCTGTGTTTTCGCGAACGAAACCGATCAGTATTGTGGAATTTGTCCTATCTACAAAAACGCACCCAGTCAAAGGGCCCGGGAGGTTTGTAACAAGCGATCTCAGTGACAACAAGCAGACGGGTGGTCAGCGGCAGGCGAATGACACAAGAGCAAAAGTCTGCTAATGCAATTCATTAGCAGTTTGATATTTGTTCAATAAATGTATAGTTTGAGTAAGAAGCTCAAAACAAGTGTTTTCAACGGTACCAATATCTTGGTTGATCACGCGTTTGCATCTCATATTTCGGTAACAGAGATCCGAATGGTTTCTTTCAGCTGACAGGCAATTCCTATTATTGGTTGGTCGAATATATTTCAGTAGTTTCTGTCTGATGAGCGTGTTAGCTCACCAGGATAAGAATGAGACCTACATGTTGAGATGCACGTGCTATTTTCATCCTCGTCAATGGGTCACGTGACACAGTCATTTACATATAACGTTAAAAAAGATAGATTAGGAGTTTAAGTGTAATGTGAGGCTGAATTAATATGTTCGATATCATGACAACGAAATCATCCCTCAATGAAAAAAACAGAAATTTGAGTAAGGGTATTCAGTGAATATTGACTTCTTCAGACTATAAATAAATAGCCCTGTCATTAAGTGTGACGCATTGGAAAACATGGTCTACTGTAATTAAACGTAACACGATAGAAGATGCCGGGTATCTGTTTCTTGATGAAGTTGCCTACTCGTATGTTCTTATCAGGACTAACAACGTGATGAGTTTGATTTATCTCCCCTCGGAAAAGAAAGCTTGAGGAAAAAACGGGTAATTTTGCGAGTGGATAGTGACAAACGAAGTAGGTGTGATCAATCGAAGACATCAACCCGTTGGTTGTCTCGTCCGTAATAAGCATGAGTTGTGGTCACAAGCGTTTTCTAAGAGATTTCTGCAAATTGATAAGAACAACCATACGCAAACAATATGTGCAACCACGCTATCTGTTTGTTCGTGTATTGTCTCCTCACGGTGTGCAAATATTTCCACAATCAACAGCGAACGTGAATCGTGTTCCCCGGTGATGAAAACAGTTTAGTCCACTTTAGAACGGAGCAGCATTTTGTTTAGTTTATTCATTTTCTGTGGCCAGGCACTGCTGTTTGAAACAGAGTCTTTATGTAATTGACTGATAAGACTAACCAGAGCGCTCACTCTTCGCAATATGCCACTTCTTATCGTCTGAAGAAAAACTACGAAGCAACAGTTTTCCACGCACTAATATGAGAAAAAGAAAGGTAATTCAAGTTTAGTCTGATAACATAGAATAGTTCTGTCCTGTGTTTTACCTCTAACGTCATACCTGGAAAGTCCGTTCAAATCAGTCTGTTGACGCGCACAACTATAGACTGCAAACCTGAAGGTGACAAATTACCTTCTCATTTACGACAGCTAATATCCGAATGTTTCATCAGTCACTTAGACCAGTGATTCTCAAGCCTTTTCAATTTACATATCACTGCCTTCCATGCATACTTGTTGCGTGAAAACTCAGGATAGCAATAGTCGGACTTGGTAGTTAGTAAATCCCAGTCGAATTTCCGTTTCAATCAGTTAGCTTTGTTGATTGCCATTTGATTCCTGATGATTAGACCAATGATCACCTGCCAGTGTTGTTCAATACATCGGGTTCCCCTACTATCGAAACATCGTCTTGTCACAGGTTAAGATTTTTTAACTGATCGATGTATAAAAATCAGACAAATTTGGAGCAATCATTTTATTGTCACAATGGCTGCTCATCGGAAACCACATTGTAGCCAGGATACATGTAGATTTGTAATGGAATGAAACTAACCTTTAAGGGATCATCTTTGGAAGCTAACAAGGAGTGTGACGGAAATGTCGCTCACAGGCAAAGACAATCTGAAAGAAGTTGAAGAAAATTTTGTTCAGCCACGGACAGCGACGATTGTCCAGTGTAAGCCAAATGATAGAATTTCCATGGTAGGTTTGAGACGTGTGTAGCGTGCTCAGTCTTCAACCATAGGGGCAGAAACACCGTTGGTAGAAGCAGCTTTTCACACAAAATTCACCAAGGAACGCGTACGATTGACGCTGTTATTTTTTCAACTGTTTCCATTGAATTTTTTTCACGTTTCACTTTATGAAGTTCGGCACTCCTTCTCATCTAAAGTGCAGCCCGCACCACCAAGACATGTGTAAAATAAAACTAACGGTGTTCTTATGACGATTGTAGTAGACGATCAGATATTCCAAGAGAATCGTAATTCTCATCTACAAAGTAGTGTACACTGCGTATCAACCAGCGGCCCAACTCGCATTATACAGCGGTAGAACTTCGTTGGGTCACCAGTTAAAACTGAGTAATCCAAACAAATCTACCTCCTAGTTAAGATCTGTTCATAACGAAACATACCGCCGAAATGTGTGGTTACGACTGAATCCGTTGAGAGTTTTAAAATATTACTGGATCGGCAAATACATTAAACACAACCAGCACTATGAGTTCATTATTCACCATTCCAGTCCAGTTTAGAAGTCACTAATTGCGCATTTCTGAAGGCTTTCTCATTATGTCTTAGTGTTTGATGCGGAAATGACTGCAGCCACCAGCCTCATTGAATGTACGTTTTATTTGTTTGTTCTCAATTTTCCTTCATATCTATAAAAAGTCCAACAAATGTTCAGCAATCAACACGTGGACGGGAATGGACAAGCGAAGATCTCTCTTCTCTAACAAATTTGCGAATGAATAAATATAGAACCATCCGAAATATGTGACCTGCATGAAGTCGACTTGCTGAACGCATTCACAGATGGGTGTCATAATCTGTGGCGTCTCATAAGTGGAAATAGTGGAAAACGTTTATGTTTGTGTGCGACAGTTGGCTAAGCACACTGTAAGTTTAAACGTCCAAGAAAACTGAAGCATACTGGTCCAAGTGCTCCAGGTTTCACAGCTATTCACCATGGTCTCTCACGGTTTGAATTGTATGCGAAAAAGATTCAGTAAATTCATGCATAGACGTATTTTTCAACGCTGATTAAGTAGGCATATCGATACGTGACGAAACGAAAAACTGGTGTACACGATTGCTTTTCCTGATCAATACTTCGACATACCTGGTAACGTTTATTAGACAGCCAAAATCTTCCTGCTTCGTATAAGTCTCTTTGCATGAATTTAGTTCGCTTATTATTTGATGGTGTTCAAGTAATGGATTGTAACAAATTCTGATCTAAGATCTTCTTAGCAAACTTACCGAACCTTCAGAGAGCTATCCATCGAAATGTACTTCAGTGTTATTATGCATTCTAATAAGATATGTTTTCGAGTACCGTTGCTCCACTCCAATTGTAGAATCGATGCGCTTCACTTGATTGATTCCAATGCCTGAAATGTTCTGTAAACTGGATCGCGGATTGTTCATGACAAATATGAGTGGTTATTTCCGATTTCATTTCGAAGTTTGTTTGCCATAAACCTGCCGGAAACATCCGACAGCTTGTCCATGATGTTTCTGATTAATAATCTTCAGTTAAGATCTGATAATACGCCAATCAATAAATCATTATGATTAAAAATAACGAGGAATTCTCGGTGTTTAATCTTTCTTTCCGACAACTTAATGCGCAGTTTTATCTACAAACTTTACAGGACGTAGTACGAGAAGTAACCGAAACCTCGGACCCTTTGTCATCACCAAATCGGCAGTTCCAGGAAGAGCTACTATAATTTGTTTTCTATTTTTTTCGAAGCCATCACAGATTTAACCGGAGCCCAAATAAACGAAAAGTTGAACACTAATGGTGTCGCTGTGGTAAACTGATGAATAAATGACCGTCACGAGTGAATGCCTGTCATACAGGAATCACTCTGTGCATGTTTGCTATTTACAAACACTGATGCTTACGGGTTTCAGTTTCAGAGGCCAATTTGGTAAGAAGCGACTTCCGTTGTGTTTGAGACCACATTTACTTGAAAGGAATTCTCGTTTGGGCAATCGACCGCCACATACATGAACAAGATGCATGAATCAAAAACATTGGTTTGCTGCCCGTCGAGCATCAAATTTCAACTCAGCCTTTCACCTTCTAGGGTTGAGTGGACTAGAACACAGGAGAAACATCGCAATTGCTTGAATTCCATAACGCCATTTTATTCTGGATGGGTGCGTTCTGTGGCAAAATTGTGCCGTATTCAACTTGAAAAATGTCGAGTCAAATACGAATGGGAGATGAGGAGTAAGCTGATAAAATTTTAAAGAGGAGTGGCGAAGTACATTTATACTAAAATCTTTTGTGCATCGACTGAAGCAAACTCACAGTTCTGCAACGCTTTGGGTGGATTGTACATGATTAAACTCAACTTCTTGTCCTAAACGTTTACTGCTTTGACAGAATAATTCTATTCGCCTGGTATATTTCAAAGCATGATTTAAATCTGAAAGAAACCTTTGCTTTGTGACCGGTTATCCATACTATTCTTGAGAAAATAAGGGTCTGATAAAACAATGTGATTGACAGCTCTTATTGGAAATTCGTTTTCAGTCGGCGGTTCAACGAAAACCTGTAATGATTGCTTCTGTCTTCTACCGTTAACTCAGGGGGAATCTCACTAGGTACCGACTGAGTGTCATGCCTTTGTTGAACCTTTCCACAATGGGGACCTACTAGATAACTTTCACTACTAAGTTGGTAGAATTCTAACAAAATAACTGAAACACAATTGCTCGCCCAGAAGTTATGTGAGTTTGCTGAGTACTCTTAATATTAGTGACAAGGCTGTCAACGTACGAAAGTCTCTTTATGTGGATTAAATTTGTATTTTCACAGATTTGACTCACAGTATCGTGTTACCGGATGTTAAATCCACAGTTCGCATAGACCACTGTTTAGATGGTGGGGGGTTACCAGGTGGGTTTTCAGTGACTTGCATGGTTAATGAACAGTTGTCGGTCTAGTCCAATCTCAGCAACTGCCTTCAGCTCCTTTTCACCGAACCTGTTACTGAATCACCGAGCTTCATCCAATGACAGGTGCATTTCACGCTGACGGCAGCACCACATAACTAGTTGTTGCATGTCTGGAAAATGTCACACGTACCTTCAACGATCTAAGTTGTCTCACTCACGGTTTAAGATTGAGAACCTTTCCGCCAACGTATGCAAATAAGAGGCCATTGACGTAAATGTGTTTTATATTCTTTGATTGCGTTAACGGAGGGTAGTAGGGCAGGCTTGTCAATTTCGTGGTCATTCGCTTATGAAAACTTGGTGTTTCGGTTAGGTTAAGTGTGCACGATAAGCAGCTGCGATTGCCGTGTATTATCATGATAAACATTGCCGTCAACAAACATTCCCAGGTTGATATTTTGTGCAAATAATAGTTAAGGACTGACTTAACAAAACTGTCGTTTTTTACATATAGTCCTGCAGCTATGTCTGTTTCACAATTGCTCGTTTTTCCTTCCAGCGTCGTAAACGCAAAACCGACAATATGAATATATTGGAAATTTTGGGTTTCTTTTCTGCCTACTATACTCTCAGTACGGTGGGCCGTGAAGACATGCAGGTCGCAATTTCAATTGTAGGTTGTGATGAGCTGGGTTGAACTTGACAAAACTGTCCTCAGGATTTACGGTGCAATCGAAGCTACAAACTGTTATCTGTGTAACTATTTTGTGATTGATTTGGAATCACGGGTATTTCAAACTGTGAAAATTCGTTTTGCAAAACAGGGTTTCCTCATATATGTCAGAGTACGTTAAGCTAAACCAACAGTTATACTTGAAGTTTGGAACTAATTGAACCAAATGTTGAGTGAGACATTTGGGATCACTTTCGTGCTTGTGAGTCGCTCCCAACAGCTATATTGAGTGATTTGTCTTTAGATGGAGCATATCTTGAGGTTCAAAACCGATTAGTTAGGCTTGAATGGTTTCAGAGTTATCCGTGCTCTGTAGTCTATAGTTGTCTGTTTAGAGTTGTTGAACCGGTTCTACTGATTTATACCGTGAAAATCAATCGATCAATGGCATCCACCATCCGATGTTTCTTAGAATTGTATCCGTGCTATTGCATATTTTGTCAGTTCTCTAACAAGTGACATGTCAAAAACTGGTGGCACGTCGTTTGGGGTCAAATAACCGTTGTTTTTACATGCTATACAGAGAGAGAACGCATATGAAGGCTGATAGGCTTATGCATAGAAACGTCAGCACTGCAGCGGAAGAATTACGCCCAGTTTTTCGTCTCCGTAAGGAAGACACATCCAGCTGATGTATTTTCTCATTGAGATTCTACCGGTAAAGTATGCATGGTTTGAAATGACGGTTTGTTTTTATATTTGCATTTTTCATGTATCATCTTGGACTAAAAGATCACTAACAAAACCCTATAAACCGGGCATTTTGTGATGAACAGATTGAGATTAACATAAAGTTAGGAGCAAGTTATAGTAATCTGCGTTTCAACCACCTCGGGTGGCCTTCCTCAGGAATGCGGTGATTGCGATTGAAACACTCCTAAGGAGGTCCACTCGGGGAGGTCGAAACGTATATTATTACAACTTGTTCTTAACGCTGTTATTCTCAATCTGTCAATCAATAACTTGTTTACCACAACGTCCAAACTGCTTGAGTTCATTCATAAGTAACTTGGCAGGACATTTTTTATTGCCGCCCTCTGGCTAGTCCTTGAATTTGAAATCCAAAGCTTCTAGCCCTTAGTCGACTAGTGACAGTGCGAACAGTTATAAAAGTACGTACACTGATTGCAAAACACTATGAACGGCAACCGTTGGCCTAGGTGTACTGGGGTGAATGGAGTGTATGCTCTCCCGTCATAATCAAATTTGAAACGTCCATCTCACATGTTCTACTCGGAACTTTTTTAACCCTATTGTTTAACAGTTGCTAATTTTGCAAGTTAAGATCTCATTTTTTTTAGTATGCTTGTGAATTTGACATAAGTTTTCTGTAAGATTCATGTCTTGGCTATGTACCTGTCAGTCCGCGGAACGTATTCTACGATGTCAAACTAGCTATCTACAGAAAAAGATTAGGTGCAGTTGTAAGATTGTCCCGTAGACAGCAAAAGTTTTCCCCATCCACCCGTGTCGTGAGAAGTAGACGTGTGTTTCAAGCAGGACGGCGTTTGATGATGAAGACTTGTTTGCAATTTCTTGACCAAATCGTTACTGTCCGCTCTAAAAAACAATTACAACCATTGTGAATATAAAGATAGACTTCCCAGTCGATTATTTAGGTTCTTCCTTAAATCTTTCCAGCCACCAGGGGAATCCAACGTATTTTTCGTCTTGCTGTAAACCACTTAAATTATCGCGAATTTATCTTCACTTCGATCTGTGTTGCGGATGTAATTTGGCTGGATGTAATTGTACGGATATGCTTCGGTAAGTTAAAATGTCTATGAGACAATATTTTTGGCATTCTCCATGCAGACAGAATAATCTGAGAGACACACATAATGGTATTCGAATAAAGTCAGACAAGTCGTTTCTCAACCAGTGTTTGCAAACTTGAAGACTTCGGATGACATGAGAATTGTGCTGCAAACTTTGAGATTTTTTCTACTGTTCTGCAATTGCATTCATTTAAGCTCGGTGGGTAACAAAATGTGCAGTGATGGTTATCGACTTTGAACATCACTCAATTGCCGGGTTTTGTTCAGAATACTCAAGTTAAGCGAATATATTCAGCATCCAGTGTTGAACGACCGGCATTTTGTTAGGGGCAAAACATTACTGAGTAACAGTACAGCATTTTTGAATTGCATGTAACCAGATGACAGTAAACCGTTTCAATTTTTTGGCACTCAGTTTTGCATCACCTCATCATGGCCGGTTTACTAATGCATAACCACTGAAGACATCAAATATTGTTTGCCACGTTTCCTCACACACACCGAAAATAAATTTCTCAGTTGAAAACTGACCGAAATATTATGTTACATGTGGCTTCATCATGCTTCTTTCTGCCCGTCGCTTTAGTTATTGGAACACGCACGTATTCAGTAGACTTACGGTTTCTCAGTAAGTGTACGTAGGAAGTTAGTTTTGTTTTTATCTCTGGTGTATTTGTGAACGTTGAGGCCAACATGAGTGGAGAATAATCCAGTTGCACTTTTCTCCATTTACTTAAGTTTCAGTTATGACTGTGCAGACTAGAATACGGCAGAGTTCTTATAAAATTTATTCACATCTGTCTCTTCTAACTAGCAACTTTACAGGTGCATTCAAATGTAAAATTCATGTCGGCTTCGTGAGATTCCTCTGAATGTGTTCAAGAGTTTGCTAACAAGTATTCAAGTATCTACATCGTACAAAATGAGATTAGTTCATTGTAATTCGTTGCTTTTGAGTTGAGGTGCAAACGCATCTCCTACTACCCAGCTTTATTCAGTATGATCTTACACAGTTTCTGTAAAACGGAGGGCCACCATCTGGGCAGAATTGGTCACATCCAGTAGTGGGATGAAATTTTCCAAAATGAACACGATCTTTCCAACTTTGAGGTAAAAGGACACTGGTTTCAGTTCTGCGCAAATACTGCGTAGACAAATGCCAGTACTGTTTTAGGAGTTTGTTCTATCTCCGGTGGATTGCCGCATACCTGTGCACCCGGCGTATCTCCGACTATTTGGTGTTTATGATGTGGTTATGTTACCTAGCTTATCTGTTTGAACAGTTGTTGTGGATAGGATTGACATTTGGAGATACGGTTAACGGTATTCATTTCATTGACATGATGAACATAAACCTGAAAAACCTGTTGGTTCAATGAACAATTGAGTGAGTCACATCATTGTGGTGGTTAGATAACGAAAGTTTTTGCAATTTTTCTTTAATTAGATTCACGGAAAACAATAGTTTCACGTGGTTGTCTTGCAGGATTTTCAAACGTCGAACGTTGCGAAATTAACATTTTTGAAATCAAGCAGTTCTTCCGATTTGACTGTTAAGAACACATTTGAGCAACCTGATAATGCGCTGAACGTGGTTGAAGATCAATGTAAATTACTGAATCTAAAAAGGTGGCCAATAAAAAATTATAAAATTCCCTTAAAGCAGAAAATTGGTGAAGAACTAACTTTGAAATGATTCAGACCAAATGATCCGTAAGAAAACATTTGCAATGTCTACGGAAGTTGATGGATTTTATTTGCAGTTTATGTTGTACGTCTGTAGCCATTTTGATGCTTCGTGTAATGTGTGGTGCCTACGCGGAATAAGTGCAATAAAGGTGGTTCCACAAACTGGATTCACTACGGATCGTCATCTAGCCAAATTAGAAGATGGATCGGTGTATGCGACGGATATCCAGTCACTAAATGATTCGTTGCAGACAAATCACATATTGCGGGAATGAGCTGGTGCAGTCTATTTCCTCCCGGATTACCGAAAAGCCCCTGCTGCTGGGTACGCGAAATCTCCTATTTATTAGTTTGGAGACTACCTATCATTACATCAATGAGACAGCCATGAAAATTATGCTGGTACTCAGTGTATATGCGGATGGCATACAGACACTTAACCATTAATGGTTTCACGTTGTCACTTAATGATAGGCATGTGAAGGCTGTCATTATGTGTTTGCACTACCATCATGTGATTAAAGATAATTCAAAACCAACAAGCAGCACTCACGTGAATTGAAAATATTGTGGCAAATCAAAGCCAATGAATGCACGCAGTCTTCAATTATCTGAAACATATTTCCTAATCATTATAGAAAGATCTGTGGAAACTTGTAAGTAACTGTGGCACATTGATGTTAAAAGATTACGGGGTTAATGTGAAACAAGACAAATTGATTCATGACTGATTCGTTGCTCACGCCCAATACACCTATGATATTGATCTGTTTAATATACTAGACAATTCTCTTTTTTGGCTGGTGATGGCGTTGTGGTACATTGAATATTCACTCCGACTTTTTGCTGTTCAGGCTCAAGTGTCTGTATGTGAAATCATTGTGATAGGCAGGCAGAAACGGGGCATTGAATATTTGACACTTGTCTGCTTCAGACCAATAAAATTGTATCGTTTTTGGATGGAGTAGAATAATCTGTAGACGAACTCCTAGTCAGATACTAACTCTAATGGTCATTACCTATTGAGTCACCGAGGGCTACTCATCTCTTCACGAATCCAACACAGATTATATTATTGATCATACTGAAAGCGTTGTATTTTATTCTAACTCTTCGGGTCACTTATTACAGAGTAATTAAAAAAACTGGAGAAGTCAGATCGGTTGGAAAGCTTGACTTTTCTAATAGCCATTCTAGCTTTGCTTGTGCACTGTTCACACAGGCAAATTATTCATTTGGTCAACCGCTCTTTTTCGAGTCTTTATTATGACAAGTAGGATGTTTCGTTCGTGTGATGTCGTTTGACCGCTTCAATGATTCATAGATTTGCAAAATTGCAAAATTTGTACAGCGTCAGCATTCCCGCAACAATATGTTGACCTCGAAGTTATGAGTTTTTTATCGTAACATCACAGTATTTGCTTTCTTTCTTTCATAACTATCATTGCCTATCTAGTAAAACTCTCCCGCATGACATTGGTTGACATGTACCCACCTCCATCCTCACCCGGTGTTCTATATGGCCTCATTTCCCGTTGACCGGTGGCCATTGGCGGAATCGTGTTTTAGTTACTCCATTTTGAACGGTTTCCAGTTGGATAATTTGTGTATCCGGTTAATTCATGTTCAAGGTGGGATAACACCTTCACTGTAATTTTATTCAATAGTACCGTATAAATTCCAATCCTTTCGGCCGCCTTTTCTGACGTTTTTTTCGACTTGGTAGATTGTCCCGTTAACATGATCGTCTGAATAAGCGTAATTGGTATTGTCGAGTATGTGTTACTGAGTGAACTACCCCTGAATCCCCGTGGGAGATTTACCACTAACCGTTGTATTTTATTTTGGTGGGTCAGCAGGAAGACGGCAGCCGTCATGTTGGACAGTTAAGACGAAAATCAATCTCGTTTACTGATCACATGTTTCACTACAAATACTACTGCTACACTCCCCCAAATTGGAATCGCGAAGAAAACCTTTGCCATATCGCACTCTAATTTTAATCAGTGTGATTTCATTGGGTGCTGACAGAGGGTGATCTTGTCCTATGAGAAAACTTATCCTTTGAGCAATCGGTGAACTCATTTAGGCTGCAGCCTCGTAATGTAATTCAGGATGACGGCCATTTCCCTGTGCTTTTTTTCTAATATGCTACTGGACGAATTTCTGCAGGCGTGTGCGAATGGAACACCTATGCCTCTTTTACAAACTGGTCGCTTTCTAAAGTAAAGACACCAGTAACATAACTGGTGGTATTGTGTAATCATCATTTTGTGGGATTATCTTGCGTTACCCCGTACACACGGGGTTATGTGCAACTAAACAAATTCCACTGACTGTGCACATTAGCTCGTAATATTGAGCTGTTTTCCTGTGAGCACCGTTTTGATTCAATGCGCGACATTTGGGAAACTTGGTAGACTGAGAAACGTACTTCTTTGTTTGCGTGACCTTCTTGGACCTCTGGTTAGCGTTTCGGCTTGTCTTATCGTCTATGTTATCACACTGTACATATGTTGACCTGAAATCCGTGTTTGAGTGATAATCTAAAATTTCACACTTCAGACATTCATTTTGGTTTCCCCGGACAGTTTGGAGAAAATCGATGTATTATCAACTTGCCTGCGCTTCGAAACATATGTGCATACTTGCATTCTCCCCTACATCTCTTCAGCATAGATTCTGCCCGTCGCAAGGGCACTTCACAAATTCTTACTACGAATATTAGCAAACAGATCTTGAATGAGACATTCTGATCATAAGTATGGAACACAGAACCACTGCTGTGTCAGTCCTGTTTGTGGTCTGTACAAACATCTTGGCCTTGTGGGAAACAAGTGGTGTCAGCAACACCCAACACCGTCCGTATTTCCAGTTCAAAATTGGAAACCGGCCTTTCTGTCCAAGTAGATGATTCACCATTAACTATTTTGAGGATTTCATAAGTACGTCGTTCACGACCCAAACGAATGCCCATGATGGGTAGTTCGCATTGGTAGCTCACGTTCCAATAGATTCTTACCACTTTAATACACGCCGATCAGTACACACCCCTGCTACATTCATAATAGCCGAGCGACGGACGCTTGATACAATTTCTGCCTAACCTAATATTAGTGATTGCCGTCAGCATTCCTATCAGCCTTCAGGATCGAGACCGCATACCACTACAAATTCGTCAAAACTATTTCGTCAACATTGAGTAGTAGTTGCAAAACCTCCAGTTTGGTTTCCTTGGGCCACAACCATATATTAAACTGCGATTCGAACGAACTGGTGTCAGATTCGCTGCATGTATTGTATCAAACCTAGTGAAATGGATCTACCGGGTAAATAAAGGTTCAGCACAAAGCACTACTCGTTGTCCAACAACCGCTGTTCTGGCAGTAAGTCGATGTGGTTTCCTTTGCATGTTTTGGGCATATTTATCTCTGTACCTTCGCACTCTACATCATTACAAAGAGATGTCTGTCTTGGAAGAACGGTTGACCGGTCGCAACCTCCCTCTCATTGCCGCAAATTTGCGGGTGTTTCGTCTCTAGTTATTAACTTCGCCTCCTTCAGCAACTAGTATAACAGCTGTTTGCGATGTGTTCGCTATCAGACGATTGACACTCATAGATTCGAGAGTTATTTTAAGCCATCTGCTTCTGCGTTCCATCCTTACCTATAATGTCTTGATGAAAGTAACGAGAAAGACTGTTTTTTTCGAAGCATTTTCTACTATTCTTCAACTTATCCCAACAGTTTTATCGTCCGCAGACTTCTTTGTTGTTGACGCTTTCCAGCAATATATCCGTTTGGTTTCTCTGAACAGACAGCCAAACGGTTCGATAATACATATTTTGCTGTTTAGCGACATCACATTAATCTGTTACTTAATGTCTTGATCAGTCACTTACGGGGAGGCATGCACGACGTATGGTGAAAAATTTGGGGTCATTATTTGTTCACAAGTCTCATATCAATCAAAATCTGTCCGCTTTTCTGTGGAATACCCCCTAGGTCGATTGTTCTTTTATCAAATGTCGTTGACAGCTCGCCTAATCAAAATGTCTATGTGCTGTAATTCCATATTTCTAGGATTAGTCAAAAAAGTGAATTTTCCTATATGAGGTTGAGCTATTTTGTTCATTCCGTGTATAATTTGTTATGCAATAAAACCCAAAACCTTGCTCTCTCTCGATTTATTTCAATCCACTTCACAGATTTTTCGTTTTTATTGCTGGTACACATGCGACCGTTTCAAGAACTTAACTTTCTTCTTTCACACAGTTTCAAATTTTTTTCTAAAACGACCAATTTTGTATCAAGACTAAGTTCCGCTCTAATTACCAATCCATCATTGTACACAACATGTACGCGAACTCCATGTTTCGAATTTAATTGATTTCGATTTACCGTACCTGATTGGCTGGTTGAACACGTAACAACATTGAATTAATAGGTTGCACTTGCTGCAATCGGAATTTTGGAGGTTTAAAAATTCCTCTCTTTTCTGTGGATGCCTAATTATGAGCACACTTGCTGCGGCCAGTATCCTTACTATTTGGGCATACTGATATAAATTAAAAGGCTGGCTTTTGGAATAAGATCCATAGTTATTATCTGTTACTGAACTTATAATTTCTTATATTCAGTTCTCAGTGTGGCAACCGAGGTGAACGGATGAGAATTAGAGCTATATACAACTAACCGGTCAGGTGAATTTAAACAAGCGCAGTTATCTCTGTTCATTATCCAACTGATGTTTGCAGAAATACCAGCTAGGTCCCGGTTTCCTGTTTCTAACATGGTGACTGTGCTTCCAGATTATTCTCCTTTGATCTTCTTGTAAACGATGCATATATGTGATTAACCATAAACATCAAGTCTGGATTACTGTGTCAACGCTGGGAAATGCGGATAAACGGTTAGCACTCAATTGTGAGGCACAACATTTTATCCTACAAGTAACAGTCGGCCTGCCAGCAAAAATCCACACGTTTTTTTGTTAGTATTTTAGATGAACCACACCGCATTCATCAGTGCATCGGCGGAGAGCAAATGAACATTGTAATTTGTTCGCTTCCGATATAGTGTAAGCGTACGGAATGACATGTTTCTGATATCTTCGTTGCAGTAGAGTTAAACTAACATTTTGTAAACTGTTGACAGAATTTGAAGAATTTCTGGCTGAGTACAGTGTAAGCGCACATAGTCTGTTTCAATAGGAAAATCAGAATAGACCGAAAAAGTTTCGTACAATGCACCTAACACGCATATTTATGCACATTGTCACTATAATGGGATGCTCTGGTGATGTACTTATATCTACGTATCGCACAGGTATAACTGCGGAGTAGTCGGTCTAGAATGTTTGTTAACATGAACTTTTTATATGGAAATACTATTGAAGTCACCACCCTTCGAGGAGGATTACACCAACTGATGCATCGTGAGT
This sequence comes from Paragonimus westermani, assembly GCA_008508345.1. NCBI lineage: Eukaryota > Metazoa > Platyhelminthes > Trematoda > Plagiorchiida > Troglotrematidae > Paragonimus > Paragonimus westermani. Next base: position 44,771 of record QNGE01000633.1, read on the forward strand.
AAACGAAAACTTGTAAGAAACAGACTCTTATTTTCAAGATATTCCGCTCCATGACTTCATGTGGAGCGCTTTAGTCTGTGTTTCCTTGATGTTGTTGATTTTGTTGGGGATACACAAAAACCCTCTCTTCAACAGAGTCGGAACTGCCTGTTGAAGTGAAACAGCGAGAAAATATGTATTGCAAAGACAGCTTGTGAGGCCTCTGACTTCGGCGCATACATTTAGGGAAGTCATAATCGTATTTACTCATTTGTTTTGTGAAATGTTATTTGCTTTAAAAAAATTAGCCTAAACTTATTGGTATTATCTCGGCTTCCTGTGACGGTTATCTTGTTCCGGGGAAGCAGCGCTTGCTTTCACGGGTGCGTGGCATCTCCTGAAGTGTCAGATCTGTTATGATGGTAGATCTGGACCTAACTGACTAACTAACATCCACTACTGTAGTGTAGTCTTTTTAGTACCTTATTTGGGCGTATATTTTTGAAGAGGTAGATTTTGGACTCTACCATAGCTGTTCTGTACAATCGCAGCGTTCTTTATTGGGGAGTGAAACGGTTCATCCTCTCATCTGCATCGTGTCTGTTGTGAAGTGTCCTAAATTTTCTCTTATATTAGAGCGACCGAGGCTTGCATCACAATAACAACAAACGGACGACGAGGTTTTCTAAACGGTTAAACAGTTTGGCCTGTTTTTTGTGTTGTGACACGGTTTACATGTGAGTTGCTACTAGTTTTCAATGTTTGCTATGACGAGTAAATAATTGTGATGTTCCTCTCCCAAGCCAGCAACAGTGTACTGATTCGTGCATAATGGGCGTACACGTCGTCCCGCATGGTTGGTTTTGTGTGAACTCTGCACCGGGAGCGCAAATGGTTAATCATGGACTACGTGTAATTCTGTGTACTCTAAGTCTAGTGATGTGCATACGTAAATAATGCTTTGCAGTTGGTAATGCTATCGCAACGAAATTCGAACACTTTCGCATACAGCTAGTGATCTGAATACACTTAGTAGGGCAACATCCAGCTTATTCCCAGATTGATAAAGTTATTTGTCTGATGTAGACTGGGCCTCACGTTTCTAGCTATGCACGTAAGGTTCGAAAGCTTTGGTCCCCTTGAAGGAAGCAGGCCCTAATTTGGTAGATGACTGCTATCAACGGTTTAGAAACCAATCCATTTGGGTTACTAAAATACAAAATGAGATTCACAGGATTGAATGAAAGTGGTTTCTCTAGAGAAGGAGTCTCATGGAGGTGAGACATTCTAGTAAGACATTACCGTGTACATGTATACAATTATTTGGTAGCTTATCTTGAGGAAATGTTCAACGTAGCGCCAAAAATCCGTCACCTACTGTTCGTCTCACACTCAACTTTTCGTCTACGTACCAGTGAAACTGACAATACCGTCGGTAAAACATAACTATCAAACTAGCTTAGAAACCTGCCTCAGTAGTTCTCATTCCGATGATCCTGATCGCTCCTGGACCCAGATCACACAAGCCATTCGTGAAGCAGGTATTGCGGCATGCGGCACGGGGGTACCTGGGATGAACAAACATTGGATCTCGGAGAAATCTCTGGAGTTGTTAGA
>QNGE01000633.1:47858-172938 GCA_008508345.1 Paragonimus westermani
GTTTGGCCGAGTTGTCTGTGAAGTGAGTGCATTTAATGACGCGAGGCAGTGAAAGCCGTAAGGAAGCTGTCTCGCTGATGACGCCTTACTCTCACTTGCAGCTCGGTTGTGTTGTTTGCAAGGTGTAGGCACCTTGATGTTGAATGTTTAAATATGGACGTAGTCATTTTCAGTAGTTAGGTCCCTTCCCGTCCCCTTCTTTTTCCTTCTCTCTTTCTATATAGGGTTTGCTTTTTCTTCATGGTTGTGTAGCAGTTAAGCATTAGTGTGAACCACTAATGTATTGTTGTCTATGATGATGATGATGACGTACCAGAGCAAGTTAACCGCTTTCAGTTTGAAGTATCTCGCAGGATATCTGGACCCCGTGCATTGAAAGATAACACCGTCTTCGAGGCAGTAATACTTGTGTGATGTCAGTGATAAGGAAAATTTTACAACTACGGTTTGCACGACACCACTGTGGGGGAAATTAATGAGATTAAGACAGACTACAAAGATAAACTGTATGGCAGCAAACCACGCACAGTCTGATATACTACTGTTCTGTGAATGTAAAATGGAGTCCTTTTGCACGCCGTACAATAAATTATGTACATTCGAGTGATTCGATTACCTTCAATAAATAAACTTCCATACTTGTTGGGTTCTTAGTTTGGTTGCACTTTAAGAAGTGTTGGGTTATAACGATGGGGTGATAAGATATTTCGAAGCTGATTTCTATTGTGATTCGGTGACTTTTCTCTAACTTAAGACATGAGCGAAGAATTTTGGGTACACAGTGGTCAAGCCTCTCCCAAAACAAATTGTTTCAAATGAACAAATATTTATGGTTGCAGAGACTTGATTTTCAGTTTTTAATGCATACTGATTGCACTACCAAGAAATGTCTGCCATTTTCATCTGTTTTATGTACTTGCAATACTTGTTATGCGTTCGCTACGGGTCAAGATGCCAAAAACTGTCAAGCGGTCTGATGTCTTCTGTAATACTTTGTAAAATGTTGAACGTTTTGTAAGTTTTTTGTCTTCCCAACCTGAGTTGTCATTAGAAAACGCCAGTAAGTATATTGCGAACTCTGTTAGGTTGTACAGCGCCTTTCTTTTGCATGTATTCTAGAATGAACATTAAGGGGAGAACTAGTAGACTACACGAACCCGCGACAGGTAACAGTGAACTATCTCCAACTACAATATATAAACGCGGTAGATATAAAGCAAAATTAGGTTGCCCAGAAAATCGCAACTTCATGAAACCCCACCTATTCTCTAGTAGACCATTTGTTCCATTGCACTGGGGAATGTGTGATAGAATCCATGTTGCTGACCCTCTGGATTGTAAGGAAGGCGCCTCCGAAAAAAGAGTGCAGGGATGTAGTAAGATATCCGCACCAAATGTAATACGAATGAAGTTGAATAGTTTGGGCGTCGTGTTTAACGTGTTATTGATAAACATATTGGGAACAACACAACGTTTCGAGCAAGTTGTAATACTCTACGTTTCAACCACCTCGGGTGGCCTTCCTCAGGAGTGTTGATGCAGGGATGTAGTCCACGTCAGCACTTGTGTAGGTACTCGTGACTTTGTTCGAAACAGTGCTGTTTATTGTCCCACTCATCTTGAATAAAGTGGTATACCAAACCTTAGTCTGTTCACTCGGTAAACAATGATTTCACGTGGTGTTTTCTGCAGAACTTACCCCATGGGTCACATATTGATTAGAATATATTCTTCTTGTTCACTGTTACTACGATAGTATTGGGAGACGTTTCCCACAATTAAAGAGGAAATTGTATCCTTCGTCGAATACCACCGTGCTGAGTTCAAGATTTGGTCGCATTTACTCTGTTACATTTGAAAAACAAAAGCGGCTCCTTGAATTACGAAATCTGTCTGCATTATCTGCTAGATAACGTCAAAAGTCATCGAGAATGACGCAAGGGAATAAATATCTGCTTACAGCTAATCAGTTGACAAAAGAGCGGCGTAGTTTTAAAGAATAACATTTGCTGACAACAGCGACTAACCATTGAACCGCGGACGACATGAAGAGAATTAAGGAACCAGAGTCAAATATGATTTCGGGAATCTATACAAATAATTCTGATCTTACTACTTACGGAATAACATATTCACACCTGAAGCTCACCAAAATTCCGCAAAGTGGGGACTAAATCAGGGGATTTCATTCAGCTGAGATCGCGTGGATTATCGGTATCGAAAAGCGAGCGAAATCAGTGAAGACTTATGCATTTTAGCAACTTTGAAGGCAGCGGGCAAGGAGGTTTTATTTTCCATACTGCATTCCGGCTAGGTAGACCGTAATAGTTGTTCCCTTGCCGTATATTGTAATGATCACATAGCTTGTGGAAAGTATATCAGTATTACAACAACGCTACAGCTTGGTAAGTTATCTCCGCGCTTTAGCTTGGAAAGACTGAGAATCCTGAATTATCACTTATTCTACGATCCTTTCTGATTAAAGAAAACGTTTACGGTTAACTTCTCTTGTACAGTTGTGTCGTGCTGAGAAATGATATCATGGATTAGGCTACGTCCAGCTAACAAATTCGAGGATATAATCTGGGTGTGCACGTAGAAGAGGGGAGATTGTTGCCGGTGCTTGAAATATTTCAGCATTGGGACCTCTACGGGACGGTTTTATCATAACGTCACATTTTCAAACCAAGTAAATGCACACCGAGGGTTCACAGTTCTGTTGAAGGTTACAAAAACAGACCTTCAACGTTGGCTAGGCAAACTACAGTGATTATGCGTCCGCCGGTCAGTGAACGATCAGTAAGGTCTATCTACAGGTGTTACATTTGTTGTGCAAGTATCCCGGAAACGGTCTTATTGGTAACATCACAGAACAACTGAGGCTGAGTATACGACGCTCTCAGACTATCTGAACATTCTTGAGGAACTGAGTCTAATCGAGATTAGTTAACCAATCTTTCTCAGAGCTAACTTTCTGGAATTTATTAAACTGAGCACCCAGAGTTCCCGATGATGACTATTAAACATGTCAGTCCACGGAACTTCTAGGAGGACGTAAAAATAGTATCAGGGAACAACTGAACAAAGATTACTGAAAGAAGGGGTTTAAAAGAAAGTTAGAAAAGCATTATTTGGCTTTTTATAGGTTGCAAATAAACCAAGCATAACGTATGCGTTAAACCAGAATGACGAAAATGCAAAGTCCAGGCAAGAGAGAAAGATGGTAATATTCTGCTCAAAGGAACAAAGCAATGTTGACAGAACTAAAGATCTAATGTGGAGACCGCGTGAAGTTTGCCTCTCAGATCCTGACAAACCACGATGATGTTCTGACAATTTCTGTTATTGCGTTTTAAATCGTTTTGATACTTCGGCTCACTAAAGTGATTTTTCAGCTACACCCGAAGAAACTGACGCAAAAGTGCTTACTTAAAAAATATTAGGATTAGTCTAGCCAGTATGTATGCAAACGCCTGACTAGGCCAGTATACTCGGAGACGGTTCATCCTAAAAAATCTTACACAAGCGAAATTTGTTTCCGAAACCCTTTTTGTAAAGGTAATTAATTTCAACACAACGCAATGAGGAACCATCTTGGCAGCATTGTGGACCCTAAGAGTTTGCATTCGTAATTGCAAACTACGTTGGTCACTGAATGTATTTTCCGTCAAATCGCGGAAAAGCACTTTTGATTAGATATTGTCATTTGTAGACTTCTAACTGACCTGGTTAGCGACTGGAGAACAAACCATCGGTTGATCTTCATTGACGAGAAGATTTCATGCTTTTACGCCTACTAACGGCAGTTTTATTCTTAGTGTTGTTTCTGACGAGAAAGTTGACTATTTAACCGGAGTGCACCAAACACTGTCTCACGTTCAGTGGACGACTCTGCCAAGTACGTTTTGTCCGGCATTAGTGTGGTCATAAAAACGACGTTTGGTCGCCAAGGTGGTTCATATCACTATGATTAGGCAGAACATATCTGTCTGTGGATGAAGAACCTTGGGATGCACCGTATCCAAATGAGTTAGAAGGGAGTACTTTAGAAGTACTTTAGAAATATCCGGGGTCTGTTACGTAGCTTTGTTTTTGCACCTGAATGCGCATGGGCTGACCGTCTGCAAATGCTCTTGACTCCGAATGAATTCTTCTGCTGACAGTATGTAAGACGGGTACTTGGGAAACGTAAATACACTTGAGAGTAACGTCCAATCGAAGAGTGGATACAATTTGGGTGAAGTATACAACCACACAATACTGGACGATTATTTCCAACCTTTTAAGTTTATATGGTAACATTTTGGTATAGGTCTCTTAGCGGTGGTATAATTTTTCAACTAAATTTTAAACGAAAATAGCAGTATACTTCAGTGATATCTGCAGTGCTTGTTGGACAGAGCTATACACGGGCTTTCATTGGTATTCGCTGTCAGGAGCGTAACATTTATTCTACCTAATAACTAATCTGATCTTGCCAGGCTGCAAACGTTAACTCAATTTCCCTATAACACCTTCATTTGTTTGACAATTTTTCATTCGTTGTTTGTTGGTTTCGCTAATTTTTCATAAGTCTGACGCAAAACATTGTGGTTTTTTTAAACATTATCTGAAAAACCCAATCTGGAATCAGTGACCGTAGCCTCCTTGTAGTCATTAATTTATCACCTTGACGTTTGAAAACTAGGATAGGGTGTGCCGTAGGATTTGGAGGCACTGAATCAGTGATAAAATGGTCATAAAATTGCATTCAACATCTTGGTGAGTAATTGCGTCAAAACTATTTCCGTGGTTCACATGTCATGTGAGAGCCCTCGAATTTCATACGTTTCTTAGTCAACATAGAACAATGCTGGCAGATGGAAGAAAACGGTTTGCCAAATTTTATGTCTAGGAAGTCACTTAGGGCGCTTTCTCACTGTCGTATATGAAAATCATGCACCTGGTCTATTGCATCTTCAAATGACCCCTAGAATGAACAATTAGGATGGTGAACGACCAAAATAGTCCCCATCAGCCATCAACCAGTATGTCAGATCTTTGATTCTTTGCAAGCTAGAGTACAACGGCATCTGCGTCCCTGCTGTCTTCAAGTTACCTCATAAAATCGTAGTCAGTGAGAACAACGTCAACTCCGACAAACCGGAACTAGTCCTAATGCCTCTAACCCCAGGCCCTATGAGACAAATAATTGAAGGCATCCACTCATTGGGGGTTCTTGTGACAAAGTTCGGTAATGGCGTTTCATTTACACACCCTTCCACTTTGTTGTTTGCGATACGTAAAAATCAACCAAAACTGCAATCGTTTTACATCACTTCACTTCTTCAACATCGCTGGCAAACAGCAATCGCACTTCAACGTGGATTCACTGTGGCATTATTGAATGCAAGCAGTTAAGGTTGTTTTGGGGAAAAGAGGGGATATGCGAAATATATAGTTGTTACTGAAAGTGAACGCATTATTCAATGTCATGCTGCTGTCTATTATCTCTCTTTTTTGGTGCAGTGAACCCCCATTGTTGAATATTTTATAAGTCACTTTGTTGATGTTTCGGGACTTAACACCACTACCGATTGCACTGAGGTGAGGTAGACTGTTCTGTGGGCTATGAGTCACAATTGGACGCTTTAGAAAATAATGTTTGATTCAAGATTTTGACTAACTCACAACGACGTCACATTCATTCGTCTTGAACTGTGAGTTGCGTGAATAGTGGGAAATAACTCCGGTCGATTTCAGATGTGTCACCGACAGAGTCAGCAATCAATTCTAATGGCATTACTTGAAAGAACAGTGACTGAGGTAAGAAAACGGTAAATATGTTTATCTGAGCGCCATTCAAAATTTCTCCATGATAGTCTTATTTCTACTAACTTCGGTTACAAAAAACTTAGTGATGTATCTTTAATAAATCTGAGTTTGACTTGTCGTTTGTCAGTATCCGTAAAAGTGTGATATCAAAAACAACTTTGTTATAGATTGTTTTAATTACGTTCTGAATTGCGTATTGTGTGATATTCTATTTACAACGGTTAATATGCACATTCTGTACAGCCGTTTTTTTCATGTTTCACAATAGATGTTTAAGTGATAATAATTCTATACACAATCGGTTGTAGAAAAAGTAGAACTTTTGGAAAGTATATTTTGTCGTTTCGGATGAGCTGGGTTACTTGTAGGAATAGTTCGTAGATTCACACATTTATTCACATCATACGTACCATTCTTGTGATTCATTCCCTGTTTTAGTGAGCTTCATCTTAGTAGGATTGATTAATTTTCGATCCATTGGGGAATCTACTTTTATCAGCTGCGATCTGCGTTTTTCGTTTTCTATAGAGGACGTAGATGGTGATATCGGGGCTTCATTTTTGGATGTAACCAGATGAATGTGAGCACCAGTATTAGTTGGACTGGTTGTACACACATCACTGAATGTTACGTATACTGTAGGCGAGTTTTCTGAAAGGGAAATGCAGCCATCTTTTCCCTCTGTAGATATCTTCTTCGGGCTTTTGAGTAGCAGCATGCCAGTGCTATCGGGGTCCTTACTAGAATGTTTTTCTTCAATCATAGTTCGGACGCGTGGTACTGGTTCCTCGGTGTAAGCCAAACTTTCTCCGACATTGTAGGATCCTTCATCACGTCTCATACACCGATAAATCACGCAACTTATGACAATCAGAACACAAATCCCTGCGACAGACACGGAGGCAATCAGGCCAATATTGAAAACGAATCGCCTCTTCTGATCTACTCCTAAATTAACGGATCCCCCAAAATCCAACGGCTCACTGCTAACTCTAATTCCTTTGGTTTTGTCGTGAATGTAGAACGGATAGTTAGTCTGATCAGTGCCAGTAGCGGAAGAACGCTCCGGCCAATTCTGATCTATGTGATTTATCTTTTTCCCCAGCCAATTTGCCACTTCTGAATTAGGCGCGCTGTTTTTGTGAGAACTCGTCGATCCGGAGTCATTTGGCTGTGGCTGTTTTTGTCTGCTCTGGTCGGCGTTCCATTCTTTTTTATTTTTAACTTTTCTACAATAAAGAACAAAACGCTGGTTTGATAAAATAGCCAACGTTCCTAGAAGTTGCTATCGACAGCAAAAGTGATGACACGAGCAACAGGAAATCATTATAAATGAGGAATACATTTGGCAGAATTTAAATCAGTTAAAAGTATAATTTGGTTGAGTCAGATCACTATGTAGGGCAAAGAGTCAATGCTAACTGTGAAATACAGATGATATTGAGTTTGATACTGCTTTCGTTGAGTGTACGACTCGGCTGGATAGCAGATATTCGTTAACTATTTGAACAAGCATTGGGTCAGTTCGTCTACTATGAGTCACTAATTAACACTGCAAAATGCTTGCATTAGCGTTTATATGTGCATATGACCACAATATTACAACCTGCTTTAACTTGACGTTCACCATGAACTTCATCCAAGATACCTTCCATTAGTGTCCAGTTTGTGTCAATTAGTTTAGAACAGCGCATGTATAAATCGAAAAGGTAAGCAATACGTACTTCGTCTTTCCGTTCGATGTGGAGGCTTTTTCAAACTCAACGTACGGTATAATGATACCGTCTTCGTCAATGGGTCTGCAGGTTTTGGAGTCATGCACGTTACCTTGTTCAATGCATTCAATTTTTGGCACTACCAGCGGTTCGGTACGGTATTCATTCACACCGGACTGTCACGAATGAAAGAATGATGAATAAGGAAGAGTGAAAAGTGAGGTTTTCTTTCAGACGCTATAGACTCTCGACTAGTATACATGCAATTAGTGTATGTTTCGTCACCGATCACATAATCGCTTTAAAAGGCCTTCACTTCTGAATTTTGAATATGGTCGTTATAACAATGTGGCAATGAAGACAGGCGTTCATGCTGTTTAAAAAGTTAATTCTTTGAAGAAAAGATTGATTGGTGAGGAGGATCATAAGATCAAATGACAGAACCTATGTGTACGTAAGACCAGGGGTGAGTGATATGATGCACTTTGTATGGTTATCTTCACTAACTCTAACCTACTCGCAGCATTGGAGATATTCAGGCGTGTCAACCAATCCCGTAATGTGCTCAGCCAACTGGAATTACTTAAAAATGAAAAGCAACCAGGACGTGATAGCATACACCTCCTTTGTTCCCTTCGTCGAAGATTATGTCTCCTGGATAACGGCGGTAATGCCCGAGAAAACTAAATGGCAATTTAGAATTGTTGGCCGCTGAGTTTCGGAACATTCCTTCATGATTTCCATTCCTCAGGCCATCTACCAACCGGACGATTAGTTTCAACGTCTTACGAAGCTAATTTTGTCCTAAGTAATTTGTTGATAACTATCTTTGGCGCACGTACTCATTCCGGAATTTATCAACGATGGTCAACTATTTACCTTGACAGTTTCCTTAGGAACCAAATAAAATTATTGGACAGGATTAACGTCGCGGATAATTGACGTTTGTTCACTGTAATTAATTATGGATCCATTGAGTTATGTCGTAGAAAAAATTAGATTCAGTTCGTAGGGATATTCGTATCTCAACATGGATCGCCATAACAGGTTGAGTTTCACTGTGTTCCAGACTCCCTGTCAACCTTTGGCATATAGTGGTAGGAATGGGAATTCCATCGCCAAGCATTTGCCAATCAGTACAGCATTGTACAATGAGATTCACCGTAGGCTTTACTGGAGCTGAACTATTTGAGATATATATGTGTCTACATACTTCTATATCCACTGTCGTTGTTATCTTTAAAAAAAGATTTTCTCAACATTTGAAGAAGTATGCTTTCTGCTAGACAGCTGGTTAGTGACAATATGTTTCACCAAAATACAAAAATAATAGGCTGGTGCTTTATCTGTAAGAGAAAAGGAAATAATTACCAACACTTTACAATTAAGGTGGATTTTTGCGCACCATATCAGTGAGCATGTAGTACAGAGCAGACAAACAATTTCTGTCAGAGCACGTGTCGTCACAAAGTTTGTCTAGATATGCACGGTCAATATTAACACTTTACTTCCAGGGATATATCACCGGACATAACGTTCTGTTTCACTTTTGACAGGTTAACAAGACGAATTCAGACGGTCCCATGTTTCTGATCTTAGTGTAACTATGTCTGACTTGGAGATAGTAATTAGCTCTCGTGTCATTTCCGGAGTTTATCGAAAATTCTCTTTCTTATTGGCTGAATACAAACACAAAACAGAAGCTCAAGAGTTTGCGTTCACTAAAAAGCGAGATGAGTGAAAACTTGTCTAATTTTGTTTGCATTTTTCTGAGATGAGTTGATTGTCTAAGTTAGGGCTGTTAAACAGAGGATGCCCTACACCCATTAGGGTGGATACATTGCGCTCGAAATAAATGCTGTCACCCTCTCACGTGGGGGAACTTTTGTCTCGGAGTGTTTACTCAAATGGTTCTTCAGTCTGTTTTAAGTAGTCGATCACGTACTGGTATGCGTTTACCTACAGCACAACCAACCGAACAACTTAGAACACAGATATAACCATACATGTGGATGTTTTCACCATGTTTTAGATCCTTTTTAAGCTTGATCACTGGCAGTCATTTATTGCTCAACAGTTTCACAATTTTTTTCATGTATTGATGAATTTCGTGTCGCATTCTGTTTTAATATTGCACCTCTTTCAAAACTGTGTATTGTTGCCGATAACCTTCGAATGCAGACTACTGCGCGATGGCGAGTAAACTGTAGATAACATCTGTTGAGATTTCGACCTCTACGGTCGGATTTGTTGAACCCAACTAAAACGCTCACTACCTGCAAAATATGAATTGTCGCAGTATTTGGTTGTGAATGAAGTCCCGTTAGGGACTTGTGAAAACACCGAGCATTGCTTTACCCCAAAAGACCACCGTATTTCTTTCATGGGAAGAGAAAAGAACATCCAATAGGCCAGAATTAATGAATTTGGGGTCCCAAACGAAACAGCAAGCTAGTATTTGTACACCAACCGGTGATTCATCAATCGTCGTTGGGTCTAGTTCAGACAAACATGAAACAGGTCAGTAGTGTTTGCTTGCTGAATGATATGTTCTGTGGTCTTGAAGCTTGTTTCCTCCTAAATATACCACAATGTCAGCACAAAATGTCAACAGCCTAATCAACCCCAATATTTTCTTCCTCTTGTTGACTTAGTAAGATCCACTTATCCTGTAATGGTTTACCAGTTAAAGATGTACTCGTGCGATTACAAATGCCGAGGTTGAATACCATCCAGGTTATGTAGGTCTCAGACAGTTAGTTTATCATTAGATTTCTCAATTGAACAAACATTTCAAACAAACTTTTCCAACAAAAACTTTTTGAAGTCATTTCTCGTCTAAGTAAAGCTTGTCATTGTTGCATTCTCTTGCCAGGAGTGGGCTGTGGGCTGTACGTTACATTCCCATAAGGCAAATATGTTGACCACAGTTCCGAAGATCTCTTATTAAACAGAACCAAATTTTTTGTAAACAAACGCATCCGTATTGGATAGTGAATAATCCTCGTGAAACAGTGGATCGGTAGTCAGAGGCTGGTTATATCCAGATCTTGTCAAAATAATGAGCCTTAACAAACAGCGAAACCCGTGTTTAGTGCCTTTAAAAAGCCAACCGGCTAAATGACTATTCAGGAGTAGTTTTGAGTCATATCTGAAAAAATCTCCACTTACCAATCAGTTAATTTTTACCTAGCTTCAGGGAAAGCCGTTAGTCACCGTTTTTCACAGATTAATTTTCAGGTATATTTCTTGATTCAAATAGCCACCTGACAGGCCGTTTATATCCGGAGTACCGCGTCAAAACCCGGTGCTGGTTCGAAATGTTGAAACTGTTAATTTTAAGCGTGTGGTGTTTAACTAAGAGTAAACACGAAGGCCGTCAATAGTATAAAAATACTCTCCCCAAATTCAATTATCCAGTACCATTTCTTAATCTTTTCACTTTACGAACGAGCGGGTTGGTTCTACACTAAATCTATCTGAATCCATGAACAAACTTGATTACAAACTTACAGCAGCTGTTTTTAGAAAACTAAGGGCTAATATAATGCAAGAATCTGAACATTGGGTATATTTTGAGTGAGTTATCGACTTATCCTAACCAGTTTGATCTCTCAGTCTGACCGACACCTGTCATTACAGAGTGTGGACATCCGATTTCTTTGAACCTCACTCCTGAGTCCAAGTCGTAACCTCGGTGAATGTTACTCATATGTAGGTTGTTGTACAACACCCTCGTTTTGCCCGCTGGTTCCAGACTCCGAGGGCAGTGAGTCTCCATGGCAGGGAAACTCTACCAAAACGCATTGAAATTTGCAGTTCCACAAAACTAAATCATTTAGCTTGCAAACAGGATATTATTGCTCAGCACTGATTTGGTTGTTCACACGGTTATTTAATTGTGGTCCATTTATCGTAACCACGACTTCGGTATGTGACGCCAATTTATTGACAATTACTTCATTAAAAGCGACTTAGTTTTCAGTTTTTGCTTGCTGTCGTTAAATTGCTTTTCAAGCGGAATGTGTTCTGATCAGATCATACAAGGGGTCGACAGGTATGTCAAATTTTTGCATGCTCACAGATTTTGGTCCGTCTGATTAATTGTGCGATTCACAAATTTTCCGTGATAAGTTAGGTCACCTCAGCACTTTGTGATCTAGTCATTTTTAGCGAACATCCAATTTTAGCCACTTCTCAGTTTTGTCACACGGTCGGCGTTTCAAGCCGTCTCCTAACTGTTGGCTTTCACTGGATAGTAAGCAGGCTGACGTAACTCAACAGTGAACACCCAGTGCTTTTTTTTACCCATCGTAAAATGACTGATCAAACTTTGGTGTATCGTTAAAGGAAGTTGTCACATGGATATCCTTAAGCATTTGCTCTTGACAGATCTGTTCAGAAGCATAGTGTGTTGGCAGGTATTCACCTTAAATAACAACGGCCCGAGTGGCTTCATTGTATCTGTTGCGCCCAAGACTCGTGACGTAATAGTCACTGGCTAACAATGACGAAGACTGACAGAAGCGCGAAGAGCATCGTTTAAACGCAATCCGCTACAGACTGAGGGTTGTCACACGTTCTAATCTGGGTGTACGGGGTCACCCTCTGTTAACATGTTCATAATGACTATATACAAAATTTACGAGGTGGCGTTCAATGAGTGATGACTCACAATCCCAAAACAATGATTGCGAACCACAATGTAACAGACGCATTCGTACTACGGTCCGATGGCCTCATCTGCAAGGCCATTGGTTAGTCAAACGACGCACATATCAACGCATTTAGTTGGACTGACTCATTAGATATGCACTGTCTGCACGGCAGTCTACAAAGTCATGGTCACGTGGTGGGTGATGTTTTATGCTGACAGCTTGTGATTGTGGTTCAGTGATTGGGTGACAAGGGTTCAGACGGGATAAGTGGCATCTGATGCTTTTGGAGTTTTAAGCATGAGCCGTTAGGTTACCAGATCAGTAGTGCACTCGTCATAACTCGTCATAACTTTGCTCGTCATAACTTATGAACACACTAGTAATTACATCATGCAATTACCCGCACTTTCGGTAACTCCATTGCTTCCTACAAGAAGCAGTGCAATAATCATGAAATTTCGAACTGAAAACAAACACGGAGTTATCTCATGATAGTTTAGTTGGGACTACGAACAAACCAACAAAAAATACAGATTACACAACCTCCCTGAATAACCTCTGGAGAAGTTAACAAATTACTTAGACAAAAAAACGACTCACCGGTTGCAGTTGCATATCGTTTGCTGTCAAGTGACTGGTAGTATCAGACCTGAAACGAGTACATACGTTAAAAAGTGTGAAAACAAACCATGGAGCTGTCACGTTTTGCGGACATCAAAGGGAAAAATACGGAAGATTTAGTTTCTTTTACTTTGGCGCCGGTGGTCGGCGATCTATTAATCAGGCGATAGCACAGAAGATAAGAACTCACACAAGCTCATTAATATTTTTTCACGTTTAAATTCGAGATTTCAACTTCTGTATTGGAAAACTTTGGCCGATTCTAATTTTATTGAGGTAGCCTATCGATTTGCATGTTCAGATCAACGGAACGAAGTCATTTCTCAATCGAATCATCCCGCGATAATGATCAAGGTAATGTGGGTGAACAAAAGCTTCGGACAAATCTCTCGTATGGACGACAGTTAGCTTTACCCAAATCTCTTTCCCTTTTTCCTTCTGAGATAACACCCAAAAGAAGGTGTTTGTAATTTCACAAAATTTTGCACTAAATGATATTCTCGTTTGAACAGTTTGATTACTGACTAAAGTCCTGTTATCTAGAAACGAAGCACACTGAACCATCTACCACACAGGTAACTGAGGTCGAACTCAGAGGGATTTGACATTTCGGGTCTTTGTGCCTCTGTGAACATAATGAACAACACAATTGTCCGATGAATATACGGGCTGATTTGTAATTTTTAGTAAGGTCAGAGATATGCGGCGGTTATGTGCTGTAATAGGGAGATAGTATCGTCCAGTGGCTATTTTCCAAGAAGGTTAGGAAAAAATTCAAACCCTAGCTTCACTTTGTTGTGTGTGACGTGGTTTACAGAGATTTATGAATTCACGGTGCGTTTAAAACTGAATGCATAGTTCGACTGTAACGGTTTTGAAGAGTAACTTTGAATTTCGTTTCTCTTATATTCGCCATTTTTTTCAAAGTAGATCTATGAAATCAAAAGAACGAATAGATTTAAAATAGCTGAGGTTTGATTGGATCTAAGTCAGCGCCAGAAACCGCGTGACCTCACATGTTCATTGCTACACCAGTAATGTTGGGAAGTCTCATAATTGGGCACAATTATTCATTCTCTCCGCTGTCACATGACATCTAACGAATAGTCGAAGAGATGGGCTGACGTGGTTGAATTTCTGATGCACTGAGCCCTGGATTGCTCGAAAAGCAACAGCCGAGAAATGACACCCTATCAGTGTTGAGCAATAAGTGGTATGCACAAAGAGGTTATTTTTAAGCGCTTACATTTGTGTGTAAAAATATGTACTTCACATATCCCTCTGTAAACGGCACATCACATGATGTAACTCACCCTCGATTAGCCTTATCCAAATGATCCAGTTTAGGTTTGAAATGTTTTTGAATGTAGACATTATGTTTGTCACTGAGGAAAATTCCCGGTATAACAAGTCCCTTGAATACTTTGAACAAATCGATTCCGTTGAAGTTTATAGCTGTGTAAGATATAGGAAAGCATAAAAACTGAAGATATTAAAGACTTTAACGTGAAACTGCACAAAATGTTGATAATTCTTTGACATTTTTATATTTGATTGGTTACGACGAGTTTGAAACGTGGCTGTCTTGTGTATATCCTATTGTTTTCCTAAAACATACGGTGAAGTAATTCCTTTAATGCTGTCCTTGGCACGACCGCCCAGACTCAATATCATTTGTAGCGACAAAACATGAAATTAACATCCGTACTGTAGTCACTGTGCACGAAATGAACGCTTATTCATGAGAACAACGAGTGTTGGTTCACGACGAATCACTCATTAAGTTAAAAACGGTCGATTTCGGGCTTTGTTTGGCAGGCGCAATTTTTAGAAGAGATGTTCAGCTGCCATCATCGGTGGAGAAGGTGTATCTGAATTTGCTTGAGGTGTGTCCTGTCGAAAGCAACTAACCCACGATAAACATTCCATTGAAACAAACGAATGACTTATCATGTGATCTTATGTATAGTAGGAACTGAATGCTTTCGTATGCCAAAAATATTAACCTGATTTTGATAAGTCTCATACGAGGAAGCCTATATTGTGATGGTGGACACCATACTAAGCTGACCGCCAACAAAACAACTTTAGACATGATTTAGTGGCAAACGTCTGATGTCAAATCTAATATCAGCCATGCAAATGTGATCATTCATAACAGAAGAAATGTTGGGTAAGGGCTTACTGGCAAACAGCTAGCCCGGGAAATACGTCGATAGACATATCAAAGGTAGGTTCATAGACACTAGAGCGCTCTTGCTTCCAAAATAATTAATCTTTTGCAACCTACCTTTTGACGGTGACTATACCACAAATACTTCACGAAGAACATTACAGTCCCCCAAGGTCTCTCTCACTCTGCAGGTGAACTGAGTTTGCTGTTTTTGACTTGCGGTGTTGCCTAGTTTGTTCACCTCCGTGTTTTAGAGAATTTCCCAACCAGGTTTGTTCTGAGGTGACGTTCGTATATGAGCAAAACAAATCAGACTGAACGAACGCTTATGTTTGTTTGTGTGCGCATTGACTTAGGAAAAAATGCCAACAACGTGTGAATGTTAGTCAGGTTTCAATCGCTGCGAGGTGTATGAACAGGTGACGACGTTGACCCAGTCAAATGTGTATTCTTGCATAATCAACTGTCAGAACCGACTTCTTTTTCTGCCACGTTGCTAATGAATACCCGTTGCTTTGTCTTATCTGCAAGTCTCTATTCAGAAAGCCAATTCTCCTTGGAAATGAAAACACTTGCTCTTTACGTGTATGGTCCACCGTTTTTATTACACTCTAATTTTATATTTCGGAAATTTTTGTTTTTCAGCGAGGGGTTTAAACAAATTACAGATAACCGGTGATTTATTCTACTTTCCGTTGATAACAACATGTATACTAATCTTGACCTGCAGGTCTGTTTTCGGTTACAACCTAATCTAATGGGATACATTAGCATCACCACATCTTGAGTCTAGTTCTCCTTGCTTCACTGGATACAACGGCAACCTACCAACCTGTCTGGTGAGAATGAGCATAACCCGTTCTTTTAATCATCTCTGCGTTAACTCAGAAGCCGTGCTGACCTTTTGGGGAACTGCAGCTTGCCACGCCTCCCGGTTTTGATTGTTTGGCATTGACTCCCTTTTGGCCCTATGCTTTAAGCACTTCCAAAACACAAAACACCATCCTCAGTTGAGCGGATAAATGACAATGATCTTCCGATTAAGACTAAGAACTGGGGATAAATTTTGGTGGAACATTGCATTTGTAACATCAGACACCAGCCACCATCGTTGGTTCTAGCCGTCTCCAAATTCGCAACAGTGACCCTCTCAAAGAACTAACATAAACGGTGAGCTATTCACAATCATTCAGTCATAACGGAAGGACTGTATACGTTGCAGCATACTGTCGTTTCCTTAATTAGCCATGAAGGCTAAAAACATTGGACAAACAAAAGCAGACAGGGAATAGTCGTGTATGCATTCACACCAAGCGATACACCAGTCGCACTGCAACAAACCGGTAGGCTAATTCAACCACTTTTGTTCACGGAACGTTCGCTGGTAAGTACTAAACGATATTCAGGATAAAGGCTATTAAATTCTAGTCCTCGTTACTTAACTATATTTTGGATGAGCTAAGTGGAACATATTGCTCCATTACGCTGAAATTTCTAGCAATAAGTAGTGGGGGGGGTTGAGCATCAGGCTCAACTGTTTGAGTGTTACGTTGTCTGGTGGCTTGACCGGTTCACACGTGTTCTGGTACTCTTTGAATTGGGTGCAAATATGTTTTTCCTATATAAACATTGCTTTGCCGACTACAAAAAGTTGCCCATTGAACGGTTTGAACAAAGTGTAACGAAACAGCCTGATACGTTGCAACTAGGGTGAACTTAGGTTTTTTGTGAGGTTGTTCGTTGTGTGGTGATTACCAAAAAAAGTGAAAATACACCCTTCTTTCGAGTCGTTCCAATGATCTCATTGTTCTTGTTTGCCTTGTTGTGATTCCAGATGAATATGTGATAAAACGTCTTTTATTTAAGGAGGTTTTTCTTGGTGTCGTTTGATTCGCCTTTAATTTGTTATGAATGCACTGACGTATGTGTTCAGCCTACAACCGTTTTTGTCTAATGTATATATATATATTTATTTAACGTTTGGAACTCATGGCTCTAAATGAGATACCTAAGTGAACAGTTGTTTTCTTTCTGGTGTTGTGAAGTAGACCTCATGCGTCTCCGGGACCCAGCCAACTATGTACAATTGCATCTTCAAAAACGGCCATCGTATTCTAAAAAGATGTAAGTTGTCAGTGCACACAGCGCCTCACCGTTAATTTTTCTATTTGTTCACCAACATATTTTTGACTGATGATAAGTAAGATGTTACGTAATTTTCACAAAATAGCGTTTACTAATTAGTTGAGTACTAAGAATAAGTGCCCACTTTCATTGGTTAGGCTACACTTTGAATTAACACGCAGATAAATGTTTGTTTCCTAGATTCTCGCGCATTTCCACAATCTGCTTTCATGCGAGCAACTACAAAATGTTTTCTTTCAGCAATCAGTTTGCCTAATCAATAGAACTCACAGCTTATAAAACCCACAAATCCCATATCTTGCTGCAATTGCGACCGACTGTTGAGGTAGTCCTTTTTATCCAAGCGATCCTTTAATCCGACACCGAGATGAATCTGTTTCAGTGCATTGAAGTGAGTTCCCTGTTGGCCTGAAATGTAAATTGGAAGAAGTTGGTTTACAATAGAGCAATAATGCATGTAAATCCCGATACTCTAACGTTTACACCAACAAAACCGTGGTACATATAAAAACATCATACATCTGATTGCTCTGAAACATTCAGCACGGAGGTGCTGTCAGCTTTTCTTCATCCAAATTTCGCAAGGATCTTGCTTACAGCATACCTGCGAACTAGAAATGTCTTGTAATGCTACCAGAAAAGCTAGAATTATAAAACAGAAGGTCTGAATTTCGTTTGCATACGGATATATACGGAATATCAACAGGGCGTGTAGAAGTAATCCACCTTCATGCACATTTGGAAAACGAGCATGAATGCCCAGCATTTTGGGGACTACAAACATGAGTTGTTTTGTTATCTCGGCGTCACAAGTTAACGAAACTTGCAAATCGTGCCCGGTGGGTAATTGATAACCTCAATGACCAAGATAGACTGAGGTGCCGACGAAACGAAACTAGCAACCGTGTCGGTAACTGTGCCTCGTTCA
This sequence comes from Paragonimus westermani, assembly GCA_008508345.1. Lineage (NCBI taxonomy): Eukaryota > Metazoa > Platyhelminthes > Trematoda > Plagiorchiida > Troglotrematidae > Paragonimus > Paragonimus westermani. The sequence continues at coordinate 65,913 of QNGE01000633.1, forward strand.
GTGGCTGTCACCTGGTTCCAAAGGAAGCTAGTTATAGGACTATTCAAAATTTCGTTTGATAAGTAGATAAACTCACAGCATTCGTCACAGTGGAAAGTATACTTGGTAATTGCTTCCACAATGAGTTAATAACACTTGTACAACCTTTTAAGGGACACACATTTCATGAACACAAGTTTCTGGTGAGTTTTTAAGACCTTTCTGTCTACCCGTTGATTTCTGTGAAAAGAACAACCTGTATTATTGGTCCTCCGGTCTTTATTAGTTTTATGTTACAGAACGCAACACCTGTCAAAATTTCATTTTAGCCAGGTTCACTTTCAACCTCCGCAGGTTTCTGCACACCGACATTGCGTTTCTCATTAAACAAACATCAGCTTTTTCTTAATATATTTGAGCATCATGCAAGGTAGCCACATCCTGAGTGGCACAGAGTCAGATTTTTGAAACGGAGTTTCGCAGAACCTATGAATCCTGGTGTTTAAATAACAGATATTATTCGTGAAATTCTGTTCTGTCAAATTATATATATTTTTTCTATCTTCATCATTGTCTGTGTAGAAAAAATATACATTTCTGGAAGAAAATTTCTTTGGAGTGTTATTTAGGAACGTAGTAATTTTGTTTGACCATTTCATGACGTTTTTTTAAAGGCTGAATGATCTCAGAAATCAGTAACATTATAGTCGGCTACAACAAATTCTGCGGAAATCCGTTAGGTTTCTCATATCTCTGCATGCAAATTAGACATCAGTTCTCCCTAATGATTACCAAAATTTTCGACATTCAGTAAGGTTTGGTCAACGAATACATCGGTCGGCTTTTCAACGGCTGATTATTCTCACCGGATTTGTGAGTAGCAGCTGTGTTATTGAGACACTTACGAGTAGCTTCTAGGGGTTGATTTCAGACTAGGATTTAGAAACGGTTGTGTATTACCCAATGGTGACGCAAACAACAATCAGGGAGTATGGAAGCTGCCGAAACATAGTTTCCTCTGAATGAAAATCACAATCACTTATTTCAAATGTGGCAAATTAAAACGTTCAGTAAAGAATATAGCTGACATCAAGAGAAACTACAAAATTGTCCGTTAGTCGGTTAGCTTTCAGTCTAGCAGTCTAACTTACAGTGTCGTCTACTGATTAGCACTCTGTGGCATAATTACCTGTCTGGATCAGGAATTCAATTAAGACGTATGCGTGTGATTACATCGAAACGCAGATGGGCGAGAGAGCTCTGATTTGTTGGAACTGCTTCTGAAGTGGTATTGACTAGCCGTCGCAGACTCATATTTTTGTTCAGAACCAAGATATACGATTAGTTTGTTTCCTCGGGTGCGAAGTCTATTATGTGCTCCCCGACCTTGTGTGATTCGTAGCGTGCTGTGCACCTCACTGGTCGCATGTGCTTATTTTCGTTTACTATGGTTTGGTTCTGAAAGGTCCGTCTGAATAATGAACATCTGCTGCTTTCAGTCTTTCATCGCCACAAGTGAAAGAATAATCATGTGATAGCTCGCCAGTAATCTGTGAATAACTCAAAGAAGAATTATATCGTTTACAATACAGTCAAGTACTGTTCATTTGAAACCAAATCCCGTAAGAAAAATCGATTCCTTGGAGAAATGTGAAGAAATATGTGTCACTTTTGGAAGTTAATTGAACATTGAACTACTGTCATGGAACGACCTACTGAAAGTCGGGCGTCAAGGCACAGTGCTCGAACGTTGGTCATTTGGAAGTGCAAGCTGCATCTTAGCCGCCAGTCGCAAACGAATTAAAACCACCAGTAAGATTCTGTGATATATCCTGTTGTAAACATGGAAGTTTAGACATTCTTTGATTTGTTCTTAGTCATCGGTTTTCAAGAATGACGGTCCAGTCATTTTCAATCGGGCGAACCCGTTTTCAATTAAAATTGTCAAATGTAATTATGGTGTGGCGTAGTGTATTATAGTGTGATACATATTATATACAAGTTGTGCCGTTTGTATGTAATAGGTCCTTAGGTTGCCTATTAGTAACATTTCATCTCAGAAGCAGAGGCTTCTTTGGACGTGATGAGTCATAGTACATTCACAGGCAACCAACTGAATGAAACCGCAGATCATGGATACCAAATTACACGTTTATACGCAATCAAATATTACGTTCCAGATGCTGATTTCGATAGATTAGAGAATGCAAGAGGCAACCCAGAAGGGAACTCAGCACATATAGACAAATGAACTGATCAAGCTGTCTATTATTCTCTACGAATATGAGAAGGTGATAGCTGCTATCGGCTGAAATGTGGTAGGGATATTCCACTACTTATTTTCATTTGTATGCATCCTACAGTCTTAAGTTTGAGGGCATCATCTACGGAATATCTGTGTGTTGTTGTGAACTGTCGCTCACTTTGCCAAATATGTTGCAGCTTAATGTTGTTAATCTCACATACTACATGATCAGCGGCTACGAAATCTGCTTTCGACACCCTGTATTCAAGTCGATAATCTCCTAAAGTTTCTTGAGCATTCATCTGTCAAAAATCCGAATCGATGTTTTCTGTGTCCAGCATGGCCATATGGACAGCCTTTGTTGCCTTTTTCACAGATCTGATAAGAGGTGCGTTTTCAAAGTTGGGTCATAATATAAATTTCACAGATAACAAACTGACGATGAAAGGTGTTGAGGTAGTGAAACGATCACTGGTTTCAAGTTCTTCTGTTTTACATAGGTCAAGTTGATTTTCTTTAGTGCCACATTAGGTTCACTTGAACTGTGGTTGTCGGTGTTACATTATATGGTTGATATATCTTAAATTGAATGAGTTTGGCAAACGTCAGCAACACTACGAAGATTGACTGTAACAAAGATTGAGTGGACGTTAAAAATCTCTGTGACATCACGGCCAATCGTGGGTTCAACAGGCACACACTGACGGTTGAGTGTATTAACGTTATGAGGAATTGTAGACTATGAATTAAACTTCCACCTCTACTAGCTGAGATTCTGACAACCTGCGAATTCGCGCAGTCTTCAACTCAAGTGCAGTTTTGGAATTGGTCACTGCACGCTTGGTAAGTGGACCGTTACCCTCATGTTCGTTCGCATACCTTCTAATTGTAAACATCCTCAATTCGACGAACCGTCTTTAAAAGCACTTGTCTTGGAAACAAAGCACGAACGATACCAAAATGATTCCATGCTACTGATTTTCGGTTGGTCTCAAACACGACTGTTCCGTGGCGGAAGTTGTCATCTACCTAGACACATAGAAGGCGGAATGTAACTGCAGTGGATGTTCAGGATCTATTTGAATTCAGGATTATGTGGAGTTTTAGAAAGTACCCAATAATCGGCTGGTTAACTCTGTCTTACTGACCACTATTATTGGAGATTAGGGTAGTGGTGAGACAGCTTGAGCGGAGAGCATCTTTGATGTGCAATTTTTTTACGGCCAGCGCAGTCATAAAAGAGCCGTTCGTTCTAACCAGGTCAAACCAAAAATGCAGTACGGGTAAACTTTAAACTATTTATTGAACATTGTTCCTCAACGCAACCGATCAGTCCGCTGAACCATGGTAAGTAGTGACAGGCAGTTACTCGGAAGTGAACAACTAACAGGTACATTACCTTATCGTGATATGTTGAAATTCAACTGAACGTGCACAATCATCGACACTTCGTGCCGTTTTCCTCTATTCTTCAAACTAACGTACCTCATCAGTCAGAGTTTTGATGTGAATGTGTGACAGCGGTTTGTGTGGTGCACGCGTACCCTGAAATATGGCCCCCTGACTTAAACCACTTTGAAACTACCGTCGTATTTCTTTGCCAAAACCCACACGTTCGCACACAGGCGTGTACGTTGTTGGAAATTGTGCCGCCGTAGGGTTTCACGTCATCGGTAGCTTCTTATGCGTGTATGCGCGTGCGCAAGGGGCGGACCACCTCAGTCAATTCCAACTTACCCTTTGGAATGTTGGTACGTTCGTGTTCCAGGTCAATACGCAACATGCTGTTGGCGCCATCGCGGACAAATTGCACGATGTGATAACGTCCATCACAGATGTCCACGTTAGTTTCATACACAGTGTGCTGGCCACCGCCCATACTGTAGCGAACCAGGATTACATACCGAGCCTACATAGTGAAGGGTTTGAGAAGAGTAATCATGATAGCGGATTGTTGATTTGGTCAACAAATCTCAACTAGTCGGTCCACAGTTTCCAGCACAACCGATAAAACAGCTGTCCGACTGAATGTAAATTCCTAATAAGGAAATGTATCTGTCCAAATGCTGTGTATGGACTTAAATTCAATGTGACTTCCCCTAAAACGTGGTGGTGGTTTGTGACCAATGAACCATAGGGTGTGTTATGCAACTGGCAGAATTAAATGCGTAACGAATTGAGAGTAACAATCGCAAAATTTCATTTTCATGTGTCTAAGCAGAATGAAAGTTGGTTAGAAAGTGTAGGTTGGAAAAAATTCTACCCGTTAATGGAGAACAATGTAACAAAATTTCAGTGCATTTTAGTCTGGTTTGTTGACCAGCTTTGATGTCCTTAGGCAAATTAGATCATCCGATTGCTGCAACTTAACACTTTTGGCACAGTTTTATTTCAAGAGTTCCCCGAAAACTAAAAGACATTCTAGCAGGTTTGTTTTATTCGGCGTACTGTGAATTTCACGCTATGTCCAAGAACACACCAAGAATGTTATTTCCAAACAAGCCTATTAATTTCAATGCGTAGGCATGAAATATTCAGTTATAGTGACATGGAGACATATGCCAACTTGGGTGTTTTTACCAAGATGCGTCGACAAAGCAGTTGGCTAGTTTTTCTGTCTTGCAAAATAACCCGCAAGACTGTTTATTAGTAAATCAGCCCCTCCAGTCCCTACGGTGAGTTGGTTACACAATGTCCTATTCTGCCTGACTAGTCGCCAAAGATTATGCAACTTTTATCTCCACTTAAAGACCAATCTTTCTATTTCCTGTGCTGACGATGAAACTATCTGGACAAAGTTGAACACATCTGAAGCATGCGTTACTATCTACCACTTGGTGTGCTTTTGTAATTGCGGTGGCTGCCGCCGGCCAAAGGATGAAGAGAAACTGGATCACGACTCAGGTTATCTTCTCCATCGTTCGCCTGAGAACTTTCAGCTTGATAGGAACCACATGGTATAGTATATGTGTAATTGATGAGCATATTCTTTTAGCCTACACTGATTAGAATCCTACTACACTATTGAAGAAGGTCGACGTTTCAATCATTGCGTTCCGAAAGTTATAAATTAGAACATAAGAACAGAATGTATGGAACTGTCAGTGATGTCGGCGACTTGAAAGGGTACAGGGAAATCTGAATCGGAGAATTATTAATTGGTCAAAGTATCGATTAGGACGTTTTGGGATGATCAACGTGCAATGAAGAGTAGTTCCAGCACCGACGGTAAGGAAATGCTGTATCAGTCTGGAACATTTTAGATGATAATACCACAAAGAACACTTCGTTTGAATCAGTGTGACGAAGCACTTTGCTTTGGTTACCTGACCCATTACTAAGTGATGTAACAATCCGTATGAAAGTAGGGGAACACCTAACACTTAGAAATCACTCCAAGTTTTTTCAGTGGATTGAGCAAGCGCAATCCGAGTAACTGCAAAAATCGATTGAAATAAAAACAAAGAAATTTTATTTCCTATTTTCAAAATTGGTTTCTTGAACGTGATAAAAATTTGGGTGATTTGGTTCACGCTCACTTTTAACAAAACGATAGAAACTTCCAGAAAATCTGCCGAATCGCCTTGACCTTTGATTGATAGCAGATTTATTGCGCCGGATTTGACAGCTTGAATCCCGAAAGCCAGTTGATCTCTTGTAGTATTTTGAGTAGGACTCAATTCGAATGTAGCTGAACTCATTAATTGAGCTGATAAATGCATCGTCGGACCGGCTAGATAACAAGAAACAAAGTGAAAACAATGCGTGATTATTTTTTTGAACGTGCAGAGGGAACAGTGACAAGTATACCTTAACACTATTTGTTTTGGTCTATCACTGAGGACAAACTTAACAACAGCTGGGTTGATTAGACGGGCAACTATAATATCTCAAAATTAGGCAACACATCGAAGTCAGTAGTATCCGGCGGCGTTCGGATAAATATTTATATTCCTCGATGACTTCATGCGATCAGACCTGATTCTGCCAAGCCGTAAAAGTGAGAGAATTGTTCCTACCATCTTGAACGAGAAATGAGATTGAAATTAAGCAAAATTTCTATTTGGTGACGCTACTTTTCAGTAGTGTACTGAAATCTGATTTCACACTGAATCTCTATCCACCATTAGGTAAAAAGTTCAGTACGCTGAACAAAATTATGGAACAGCTCCGCAAATGTTGCCTCATCCAGCACTCTCAAGGATTCACACTGTCATTCACCAGGTCGTGAGTATGAAAGAGCCCATTGAAATATTTTTCCGTATGGGTTGCAGCTAGAAATATCAAACGCAACATTTTATTTTCCTTGCTTACTTGTAGATTTAATTTGTGTAACTTCTGTGAGAACATCAGACTAGTTGTATTTGCGGCCAAAACAAAAAGGGAATCTTGCCTATTAACTCACTTTCTTTGCAAACCTTTTTTCAGAAGTCCGTATGAGGTCAGTATACTCTTCAGGCAGTCTGCTGCACGCTTGTAGGGTCATTCTCTCCAGCTTCGGTGTTCTGAATATCCATAAGTTTGATTATTCTTACATCCTAAAAGGTCTTTAGTGCTTATTCCGCTTAGTTGTGATCGGTTTCTGGCTGCCGCAGTCGACAAACAGTTGCCAACAGAAACACTATCCATCTTCGGGAATAGAGCTCCGTCATGTAAGCAAAACAATTAATATTCCAACAATACCACGATTGTTTGAATACGTGCAACTTTCCTCATTAGGATACACTACTAACGTGAGATAGAACTACTGGCTCGCCGAAGTAAAGGCTCTGGCAGAATTTCGTCCAGTTTTGCGTGAACTTCTGATTACTCCATGGACGAGATACTATTGGCAGTGAACCACGTTTTTTTCTACCCATTAAACATCTAACCACCATTCCATGACGTCCATTCTCAATTTCACACTAAATGACCGATTCCACTTTAGTTTGGAATCAGGAGGTAGAACTGCTGCGAATGTGATTTACTCAAAAACTCCTGTTTCACCAGTTAAATCTTTTTTAAAATATTGCACTGAATTTCTAAGCAGCTCTGTTGGCGAGACAGCGGTCCCGTCGACTAACTAGATCTAACCATTCGTAAAAAATGCCCACCTTAAAATTGTAATGAGGTAAAACCACTGAAATCGCGATACATTCTATCACTCAGCAGAAATAATTTACTATTTAGCTTCAGAACAATGAACGATTAATACATCACCAAAAAACTCTACGATCATTCATTGTTACTCGAATAGTTTCGCCAGTGAATGTCGCTGTAGTTCCACGTTTGTTCGATTAGTTAAAATCGCGTTACGTCATCCTAATGAAGTTGCACTCAAAGCCCAATATTTTTGATTATTACTAAATAGCGACGCCTCTATACTTTAGTCGAGTTTGCAAACTTTGATCAAGAGTCGTGCGCATAATAACCTTGCAGCGTGCACACGCCTGGATGTGGCCGCCGCCCTTAATGCCCAGAGCTGGATTAATGGCTCTCTCACTGTCATTTGTGCTGAATTAGTGGAAGTAATTTAGCCTGCTATCGACGTGATGACAATATTCCACTGATTCAACTGAAATAGCAAGGCCATGGTGTATATCCAGCCAAACATCTCCGCCAGGGGTTCAGAAAAAGAGATTCGATTGATTCGGTAAGACAACAATAACATCCTCTGAATGGTGTTGACTAGACACCACACCCCTGAGGTTCACGGATATGACAGACAATCTAAATAGCAGATCGCTGAAAGTGTTCATCTAACTGATGTGCTTAGCCCTACCGTTAACAGAAAGCAACTGACCCCATATACGGCTACTCCCATGCATGGCCATATGAGTAGGACCAGAACATGTTTGATTTTGTATTCTTATTTAATGTTCTGCAACAGCGATGATAACTCAGCGCAGCAAAGTGAGGGCGATTGACTTCAAGTAAATTGTAGAAGATGAAGACAGTAAGTGTGATACGTTCATGAGAAGACTTTCTATAGATCGTTTGTAGAACCCGGACGTTTTGAAATCTTTTCATGGAAGCGGCTGGCCAAAAATAGCTACTGGCCGAGAGGATCAGAATCCTACTTCAACAGAGTTTGCGCAAGACTACACTCGAGCTGAACTTATTAGCTGTTTGGCATACTTACACTGCAAATATTTATTTAGACTCAGTCGGCACCTCTCTTAAGATAACCTATCCTAAGGCAGATTAAACATAGACTGAGCAATGAAGCGCTGTACAAGGGATATTGTTACGTGGAATCAAATCAGCCGGACAGACTAGGCTAAATTCACTTCACGACATCGAGATAAATAGAAAATCGCACAGAATACACTAAGTCAAGCATTTGTTCCGATCATTCAACATTGATCATTTTCATGTGTACATTTGAAAATGACGGCTTTACAAACGATCTACAGACACTCAACATACGAATATGTTCTATGTGATCCCTCTACCTTTGACCCTGTTATGCAATCACGGCCACAGCTGGTCATTTTCGTTAACGCGCAACGAGAAAAGAGCATAAAAAACCGGAGGTTTTCTGGGATTCGCGTGGGTGTATAGCGTAGGCCTTCCGCAGTACGACTGCTTATTGGTCTATTCTTATTTCCGTACCAGATGAACTGGCTCTGGTATTAGGGTGAAGGTTGATAACAGTCTTGGCGATCTGCCATCTGCGTTCACTGTCTGTGTTTCCTGTTTGAGTCGTGAACTTTGGAGGAGGGGTGCTACAGGAGTTGAATTCAGCCTTTGTGATGGACGTGTGAAGCAAAACCTCACGGTGGACTTCACGAAATTTTTCCGTGTTAAAATGTCAAAAAATAAAGACACCCCCAAATCCTAACCATATATTTGAGCGCGTAAAGGATGTTAAAACTCATGCCTCACGGATGTATCATTTGGACAGTGTAATTCTTGCAAACTATACAGTTCCTTCCGGATAGCCTTGATGCAAACATGTAGTAGTGGTATAGTTATCAACACGAGTGTAATTGCTGATGCACGTGAGGCATTCAAGTTGACCGCCGTTCCATAGGTAGCAAAAAAGGCATGAGCAAATTATCGTACGGAAACGTCAAGGCATATCTGTTCATGAAAAGGGTTGAGACCTTATCGTAAAATGTACGTTCAATATTTGGATGTATGTAACATGCCAGTTTTACATAACTTCCACAAGATACGGTCGTGGTGCCTTGTTTGGAAAATAGGCTTCAGACTGGTCAGACTGTTTTCCTGGCTGAAATACTGTTAGAATCCCTACTGAACGCAAAAGTTCATTTTTATATGGTTTTAGAGTGGATTTTAGGATTATTTTAATACAAGAATTAGACACTCCTATTCCGGCTGCTACCACTTCACTTTCTGAAAATACGGTGAAACGCCGTAATGGTAGTGATTAACAAATCGATCAAGCTTGCTCGTTTCGCCGCCTTAAAAGGACAAATGCTCAGATAGGTTATTTTCGGTGAACCGTCTCAGAATTCCTTTATTAACACATTACAGATAAGTGCTTCCTATGTGAGTACCGTATGTTTTATTGTATTGAGCAACTTCAGATGTAGGTCATTGGTCTCCGGTAAATGAAAGTATTCATTTGGACGACACGGTTTTTAGCTGTATTTTGGCTTATACATAAATTTACATAAGTCCGTATAATCTCAAATTTTGCCTAATGATGGGTGTAATGTAGTCAGCGGTTTTGACACGATCGAACAATTCTAAACACAGGCTCAATTACTTTGTCTTCTGTTCTAAGGATCTGTCATTCAAAGATGTACTCACCAGACTTCAAGTCCGAACGTTCGGTTTTGAGTATTCAGCTGCATTATTTGGCTAAAATAAATGCCTGGAACAGAACGGCCTAAATTTCACTCCTAATTTAGAAAATGTTATTGATAGGCCAAAACTAGTTGGTCTCTTCTGTATATATCTGCTCATCAGAGTTGACGAATTTATCTCGTTCCTGGCGGTGTAATCTGCAATTGCAGCACGTCGAACAGCGCAATATTAACCTTACGTTTAGTCCTGTATGTCGTTTCTACATTAGTACTGCATGGGGTCAAAATCATGACTCAGGCGTTGTTTCCAAAACAAGGCTGTTCCAAAATATCTTGCTGTGGGGTCAAGCTTCGATGAATTACGAGCATTGCTCGACTTGTTTCAGACGCAGTTGCCAAGTATCGGTCAATAATTGAAACTTGGTTTTGAGTGTTATATGGGAGGTGGAACTGAAAGCTGAGTAAACCGATTACCTTCCGCGCAATATTTCCCTCCAAAGCTTGTCATTGAGCAATCACATCGGGTCGCGCCCAATTGCTGCACACACCTCCCATCATATTGGCATACACGGGGCGTGCAGTGACTATCGTAACGACGCTGCGTCTCACTCGGGTAAACACGACATCCAGGTTCAACTTTATTCCATTTTGTGGCGCGTTGTTCTCCTGAAAACAGAGTTATGCTTTTTGGTACTCTCAGATCACGTGAGTTTCTTGATGAATCAGCATCATAAGCATCCCCACGCACTAGTGACCGATTGACTGTGATTGAGGCAACACAACCGGCAAATCCGGACGTGGAATGAAACAGTCTGGGTTGGTGGCGATGACGGACGGTTGCATAGGGTTGAACGCCCTCCGATCTAGGATACGTAGATGGTATGGGATGAAAGAGGAAACGGACAAAAATCGATTGTAGACAGTAAACTGAGTTTACGTAGTATATTTTCTGTCAGTTATTGGAACTTTGTGATAAGTAGTGGCCGAGCACACATACTGATATCTTCGTAAGTCGAAAAGTTCAAGACATCGTCTACAAATTACTGTAAATTGGCAGCGTTAGACACGAAGCGACAACTGTTCTGTGGAAGCTGCGGTGAAATTAAGATGGACAAAGCAGACGGGAGTTTGTGGCTTTTGTAGCTGTGTACATATTTAGAGATTTACTAACGGCGGTATTAAGTAACAAGTTATTGACTGGAACATTCCTGAAGACTCCAAGTTTACCGATTGCCAGCTATACAATAGCATCACGCCTATCAGTTGATCTGGTTGAATCAATATAACTTATGCAAAATCGGACCGAAACTGGAAATGATTAGCGGAAACGTAATACTGAGAACCAGTGGAACTAGAGCAATAAAGAACCGTTCCGTCATAAACATGGCTGCCGAACGTTTGCTTACCTAACTGAATGCTGTTTAGTGTGTGACGGATTGTAAACATTTTATTTTTCGGGTTGAGTTTTTGTTCCCTTTTGTATTTCAGATTATGTTTGCTTGTTTTAATTTATCGACTAGTAAGAAAAAAACTAAAATGTTGGTATCTCACCATAATCGTCTTCTCTAAGCCGTGACTTCATGTGTGTAAGGAACTGCAGTGTTATATGTAACACGTTCATCAAAAGTTCGTTTGACAAACCGAAGTAACTTCTGATGTGTAGGTTGTTCCCTTGGGTTACCAGTTTGGTCTCATTTCTGACAATGTTTGAGGAACGTAGATTTGAAGTCGAGCATGAGTCGGTTGTCTTTTTGAAAAATCTATGCCCGTTTCACCATGTTAATTATAATCAAAATCTGCTGTTCGTGAAAAACATGAGAATGAGGATTCTTAACGCAATCCCCACCATATATACGGAGAACTTTCAGGCTTACGAAGGTTGTAGGTTAAAAACCTCCCACAAAATTTGTTCTGTGGTGTGTCAAAGGTATTGCTATGTTATACCGAACTGCATTTGATAGAAGAATCTGCAAACGGTGACAAACTGGACCAGAAGTACTACACAGGTTTATTTGTTCAGAATGTACGTTTATATATGTGAATAGCTTTATTTCTAAAACGTAGGTTGTTGTTGTATGCAGACATAACAGTCACTCACTAGCAACTCAACTGAGGGCAAAAACGGTGACAATAAAATCGATACTCATATAGTGCAAATGTGTCTTTCTGTTGTTTACTGCACAACATTCCAGTATCCAAAAACATTTCGATTGTGAAGATGGACCTGCGAATGGAATGTAGACATTTTAGATGATTTGTACGAGTTCGATCCATACGAACTGAATTGTCATATTGGGAACAGAAAAAGTGAAGAACATTTCTTGTGTACACTATTGTCAAAATTTGATGAATCTCAAAAGGCCATCACACCATTCTGTTTTAACGTGTTGTCTCAAGCATTTTGGAATACTGGGAGTAGTGTAATGCATGTACACATTGCCTTCAGGCTTTCTTGAACATATTTCAGCTTCGGAAGTCCCAACATTTGTAACGACATGTGATGATGCATACTTGCCAGATAAATATTTTAGGTTTACGGGCGAACTGCTTTTTGTAAGGTCAGTAATGTCCATCACACGTTCAGAATTGAGTTCATTCTGATCAACGAAAGGTGCGAACGTACTGTGCTAGTCGATGTCTGTTCAGATACTCCTGTTGATGAATAGATTAGACTTTATCATTTACGGTGTTATATTGTAACGCGCAACCGAAACCAGCAAGCGTGCACGGATTGAATGTGAGTTGTGTAACGGGGCGTGCTGCTGTGTTGTCGGTGCCGTTTTAGCTTTCGTTTGTGTAAGTCGTGTGCATGGCTTATTGGGCCTTCGGCTCATGTTTGTTCGTATTGTTTCTCTTTACAGAACTGTTGTTCGAACCCCTACTTCGGAAGAGCGTTGTCCCCTGGTGCGTCCACGTTGCCCGAAGGTTGGTTTGCGAAGTCACGGACATCCAGAGTAGAGTCGGCTGGCCTGCGTGTTACAATATATATATATGGAATGTAGCCATGTTACCACTCCAGGTTAGTTTCCGAAGCCCAACTCTTAAGTAAGGGTTGGTGGGGTTCAGTAACGTGACGAGTGACAAGATCTGCATATTTGTGATAAATATTGTGGTCATAATTGAGGCGAAGGGAAGAGATAACATCGGGTAATTTTCATGAAAGGCTGTAAAGTACGAGAGGTAGGATTGTACACTGTTATAAGCAAACATGGACTGTCAAACCTACATTGGAATATAGTTTCAATTTAAAACATTTGCATCCGGTCATCAACTCAATTATCGAAAATTTGAAGTACGCGAGATGAATGTAAAATACAGGCAAGTAAAATTGTTTTCTGAGCTTATCACAAGAGGGTTAGTACTTTAAAGACCACATCACAGTTCACAATTTCCGACAGAAGACGCGATCAAGTTCCATACACAAAAACAAATACTGGAGTGTCCAGGAAGTTCAATAAGTTGAAGTAATAAGCTTATCTCATCCTTCGGACTGGTGAAATTCTTGGGACTGTGATATCTGGAACAAGTAGAACCGGTTGTTTTCATGAGGACAATTACAGTTTGCGAACTACAAAAGAAGAAATTAGTAGAAACCTAGATCTAGCCAATTATCGAGGATTTATTTTTTGCAGTCTTCCTTACTGGGGCTGGAGGTTTAAAGTAGGATGACAATAGAATATGAAGGACGTGTGCAAAACTCAGTTCAACCTTAGGTCGTGGATTCGACTGTAACATAAGTTTTGTGTGAAGTATCATTGCTGTCTTTTCTTTGCTGGTCGCAGTTTATCAGAAGGACACTACCGTACTGTTTATTACTTCTCAACAGGCATGTGCATCCGGTGAGCCTTGACCATACACCCTACTGTGTGTGTGTGTGGCTAGAAGTATTCGGCTGTTGAGAATTTTCGTTATTTACCTGGAACTCAACAGGAACCGGTTCCCAGTGGTGGTATCAAGGTCACTTGTAGAGCATGCGGATACACGTGGTTCACTTAGAGATCCTCAGTGGTTTAGAATCTACCGATTCAGCGATACACGAGAAAAGATACTTCCAACGTCCGCAAGTGCTACCATTTTTGTAGAAATTGTACTTGTGATTCATCGGATACGTGTTGTTAATACATATTCTATACACTTCTGTTCGCTAATTATAGTCTGAGGCACCTGACCACTGGAGTTTATGGCATATTTCTGAAAATGCAGCTTTGATATCCCAGTCATTCACTGCTTCAAACTTCTAAGGTTCATGTTGGCAACTGAATAAGACCAGGGTATTCCGTATAGAGGGTGAATAAATGGTTGGCTGGGGATATTGTCATATCTATTTCTAGGCAGTCAACAGCTGTTTACTAAACAAATGGCAGATAGAATAACCAAAACGTTTGTCCAAGTTTGGTTGACTGGGCACAAAATAACACTCTACACGGTGGACCGGAATGTCGCCCGGAATGCAACGTTAGTTCTGCGATATCAACTTGGCTTGGATGTCTTACGCTTAGTGTCATAGGCTCTCTCATTAATGGTGGTAACCAGGCAACGTGAACATTACCGAAACCTATCTGTGGAGAAACGTTTGATTATGATAGTTCCGCAATGCCTTATTCGAGGCCACTAACGCTGTAGTCACCAAGGAAGTTAGGAAAACGCGCGGTTACCGAAGAACTATTATTTTTGAGGGAGGCATTACGAGTCGTAGCAACAGTGAAACCAGTCATTGAGGTTTCTGAAGGAAGCTGGCCGAATAGTTTAGATAATTGTGAAAGTTGCTACGAAGTGTGAGCGGAGTTAATGTGTTATTGACTGAAACCCCAGCTACGTACGATCAGCCATATTTTCTGTTGTGGTCGCGCATAAGGTATTCGATCTGTTTTCCATATATCGCACAGAACCGTCTGGTTAAGACGGATACAGTTTTTGAACAGTAACGACACTCATGTCCATTTGTAAGGGTAAATATTCCGTAAAAACAAAGATACGTATGTTTCACAGATGGGTAAAACCGACTGAGCTAGGCTTGCGTTAATTGACAGTTTAGTGTTCATTAGCGGTTGTACACGACTGTTACACTACACCGAATGCAGAAAGTTAACTTCTGCGACCCACAAAATTTAACCGAGTGAAACAGTTGATTCATGCTTGACCATCTGTTAGTGTCCGATGGGATATAGGTGGACAGGGGTTCCAACCTCATCCGGCGGATGCACCTGAATGAGGTAGCTAGATGTGGCAAATATGCAGTGTTATATAACACTTATCCAGTTTAGTCCAACAGAATGCAAAATTGAAAATGGAATAATTTGAAGGATTTTGCCTATCAGGATGTCTGACTAAATGGCAAACAGGACTATCAGATTTATCTTTCCCAGCTCTTGTAATTTGAATAGCATCACACAGAAAGTGCATGCTTTGCTGACTGCTAGATAGTTTCGTATTTAAGGGTCATTGGGTTTAGTTGGTACACTCGTGCGTAATTCTGTCCATCTATCAAAACGACGAAAAGCTTGGATGGATGTTAACTTGTTGGGTAGATGTATCATCTCGGTGTCATTACATGAGAGATTTATTTTAGTATTGTTGTGTTAGCAGAAGAGAACTTTTGTAAAGGAATTCGGCCGAGGTATTCTGCAAATGGAACAAGTCATTAACAGTTGCATGATGTTGTATTTAAACAAAATGATTTTTACTTAAGTTCAATGATTTTCCGATTAATAATTAGTGAATAATATCAGAAGCATTCGCGCGAAATGCATTGACTAACAAAGTAACCGAACTGTATGCGGTCGTTGGGGTCAACAAGACACGAAGTCACCAGCCATCTACTGAGACCAACAAAACCCAACACATCCGCAATGCAAAATTTCTCTTTTTGAATTCGCAGGTTGTTTTGGGCACAACAGGTGGAACTTCAACAAGCCACAACGGATGTGCTCTTTAAATCAGTAGTACCTTAGAATAAATTAGAACGAAATGGGGGTCTTCATGCACGAAGTGGAATGCAGAAAAGAGTGGATGAGCACTTATCACCAATTGTTCAGCGTGAACAGGTCAGTTCCTAAAAGAAAGGGATAGGTAACATGAGTGACTGATCAAACTTGATAGCAGCCGAAGCAGGACGTAGAGAGAGAAGCGTTAATACATTGTTTTGAGTCCAACAAGGCGTAATAAGCCACCAATGAATATATATCAGCTGTTTCATGGAGAACGAAATTAATTACAGTGACTTCTTCAAAACCTGGAACCCGAAAGAAATGAAATAGAGGGAAGAATAGCATTCAGTCTGTGTAAAGTATTGTCGATGAAGTGTTAAATTCACTATCGTCTGCTCTGAGTACATGAGTGAGGTTTTAGGTAGTGTAGTACACACGTTGGAGGAAAAGACAAAGTGTGCTTGTTCACTGTCTGACTCATGACATAAAACTCTACAACCGAACATCCTTAGTGGCCCTGCTCTTGCAAGTGCTTTCTGCACCTTTGTCAGAGTGCTTTCGTTGTCTCAAGTTTGATCTTCAGGAACCTCTTGTGAACATACCCTTAGATTTGAGTATCGAGTGCCCACAGTGTGCGGTGAACAAACTGAAAACAGCGCCCAACTACAAAACCGTAAGAAATGTTTAAGTTGAAGTGAGTGGAAACTGTACAAGCTATGGGCAATAAAGTCTTCCTGAATTCTCTGCTAAACAGGAATGGAAGGATTTTAAGGTGCAGTGGGCAATTCCTCCCATTCCTCTGACGTTTAGCTGTAGTTTCATTTAAGTTGCGCCGAAACTGTCAGTTGAAACCATCTTACACCAACTTCATTGAAGTTTGTGCTGTGTAAACTCTCTCTGAGCAAATATGTTTCTGTATATCCCACCGAGCTGGAAGGCATTATGGTGTGGTTATCAACTGCAATCGATCAAACTGTTATTCTGCCGCCTATTCAGTGGACCGGCTGGCTTGATAAATTCTTATAGATGGCTGTGAACAGATTCTGCTAGTAGACGTTTGAATAGGCCAGTTGAAATGTGGTGTATTTAAAAGTCCACCAATAGAAGACTGGGAAAGTGGAAACGGTGACATTCGAAACTTAGTTCACGAAGAGTCTACATCATTTGAAATGGGTTACCGCTAACACTACACATGTATTTCAGAGTGTTCATGGAGCAGGAACCCGTGGCCGGAAGCTACACGAACAGTAAAAAAAATAAACCGATATGAAGTACCGCCTGGACCGAAACTCAGCATGTGTAATTCAACCCGTCGTACTGTTGTGTAGAGGCTCGTGGACATTCTGAAGCCAGTCAAGGAAGAAATTACAAAAGGTACATCTGAGTTTATTGACTGTGTCCCAAAACTCAACGTATCCGGGAAAAATATGCTAATGTAGATGTTTCTTCCTTATTTACTAATGTCCTGCCAATCAGGAAAGTATAGTCCTTTGCTATTGCATTGAATATCGTGGGATCAAGGTTGGTGTACGTGTGGCCTGACTGAAGATGTTTCTATTGTTTCTTACTAACAAAGTCCAGTTTCAACCTCAATGGTGAACTTTAACGCCAGGTTGGCGATACAACCATGGGCTCGCCGTTATGCCTGGTGCTGGCTGACATCTTCGTGCGCTTCATTGAACATAACGAGATGGAATAAACCTTTACAGAAGCCTGCTATTATCAGCTATATACATGGATGTATGTTGCGTTGTGGACGAAATGGGAGGTTCACAAAAGCTTATGAACGTTTTTAACAAGGTGCATAAGAACTCCATGTTAACCATGAAACCAGAAATTAATGACCAAACGCCACTTTAAGACGTAACCCTACGACACAAATCAGATGGGTAATTACAGCGGAGTGTATATAAGAAAACTTTAGCGGGTTTTACCTACACTTCTACAATCATGTGCTAATCGGTCTCAAGCACGGCTTTTTATGTTGCATGAAAAATACTGCAAGAAGAACTGGTACAGATGTGATGGAATTGGAGCTGGACGTACTACAGTATATCCTCTTCAATAGTGCATATCCTGAGACGTTTATTACCAGAAACCTGCAAGGGAGTCCAGTGTAACAGTGCACACCAGTGCACACGCGTCAAAGCCGCTTGTGTGCCCCCTACTCGTGCCAAGGCACAAGCTGCGCTCTGATTGGCCGCAGATTCGACGACCAACGCGTCATCCGCTCACGCACTGAAAAATGACGCTACCGCCGGTACATATGACAGTACAGCATGTACTTCTACTGAGTCACGTGTTTTCTCTACCGTAGTTCCATGTATGGCTTGCAGCTGACTGAGCCCGAACAAAGATGCTACGGTAAACTAGCCGCCTAAAAGAGACGCAGTAGCCAAGGTAATAGCGCGCCAACTAACTGCCGCGATAGATAGTACCCACTATGGGGCAAATTCTGTCGCAACGACCAACTGAAAATCAACTTGTTTAAAAAATGATAAACTTAACAGTGCTGTTTTATTTCTAGTCTATTTAGTTGACCGTACCATGGTGCAGTATGTTTAGTCATAACATCAAGAGTTTAACGAGAGACATTCGTGGACACTGCTTGCCTTGGCCTCTCTTCTGAACAACGAAGAACAATAATTTATACACCCTGGCCTACCTGGTTGACCGTGACCGACAAGCGTACATGGACAACGTTTGACATCGTTTCACCGTACCCCGGCTACCGCATCCTAAAGGACAGATTGACGTATCCTGTCTATAGCCCAGGTGGTCGGAATCCGATCAAGCCATTCGGAGTTGTGTTTTTGAAAACAGTTCGTTTAAACCTTGGGTTCACCATGACCAAGCACGTATGCACAAACTGAGCGAAAACCTTATTCCTTCTTTACAGCCTACCCCAATTAAGATTGGTTTTTGAAAACTATCCGGTATGTGAGCATAACTACAACAATGTTGTGTTTATGTTTTATCTAGTTTCTTTGCCTTCGTTCTAGTGTCGATCAACAATCATCGTTGATACTTAATTCGATATGTAATCGGACCTGCCTAGTGATAGAATTTATGGAAGACAGTTTCGTTGGTTAAAAAAATTTACTCAGTTTACAACCCACTCGTTGTGCAGCCTACAGCAAAACATCTCGTACACACAATGACGTGTTTCTTACGTTGTATCATAGCAGAGACTGCCCTGAGTTAAAATTTAATCTATTGCGGGGCTTGTAATAATGTAAAAACTGCAATTTCATGAAGTTTGCATAATGTTTAGTTTGGTGGTGCACTCAAACCTTGAGTGATCACAAGCTTGATCATCTGTTTGCTTGCTTTCAGGAGTTCCAAGAAAACTGGGGACCAGTATATTTAGTCTACTCGTTTATTGTGACATTTGTTTTCGAACACTGCAGGAACGCTTTGTTGAGCATGGTTGCATTGCCGTTTGTGTTGCCATTGCTTCTATCGAACCTGTAGCATACTCGTTTGACAAGGAAATCGATTAGCAAAAACTGTTTTGCATCTAACGTGCGGCAAAAATAACAACCACATATAAATACCACACACGGTCGAGCAACTGACATCTTATCGGCACTGGTATCTGTTTACGTCAATGTCAGTTTAGCACAATTTGGACGACGTTGTCTCGGAGCGGTATCTCGAGAATGCCGCAATAATCATTTTTGTGAATGGATCGACTTCGTGTTCTTTTAGCTTGAATAAATGTGTGCAGTTTGTCAGTTGTACAGTGAAATTCAATCAAATTAGCTTTCCGTTTACGTGCGCAGTGTTCTTTTAGATGCAACAGCTTACGTAATTCAATAAGTGATATACCTATCTGTATGTGACGGGGTCGTCGTTGGGTAAAATATTTCTCCGGTTTATAATGCAAACTCAAGAAAGTCCCAGTAAAAAGTGGCATTACATAAAGAGAAAAATTGTACTTTTACAACTTAAGTTTGGCATCAAACGGACGAACCAAACAGAATTTCTGATGTTAGCATTAAAACTCACAAGGATGGGATTCCTCCAATATATACGTGCTGTTCCCCCAAATAATCCGGTATAGGTACTGTCGCAACAATAGCTTCGTCGTCCAGTTTAATCACTAGTGATGGTTGTCCGGTTGATCGTCGTATTAACTGAAGAAAATAGTAGGCCAGGATGGTAAATTTCCAACAATTCAAAGAACTAATGTTGAGTTCGTATACTTGAGTTCAGTCTCTTTCTAACATAAACATATCAACGATTTAAAGTTTATGTATTTTTGTAGGACCGCAGTTGATATCACAACTCGTGCTCAGTGACAGGAGTCAGGTATACTGAAGAAATGACTATGGTTGTTTGATGACAACCAGGCCTATCCTCAAACTTTTCTCGGTTTTGCCCAAGTTCTATAAAAAGGAAACGAGAATTCATTGTATGCTTATCCATCTGACGCCACTCAGAAGGATCAGGGCAGTTGACGTGGTGACTGTAAGCACGGAGGACTGCTCCGGATAATGGTCGAAATCTGAGGTAGGCCATGGTTTCACTTGACATCAGATTCACCGAAACTCTCGCAAATTCCAGCGATCGATGGCACTTATTTTGGACCCCTGTGGATGACAAAATATGTGCCAGAAGTGATCTTAGTGACTCGAGATTAACTGGTGCCACAAATTACATCTTCCAGTCACCAACATATTGGTTGAGTATCCGCTAAATTCTTTCGAAACTACTTATTACTTTCATGAGCTAACAATATATGCTTTCTGTGTATGATTATCACTTCAGCCAAACCACAACAAGTATGACAACAGTGACCACCGACGTGAGCAATTCGATTGGTGGGGATCGTGGCTATGTCCTTACTAACAATAGCATATCCATCGTTGCGAAATGAGGGTCTTATATGTTCTGTGCCAGGGGAGGTTTCGTCCACACGAACTTCCGGCTGAGGGTTCAGAGTTCCGCAATAAGTTAATCGTGATCAAGGTAACGGTTGGCACTCGGAGTTGGTATTTAGACTCGATTTGTTGGCAACCGATAGAAAACCTCCTACCCGTGAAGAATCGCATTTCAGATCACCCATCGATTACCAAAACTCTATTGAGATTAGTGAACTAGCGGATAGTAGCCGTTGAAGAGGAAGGTCGCATTCGGTTTTGACGTCAGCTGTTCTCCGGGTCATTACACTACGGTGCTGTTCATGCACAAACAGATCAGCCAAAGAATCAACTTCAGGATATTTAATACATTGTGAACTAAGTGCTTTCGTTACAAACCACATTCAACATGACTGTTTGTGTACCTTATGGCACCCCAACAACATCACTTCAACAAGCTCAATTCTGATCTACGTCAAATTGATGTGTGTAGAGTGAGCCTTATTCAGCAGTAATCTTCGGTTGTAATTTGTTTGAAATAGATAGGGCATTGATAATTTTCGAACAAATTGTGATCATTTTAGATGAGACCCAACTGTGAAAAGTCAGGGCTTCGGCTGGATTCGAACCAGCGACAGACACATCATGCCTCAACGCGGCAAGCGCCCTACCAGCTGAGCTACGAAGCCACACCAGGAGCTCGGAAATTTCACATTTTGACTCTGTTACCCACGCGTCCCACTGTCTATATGGAATCTACCAAATGATTCAGGGGATCGACTGCCCCGGCAGGATTTCTCAAACAGTTCGCGCTGGAATCCACCAACGCTACCGCTGAGCTCAGCTGGTAGAGCGCTTGCCGCGTTGATGCATGCTGTGTCAGTCGCTGGTTCGAACCCAGCCGAAGCCCTGACTTTTCACAGTTGGGTCTTATCTAAACTCATAAATCTGCCACACTACTCATTAGTAATGAAATTGTGATCAGTCGGTAATTTGTTTTGTCGTTAAAGTTTTAGTCCTGACACAGAAGTTTCTTCGGTTCTGAAGAAGCTTCTGTCAGAAGGAGGACTTCACTAATAAAACAAGTTACCGATTACTCTGAAACAGCGTCAGTTTTGTTTTCAGACCGACCCAGAAAAGAAATACACGGAAAGATTGTTAGAATGTGCCAAGGATGCCTTTGAGGCAAGACCTGCTGACTAAAATTGTAGTCAACTGAATGTCTTTTCTTAGTTACGATATTGTTTCGTATTTCGCTTCTCCAACTTGCTCTAAGTTCGTCATAATGCTTTCTACTTAGTCCGGGTTTAATGAGATCAAACACTTGTTATTTAGAACCTCCCAAGATCAAAATAGTCTGATGGGAATTACAAGAGTGTTAGTTCTGTTGTACCGCAATTGTTATTGGTGGATTAACACAGTTTAATCTGTCCACGTTAATAGTGCCTGTCCGTACACGTGGTCTTTAATCACTGTGTAGGGTTCGATTTCCAGCTGGGGGTAATTGTTCGGTAGTTTACAACATTTTTATTTATAAACAACGGTTGTACAATGTCAATAAATCCGGAGCAGCTAACTAGTTTAACGGTTCTAACAAAGCATCATTACAAATCGATCTGCGCCTTGAGTTGTTCTTCCTTCCAAAACGAACTAAATATAACAAATTGACACTTTTAGGATCTCTACAATGTGCAATTTAATTTCCGTGAATTAGTATGACGTCGTATTACTTCTGGCAAAATAGGGAACAACAAACAGTAGGCTGTGCGGAAAACAATTCCATAGAACTTTCTTTTTGCGCATATTCCCTGGCAATTTTCAAGAAACAAAATTACTAAACTGAGGTTACAATGCATTCATGCACAACACATCCCATCTGACCCAGAGCGACAGTGATTTATGCACTGAACCAAACGATTTTGACCATCTATGCAATAACAACACAGATATGACCCGAGAATGTCTTTGAACCTAATCTATTCAATGCTGTAGCAAATGGCAAGCACAGTACGACAACAAACCTGACATTCTTAATACCTGTTAGCCACAATACATACTGTTCCTGCATAAACAATTCGTACACGTACTGTAGGTTTCTTCTAGAGTGTAATTTATCCAGAAGGCAAATGGCAACGTGCGTCACCTGTTAGCCGCGCTCATGGACAGTACTGCTTCGTTATACCAAACCGCATCGATTGTGTGATCATACAAAAAGTCCGATAAACTATTAGTGTATGAGTTGGAAGTTATCTTTCGCGGTAAGGTATTTTCGGAATGCTCAGCTACTTCGGCAGAACACATTTTCTGTGTGTAGGTTACTGAGAAATATTTTGAAACTTTCTAGGTGAAAAATGTATGTACCGGATTAGCTAAGCTAATTGCAGAAAAGAATCCTGAACGTGCATACGATTACCGTCCGATACTGAAACTAGTGGCTGTTCCAGCCGCAATCGATTGTTGAACACCATCACCATCCCAGATTGTGATGGATGAGTTTTGATCAAGATGTCAGCTAAGCTCCTACTAACAGTCGTTCAAAGCCGGTGATCTGATTATTTTGACATGATCACTCTGACTATTCTCTCATTGGTATTCCATAATACTCAGACTTTCCAACCAACGCGTTCACGTTTGTGAGAAAAGTCGTTGATTATTGGTGAGCATCTGATATCTTTTTTCACAACTGACAGCACCCATATTATTATATAGAATCATTATAGTGTTGCTCATTATATCCGTTTCGCAATCGGTAGATCACGAATACAACAAGCGGTTCTGAAAAGGTATGCTCACCCACTGAGGCTAAAGTTTGCCGAGCGCAAGGAAGTTGATGGTGAGAAAGTGTTTTCACTCATTCCACCACTTTACACTACATGATATTCATAATCCTAAGGCTACCGGTTGCATGATTGGTGAAAAACTTACAATAGTTGGCCTCGCTCCAGCAGACGTAGACACTCGGTGTAATAACTAAACTGGTGTGTAACACACTGATCAGATACAGGAAATCTGTCGACTTTTCAGCTACGTAGACTAATGGCAGTGTCCAAATTGGCCTTGCATTTTACATAATGGATTTGATTCATTTGACCAGAAGATGGTTCACTCATACCGTATATGTAATGATAGCCCAGAAAAATAGCGTTCGATGAGGGAAACCTAGAAGCAATAATTGCAGCACACTAGAGCAAGGTCACCCAACTTCATGTCACGAATATTAGCTGGGTTTTCATGAACAACTATGGATTCCGATTAGCTGACGGTATGCAAATAGTGCCATTTCTTCGAACTGACTGCATACATTTGGATGTGTTCAGTATTGACGGTTTACATGCAGAAAGAAATTGTTAGCAATATGCCTCCGCAGAGAAAAGGTGGATTCAACAGTGGCATTCATCACTGGAGAACGTTTTCAAGTTTTTTAACGTTTCTTAACGGAAACGGAACATAAATAATCTAGCAAAAAGAAGATTATCCAGGAAGATCATTGGGATATCCACAAGCTACTCTCCATTGTTTCATTTTAAGCATTTTATAAGACCTTTGGGCATCAGTAGTTTTCATACCTCTACCGTTTTGCTACGTATTACTTTTGGTTAGATGATGTGTGTCCATCACTCAGAAACTGATTTTTCTTTGTGTGAAACACCACAGTCAAGCAAGCTTGAAACGCACTTGTTTTAAGAACCCAAATCCTCGCCACATACTAAAACAAATCATCACTGGTGTGGTATCCGCTCAAAAGTAACAACCTACTTGCACGCGGTGCCATTTCGAATCAACAATTGCTTTCGTTTGTGCAGACTGAACCTTGTGAGTTCCAGTTGGTTCTGTGTAGACCAGCTGTAACCTCCCGTTCATGATTTCCAAACCGAACAAGTCAGTGAAGCCTTGAGAAAGCAGCAGGAAAGCGCCAAAATTCTGCAAAAAATAAATCCCGAAATGACTGTTTCGATCATCAGCATTGATTGTAAAGAACGTGGTAAACAAATCGGTTTGTTATGGTTTAAATAAACAGCGCTTTGAACGAACGGATATCTTATTCGAGTTTCCAGGAATGTGACGGATCTTAATGTGGAAATACTGATATATAATTCCACATAATTCTAAATGAACCCAAATGCGAAAAATACGGCAACTTCTGGATTCGAACCAGTGAGAGAAACAGTGTGCACCGGTGCACGGAATGCTCTACCGACTGAGATACAAAGCCACTTCAATTACCTTAGTATTGCTCTAAGAATATGATGATGACAGACCTTTGCTGCCCTCTACTTATGTTGACTATGTGATGCATTTTGGGTAAGTTGGGCTGTAATTCTATCACCTCCGGCTTTCTGAAATTTAGCAGCTTCCAGATCACTCTATCATAGGGTTATCAAGAAACCTCAAAAAAATTAGTTTCGGTTGACTGAAATCAGTAAGGTCACTCAAGAGAGTGGTGTGCGAGCAAGCTGAAGGAATTTTTCTGATTCACTGTACGGCTGACAGAGTTCGACTTACCTTTCTTATCATCTTGTTGATCATCTATAGGGTTCGATTGTATGGTTAACAATGTGGAGTTGCCTAATCCAAAAATTACCGACGTAAGTTTGCGCTATCTTCTCGTCTGCTTGAAGTTCAGTGGCGAATTTAGTGCTGACCGTCTAAAAAATGCTGAGTTATCATTTCATCCGTGGATTTTAGGAAATAAGTTTCGAACTATACTATTTGGCAGCCTATTCCTATTGTTGTAATCGCAAGCGTTACAACGGTCCATCACACACCGGTTGTACATGATACGTTGTGGAATGCAAATCACTGAAGTGCGCCGATCGAACTGCAATTGGTTGCAATTTGTGTAGTCATCTTGCTGAAAGATTAGTATTTCGGTAGAAAAATCAATGTACGGGAGCGTTACGAGTTACGCGTAAAGAAGTAAGGTGTGGTCTGCGTGGTTTCGTTCATGACTAACCACTTATTTATTCAATCCTTCATGGTGGCTGCGAAACATAAGCAAAAGGTACTATGGCCCCGGAGACTACTTATCTCATCAGTGACTCTGAAGAGGAAAATCACAAGAAAAGATGGACATCAGTGAATAAAGCCAGGCCGGGAAATTAGACTTGTTGTAGGTGCGGACACACCATGTCGGACAGAATTTACAAACGGCGATTTGAACAATGACAAGGGCCCTAGCAGATCAAGAGGCAGTTGCTCAATTTGTCGGTGGGCAGTCAAGATCTTTATATTTAGTGGCCACGTTGTTTACTTCCCGTTCGGTGGGAAACAGATGTCACATTAAATCCGGTCCATAGCGTAGGTAAATGTGCTAGTGAGCAACTGAATACAAGCTGATCCTCAACCACCATAAACGTGACGACTAACCTGAGACGTTTCTCAAGAAGCACTTCTCATGTTTGCGTCACCAGTGGGTTATCGTCAAACGCATCTGCAATGAATGCGTTCTCTTGACGACAGGCTTAATAAGCAATTTATACTCAGTCTTATCTGTGACCAATTGCATTACACCTCGCTCCACAACTCCTCTGGTTAGAGTGGCAATGTCACCTCAAGGCGAGTCAAAATTAATGTATCCAATGACACTTGGGTTCTTGATAGCTTACACCACCAAGCGAAGTGAATAATTCCGTGGTAAATTAAGGCAACTTATTAAAAATTGGCTTGTACACAAGATTGATTAAACTAAGAAAGGGTTTATGCGGCCAACACTAAAGTAATTGCCGGCTTTAGTATTCACACAAAACCGGAAAACACATCACCAGGTGAACGTTTTCAAGGCCTTTCAGACCAATTAAACAACTAAGAGCAGTCGATTACAACGCTTTTTAGAGATCGTGTTAACAAAAATACATTCTACTTTATGCGAGCAAATTAAATTGATTAGCGACGGTCTAGTTTAGATAACCATTTCTAGTTAGTTGCGGATCTCACAATCACACATTTTCATTCCAGTCTTTTTGAAACAAAGCAATACATGGCTCATTACTAACATGACTGTGTTTTGGTAGGAGCATTTGATTGCAACATTTTTGCACTGTCGAACTCTTATTTGTGTTCAGTGATGCTGTGTGTAGGTACATTTACCAGCTGGTTTACTAGTAAGCAATCTGAACTTGCCATAAGGAAGCTAATAGCAGTACATCTGTGTAAATATATTGTAAAATATTACTGAGCAGATCACGTTTCAAAAGCAAATGTCAGTAGAAACCTCAGGTTTCCCACTCCAGTTAAAAGAACAATTTCCAAAGAATCATTTGGTTTAATCATGTAAGTGGAGACAAACGTTTTTCCGTACGCAATAGCTACGTTGCTCTGAGCATCTGAGTATAATGAAATATCAGAAATAAAATTTTTTACTGATATGACAGCGGATCAGGTTTGCTGGAGGATGAATCGTAAACTGACCATCACTTTAAGCAACCTAATTTGAGAACTCGCATCAAAATAGCATGAGAAACAAGTTTTAATTTTGTCACTGTCGTTTGGTTAACTAAATTACGGTTCACAACAGAAGCTGAGCCGTTATACCAATATGTGGTACGGGATAAGGTTTCCTCTCAAAACATCCAACTAACTTATTATGACGGTAAGTTCAATGGCGCTAAATTGTGGTTCCCGATTTCGAGCAATAACAGGAGCAGTCAACAACTCTGAATCTTCATTTTGGTGCAGTGCAACATAATTTGCATGCAGCGATGGAACGCTTCAGTCGTGTTCAACGATTTTCTAATCAACGCAACCCATTACTCATCATTAATAAAAACAGCTCGTGCCAAGGAAGGGCTATGTTTGGGTTGAGAGATTAATCCAATCTGTCATGTGGTCCATATGAATTAGCATATCGGTTGCGAACCGGAAAATAAGGCTGTCACATTCGGGTTGGTTGTCTTTGTTGACAAATCTACATTTATGTGTTAAGTCTGTTGCGCACGTTCTCCATCTGAAACTCCGTCATAATCTGTTAGAACGAGATGGAGGTTGCACTACACACTAACGATTTACGGACTTAATCCTACTAGATTATCTTCATGCACTAAATGAAACCGGCACAACAAATATTTTTCACCCTCAACGAAGGGTTCTGGCAGACGCCAACGTATTGTAATCTTAACCACGAAAACCTTATCAAATAGAACCTTGAACGACGGATATATTTTTTCAAAAGTTCAATCCAGTTCGTAATAAACCGACGTTCACATGTTGTGTAGGCTAATATATGCACAAGGCTGCCACCAATGTAGCTTTAACGGTCAGTGCAGACAATTTCCGCAGTTCAGACCGTAACTTAATCTAAATTTCACATCAGGGGTCGGCATCCACGAAGGCAAAATTTTTTATTCGTTATTATTTAACACATTGCACGTTCCGTCCCTTTTTTTCAGTCACAACTTAAGTTGTGATTGCACTACGCTGCACTTGTGTGCAACGTCGTACGAAATGTTTCTACTGGTTATTTCATCGCCCAACACAGTTCTGTTTACTGAAATTAACTGCGGCACAGCTTGTTCCTCAGTCTACACCACGTTCAACTGGCTACGCCAGAAGTGACTCATACTTGAGTCCACACTGATTTTGATGCTCATCTTCAAACCGACACTCTGTGACTAATTTCGGTCTTCTTTGGACATAATACTAGCGTTTGCTACCATAGTCAGTGCAAACAGGCAGTCTCACGCGGATTTTGACCATCCTCAAGAGCAAAGTAAAAAACAGATCGTAACTCAACCACAATCAGATTTCTCCGCCACAAGTGATGCTCACACAACTTGTGACCGTGCGGATAAGATCATCCGCTCTTACCTCAAGGCGCCGCTAGTTAGATTTCCTGTTTAAATTGTCTATACCTATTTTGTCCGAACAAAGTTGAAATCAGTCATGATATGTCGGTTTGAGGGTGAACAATATGAGTCATTGTTGGCCGAAAAAAGCTCCTTGCTGATGATGCTGTGACCATTCTGTCATTCTATTCATTCACTGCAACATACTACACATTTTCAACATTAATTCGACTAAGTCAGTGCATCTGTTTCTTCTTAAAAGTAACATCAGCAGACAATGTTCTTTAATTTGCTAATTTTTGTTGCACGCATTACTACAAAAACGACCATGGCTACAGTTACATGGTCAGGACACAGCATAATATATAAGACCAACAACGTCAGGTACACTGTAACGAGTATTAACTGAGTGTGTACGACCTCCGACAAACTGACGCTTCTTTCACACTGCCCAATCTACGGGCTGTACCCTGGTACATTCTTAATAGTTCGTAACTTTTATGAAACTGAGAACTACTCTAGTAATAAGCCCGCCCGCATTTGATGTTTTTAGAGGACACTACGAAACGTTACAGGCAGCAATCAGTGACGTATTTCACTTTGAACCGACTCTAACAATACTCAAGATCCTTAGATAAACGCATTGGGCGCTCAGAAAAACCGTACTATGGATTTTGTGATGTAACCCTGTCCTAAGACCCAGCCAGGACCACGTGCAATAATCCTACGCCCTACAAAAACCCCTCAGTTAAAAAACTGTGCGATATCATTTCCCAGCTGCACTTACTTTGTTAGCCTTTATCCAGAATTCCAAGGTAAAATCTATCCAACTGTTTGGAATGTCGATACCAACGTAGGAATCTTGAAGTGCAAATGAAAGTGGAAATTCGAGCAATGGTTGATGAAGTCCTTCTGTCGCCGTGATCTCCAGTCGATCTTTCCAATACGAATATTCATTGCGGTTGAACACGTGTTTTGCTACGTGTAAAAAGTCTACGCCATTGAATAAAAACTTCATTACATGACCAATGAAGACAGAGTATCTCATTGACATAGCTGTGAACTGGTTGAACGCTCTTCTTGGAAATTGTTCGATGGGATTTCGGTCAGAAAGTGTTCTACTTCGACCCAGAATGATACGTTTATGTGACAGAAATCGACCATCCTTTGGAATGTCTGAAAAAATCGAGTGAAACTGATTGGAATTTGTTCCGATGTTTCATTGAACTACCAAGGTGACTGGAATATCGAACAACCCCCTAAATTGCAGATCTCCAATTGATACTTCACGAACATATGGAAATATTAGCTGTTTACGGGTTTCTCAGTTTGAACAACTATGTAAACAAACGTGCGGAAAGTTGTTACTTATGCATTTCGCCAAAACTTTGTCTAAGATCGCTAATCTAGGTCACAAATAAACACACGGACACCTGCTCAGCCGATATGGTTATGGTGCATATATGACTCTTTGGCCCAGATGAATCAGCCACATTCAGCATTCAACAGATATAGTCTCACCAATGTATGCATGTGCATACACGTTAAAGAGGATATGCCATTTTAAGTATACATTTCAGATGTCACGTAACTTTGTACCAAAGCAGGCCCACAATCCCGTGTACCACTCGTCTCGGTGAGATAGCAATCGGACATCCGAGCCATGTGGCGGTCATTATGTAACGATGGGTTAGAGGGGCCACTGTGGGCTGACATTTGCTATGCACACTATCACGCTGACCTGCGCAATTCCAACAGATTTAGTTCGGATAGAGCATGTGGGGTATGACGAACTGGGTGATTTGAAGAGACAACTGACCTGTGACTGGCTAGAATATGTGGAGAGAACTGTCCGTTCGCACTATGCTTGTAAAAATTCTGTCCGATGTGTGTCGAATGCTTTTCTGTTAAGGTGCTTGATGCAACTGAGACTTAGCTTTTAGTCACTTGACTAACATCCACCTGAAGTAACTGCTTTCAGAATGTCCTACTTTTCCTTAATGTCTGATAAACCCATGGGTTTAGTAATGTTCAACGACCGTCACGTCACTGACTCTGAAGTGACCAACAAACTCGGTCATATGCTGCTTTCCGATTGCAAGGTGTCTGGCTATCCACTATACAGACTGACCACTTGGACATATCCGTTGTCAACTCTACTGAATAAACCACACACTTACAGCTCATGGGTGCATCTTCACATCTTATGTACTTTTACCACTATCGTTGTCGTAATAACATGTTTCACTTAGCAGGCCTGAACATTTTCGCAAGGCATTTATTGGTTAATCGCATCTTGTTCCCCGGAACCGTAATTTAACACACTGACTTTTTGTGAACACTAAGTGTGTTCTTATAATCGGCCGAGGACCAAGTCGCAAGTATGAAAACTCAACAGAACATCTCGGTAAAATCACACATTGCAAACTGTCTGTCTAGATAGTCAATTGGTGTCTTGCAAACAGGTAATCCATTCAAGTGAGTCGAGCTCGGCTTAAGGATAGCTCAATCCTCACAAATACATGTACACTGGTTTATGTGATAATGAGGTATGGGGACTAGGTTTCCTGCTTTGGGTCATCTATCGGGGTCAGGTTTGCGAAGTTGAAATCATTGAAATGCATCCCTACTGCCGACAGAATGGTGGTTGAGGAAATACCATCTACGACCCACGCAATATCGACTTCAGACGTCAGTGTTTTGATCACCTATACGTGACTACAGCAATACTAAAGCTGGTAAAACATATGTTTACCAAAACGTGTAATGTGACTTCGGGATGACCCAATGCGTCTGTGGTCATTTCAGGCGGTTAGTCAAGTTTATTAATTGTTTATTCTTGCATGATGGACGTGTGCAGAAAGTCGCATGGTTGTTGTTTGTAACAGTACATCTGAGAGGTTTGTTATGAACTTTTAATACCTTCTGCTTTCAAAATGTTAACGTTAAAACTGTATGCGGAGTGTTTGGTTGGCGTAAGGGAGCGAGGATTTCAAATGCAAGTCGTAAGATATTCCTAGCCACTACATGATGGCCTTGTTTTATATCGTGCAGTTTAGGCCATGCGTTCAACGGTCTAATGAGCCTATACTTATATTATGTGCTTGCCCAAGCTTTGGTTTGGATATACGTCGACAGCGTTCAACAAAGTTTGCTTCAAGTTCGTCAGTACTATTCTGTCGCAGTTTGCATAATTCCATTTGAAGATATCTCCTCCGGCATAAGGCCTGGTAGCGTCAAACTGGAAGTCCTCTGTGAATGAATGCAATCATTCCAATCTGATTCGCTGATAAGGCAGTATTGCATTCAGCTTCGGGATATCATGAAAAGCCCTGTGTGGTGTTGCGCCATCTTGTTAGACGGACTTCCAAGTCAACATGGGAAAAGAAACCTTATATAACCACACGTTCAATAATCACATTATTTCTTTTAATTGAACGATTTTGTCCAATTACACTAGGAGATATCGAATTTCAAGGGTACTAACTACTTGCAAACCGCGATAAACTGTTTTTATCACTTTGTATGCTTTTCTCATCAAAAAGAAACATTTTTTCTGTTGTATGAACTACCAACACTTGCTCTGTATAGGGATAAGTGTTTGCAGAGAGACTGGTTATGGGACAAATTGTCCAACGAATCTGTTTTATAAATAAAACTTATGATGCAAAGCTAGCTCCAACAAGGTGTTCACTGTGCAACGTCTTAACTTCTCCTGTCAATATGTTGTTCACTGAAATTGTAAACACCCACAACTACGGATAAGTGAGTTAAACTGAAATAGATGGATTATTCTCTAGTAAGTCTCCAAAATATTACATAGGGTTGATGTAGTTGGCGGATTTCTCAACATGGCTTCCTCGGATGGAAACCAATTGCTTCAATTACTATTTTTGACATAGACCTGGGGAACTAAGGAACAACTTTTGATATTTTTCTTAGATTGTTTCCCACGAAACCATCAAGATACTTAAACTTAACGCGTTTGCGTATCACCTCAAGAATACCGGAATATACGAAATAATGCAACTATTTGACTGTCAATTGGGAGACTTTTTTTAAGCCAGACTAAAAATTTGGGCTGTTAAAATTGTAACGTCACTCAGGTTAACCTGACTCACTCAGTAGACAAGGCACACCATACCTCTCATACTGATGCTCAAACATGGACCGAAAACAACTCCATTGCCTTTACCGACCGAAGTCCCACAAGCTGCAATGATGCGATTTCATGACAAACCAATCGCATTGCGTACGTGTTTGCAAGATATCTTTTTGTGTGCTCTGTGACTGCAGTTATCATTGTTGCTATTCACCGAAGGAGAGATCAGACAACTATGTGAACTCGGTAATAGCTCGACTTCAGAGCTCTAACTCCGGCAGATGTTCTAAAGTCTGAACTGTACTCCTCAAATCTCAGTGTCACATAAACAACTGTGCAAAGATTTGTGCCGCGGGAGCGACCAGTACCAGGCCAGATTTTAATTGTGCAAACCCAGTGATGGTGTGACCGACGAACAAGAGAGGATTTTGCTTGCGCATAACCCAACGACGACTGTAGCAATTGTAGTCCCACAGAATTTCAAGGCCGTCCGTTCGAAGATGAGCACTGCATAAGATTATTGCAGTCACTAGTGTTCACCAATACTGCATCTCATCCCCATTGCAAGGATAAGGCCACCACAGGGACTAGTGCACTGTTCAATTCACAAAAGACGCTATCGGATTATCCGATACAAACTCCCATCCACACTGTCGTATCCGTGAGTTCCACTTCTGCATAACCAGCGCCAGTACGTCACTGATTAAAGAAACATTTGTTAAAATTACAACTAACACCGACCGACATTCGAAGCTGGACAATCACAAGTATGACCGCTGGCTGTGAGGTTGAGATTAAGTTCAGTTGTTCTTGACAGATTCTCAAGAGAAAATGTAAGCATTTTAAGTGAACCCACAAAAAAGCACTAAAACATAATTATAGATAAATATTCAGACAGAGTCAATGGATGATCATGTGCGATGGTTTAGCAAAACTGAACTGGTCTAATTGTAATTCCAAGCTAATTTAGAAAACATCTAAACCTGTGCAACCTGGACTTCGGAGGGTTCAGAACCAACAACAGAAACAGCACTTCCAAACGCAGTAGGTCCTCTGCCAGCCAAGTCACATGGCCACAACGAGAGCTAGGAAACTGCTCATTTAAACTGTTGTCTACCATTCCCACTGTTTTATTTGGAGCCCATCGATTTGTTCCGAAGATCACCCGCCCTACAAGAATTTCTCAAGCAGCTTACAAGGTAGTCCACTAACGATACTGTTTGTGCTCAACTGTCTGAGAAATGCTGATGAAGCAGCCAATCCTCGATGTAAGCTGATGAGTTAAAACTGAGAAAGTGGGATTGGTGGGTAACGATCTGATTGTTGAAGTTCCGAGGTGTGCATGTGGCTTTGCAACCCGAATGTCACAGTGCCTGCGGTATGTAGGTATGTTGCTTCTGTTACTTGTTCAAATTCAGCTGGAGCTCAGATTTTTCAGTTTTAGATCTGACCTACATTATTCATTCTGCTGAACTACTAATTAACAGACACAGGTTAGTCCTAGAACCAGGAATGTGGGAATGATAATTCGTGATCCAAAATTAAATATGCCCCAATAATATACTGATCGAAAAGTTGACGCTAAAAACTAAATTAGATTATCCACCTGAAGCATCTAAATGTATGTGAATTTGACTATCAGAACAGAGCAGTGCTCAACTAGTCGACTGCCCAATCCTCAATCAACGACTTTCGGTAACAATTTTCTACACTTTAGAGCAGTTCACTAAATGATGAACACATTACAAAGTACCTGGATATGGACAATATTCTGAATTTATTCTTGGTGCAATTTTAGCGCGCTACTTTTAGCGTAAGGCAAAGCAGGACAGGAAGACCAGAACGACGACAATTTTGTGATTCTTACCAAAATGTGTGTAAAAATGTGCCGCTTAAGTTTAAGGCAGTTGAAAGCCCCAGTTTGCCGGCGCACTTCAAAGTGGTTCGTGGAAGTTTTTATCTTACACAACCCATTTAGACTGCAACCAGAAATTGAAGTAAAACATGGAGCTTACGGATAAAAATTTAAAGACATTTAAGTGCGATTCACTATGTTTGGACGCTTGTGACCACTTTTCAAGGGCCCGTTATTCCTGATTTTACACTTCATCAGTATATCCTGTATTATTTTCAATGTGTACAGTATATCACAGTTTATTAGTATGTAGGCGAACGTCAACCTGTAACGGTAAGATTTGACAAAATGTTTCGATATCCCAAGGTCCATTTGTTCTCACGTTCTTTCGCCCACAAGTTCGTGCAATCCTTGTTATTTCTAGTTTACATTTGTAAAGTTGAAGCATACGTTTGCAAATACTTCATAGGTATTTCCACGAACCACACTTTCCCAAGACTGCGTGAACAGATTTCTTCCCAGGACTGCGGAAAATGTACTTTAAACACTGTTTGCATTGTAACTCATGTGGCCACAAATTTCATTGATGTATTTTCTATTTTCTGAAGGTCATCCTATTGTTGACCTTTTATTAATATCACTCGATAGAAAATTAGAACAAGTATTGCTACAATCACCAGTATTTTTAAGAGGAATGTTGGATGTCAACAACCAACCAGTTTGTGAAACGCTTTTCCTTAAGGAAGCAGGCAAACCACATGGGGGGGAGTTTTCATGCTCAACATTTGAAGATGGCTCAATACTGACAGAAATCAATATTTGGTCAGTGAAAATCCCTACTCAACAATAAAATATCCCACGAAGTTCAAAAATACCGACTAACGTGAAAACTCAATAGAGGTTCAGACATTCTCTGATTTCATATCCAAACACAATGTTTATCACAATAAACTCTTGGATAATGAGACTTTTCCTAATAATAATGTATTTTAATATGAGGTCCATCCTTAGGTTACTGCAGACGAGGGTCCAAATTTTTGCACGATTTTGGACACTGACTTTTAATGCAGGAGGAATTTCCGAAGTCATCCACTTTTGCCTGAAAGTTGTTAATAGCAGTCTCAAAAGAAGCCGCCCAAGTGCCCTTTACAAAGGAGACATTTTGAGAGGTGGTCGTTTACTTTAAATGGCTTAAAAATTGGATTCTTCTTCATCACGGTCACATCAGTAGGGGTAATTCTAAAACAAAGACTAACGGATATAAAAAGTCGGGTTAATAATATTCTAATACTCGCCCCGAAAAGCTCAAACTAAACCGTTACATTAGGCGAATTTTTGACCACTGTTTCCACAGAATTGCGTGCTTTTCTGAGCGTACCGTAAAGTTGTGAAGAGTGATCCACAGTGAAATTGAGAAACCTTTCACGTCGTTGAATTCGTACCGTGTGCCAGTTGTCATCAGCAATAAAAACGAAACTTTTGTATTTCTAAAAAAGAGCAAAAAACGTTCGTTAGATAAGGTCGCTGCTGAAAACAGGCAAGGGATATTCCCTTTTTACGTTTAATAAGTTCACGCGGCAGATCCTCTGAGTGGTGATAATAAAGGTAGCAAGCATTCTTCTCACTAACTTCAGCGTTAAAATTAGGAAGGTTGAACGACAGTCCCATCTTGACCACTAAAAGTTAAACTGCCCGTTAATGGGGCCTGCTTATGTATACACGAATTATCCTTGTGGAACAGTCGGTGCAATCAAC
Source organism: Paragonimus westermani (assembly GCA_008508345.1). Classification (NCBI taxonomy): domain Eukaryota; kingdom Metazoa; phylum Platyhelminthes; class Trematoda; order Plagiorchiida; family Troglotrematidae; genus Paragonimus; species Paragonimus westermani. The sequence goes on from QNGE01000633.1 coordinate 102,179, forward strand.
ATTATTCGATGCTGCGAACTCAAAAATTCATCGTCTGCATTTCTTAAGCCGGTTATGTCCAGTCACCCAGCGAAGTTTCCGATTCCACCCTTCAGGTTTAGTAAGCCCTGAAGCACGCAGTAAATAGTTCCACATCGCATTCCGGAGATTTGGTCAGGACTCGCTATTCGTCTGTTCATGGGGTGGTTATACACACAAAAGATGTGTAAACAAACATTAGGGCTGCGCTGACCATTCGTTGACAACTCAGCTGTATGCCTGTCGTCTATCTGCGGTGTTATTTTGGTTCAACAACTGTGCCAGACTAACTTCTCCATGCGTTAGTTCGACTATATTTACCTGACTGGCATTATGATGCTGCGAAATTTCTAAATCACGTCTTGTCGTTCAAAATTTACAACGTCAGCGATACAAAAATTATGACTATAAATTGACCGTTCCGTTGGTAACTTACTGAGAACCAGCCTGCATGCAACAATATTGCAGCAAGGATGCGTTGTGTTCATGTATGACATCAGACACACCGTGGTTGCAAACGGACCCAACGCTGTTGCATAATTATGCAACTATCATTGGGCAACTGAAGTCGTGGAAGTCTGATAAATCAGAGTTGGTGGTGGGTTGTGGAACTCAGAAGGCCTGAACGAATCGGTTTGGGTTCTGATACGATAGATTATTCAGTCTTATCATGACTGTCACCTCAGTTTTTAAATTTCGTTAGTTTGTTGCTCTCAGTTTCCTCTCCAAGAACGGCTAGACAGTTCAGCTAGGTTGACAGCAGTATTCTAGTAATTTAGTTTAACATTAGCATATTAGGACCAAAAGAACCACGGAAAGACCAAAGCGAATTTTGTAACACCAGACTAATTGCTCAGCAGTAGACGATAGATTTTAAGGGATCGTTCAGTTTTTCAGGACACTGTAAAAATGAGTGGCTGAGTGCAAATTTGATGTGGATTTAAGACAAGTCAACAACAAGGATAATCTTACCATACCCACTGGTTAAACCAAACGACCACACTACCTTATGGGGGCTTAATAAGACTATGCCAAGTAGGGCGCAATTGGGTGAATGACAGTATTCAAAGCAAGTGGCATGAATCATCTCTCACATAGTGAACAACCGGAGCTGACAGTACACGTCGTTATCTGTTAACCTTCATTTGTATATCTGCCTTAAAACTGGTCCAATTAACTTTCCCGGACGATGCTCTAGTGTTGTTTGCGGCGGTGTCTGGTTCCAATCTTCCTAATTTCCACATACTAATGACCGTGAATTTTTTTAAACGACGATTTGACGGGAAGGAAAACGAACGTTTCATGCATTTACACAAAGAACAAGTAAAAGCGGGCTACGATAGTTTTGTGTTTTCCTGACTATTTGTACTTTTATGACAGAAACAACGGTTAGCATAATTAATTAATACGTGGACAGTATTGTACTATTACTGCTAGATATAGTGGACCGATGGTATTCCCTCTGTTCGGGTTTGCATTGTAGACCAACAGTATCAGTCGTTTGATTTTAACAAAACCTGACAGCGTAGGTCACTAATTTTCGGTCACCGACGATCTTAGCTTATTCTGTATCAACGACTTGCATTACAATCTACTTGAGGCGGGAGTGAAATTCCGACGTGAATCATTCATTTCAAAGGGCTGGCTGATAAGCCTATAAGATTAAGAAACTCATGATTAATAATGGGTCATGTCCAACTTCTGGTGAACAAAATATCCCACTACTAATCAGTAATTACAGTATTTTGGTATACGTATAATGACGGCCGAGTTCAATTTGCTAGGGGATGCTACTGCTTCCAGTTGAAAGCGTGAGTGGCTTAAAGCTTGTTTAGTCGGGAATCTGGTTTAGTGGTATTCGCTACGATAGTACAGTACAACTTTACCTACCGCTAACATCGGGCCCCACAGTTGTCCGTGACGAGTTTGAGCTTAGAAGTACCACTTACTTTCGGACTAAGCTGGAGTGATTCTTTTGTTTTCACACCTGAATTTCCTAGCACCTAACGAATACATCGGTTTGACCATTAACAATTATTGCAGTGTATTCATTCAGCGCTACCACACCACTAGAGTGGTTTACACTTTAGGTTGACAGAACAGCCACTGTCTTTTCTTGGGGTCACTGGGTAAGCTAAAAGTTACCCGTAAGCCGACATGGTTGACCCTCTAAATATGGTCATCCAGTTATACGTAACATGAGGTGTATGAGACCGTTATCAACAGAACAGTCTTACAGTGATATGACCAAAATTCCGTACTGATGCAAATTATTTTCACTGGCGCTGATCTTATATTTCACTACAATTTCTCATGTGGTATACAACACACTCTAGCACCATTCTGATGTTCTCTTGGAAAAGTAGGGGATGATGGAGAGAAACCATCAAAATCAGGCCATTTCTCTTGTCACGTCTATCATCCGCCGAGTTGTAGGTCAGGACAAACATGTTTTATCGAGATACCTCTTGGTTTGATTGTCATCAGTTCACTTTGATCAAACCCTTAGGTGGGTTCCATATATATGATTTTTCCTTACTCAGCCAATACCAGTAAATGGCACGTACTGTCCATAATTTTCTTCAACCGGCTTGGCAGACATCGTGGTTGGAATAACATATTGACTTAAAATGTTAACCTATAAGCTGATTGCTACTAACATAGCGCAAATTCCCACTCAAAACGTTCTTCTTGGTCTAACTGACTTTTTCCTTTTTCGGACAGAAATTGTCGACCATTCAAATGAAATCCTATCTCTATGTGACCCTCAGTTGTGCCTGATTATATTGTGTAACCATAGTTGTACCACTTTGCGTGCTGTTGATGAACGTTTGGCGTTCGGTCCCAGGTAGTGATACATACTAAATGTTTGTCCCTCAGAAGATTGAATGGTAGAGTGAAAAACTCAACAATCAGTATCCGGTGCTTCCGACTGTTACCGATATTCAATAATTTTTGCAGGACTTGTCTGCAGCAAATTCACTGATATTGTGTGGGGAAGTGTATTTGTAATAAGTAACCAATAAATTTCTCACAGGTAAGTGGAACGTCTGTTGTGACTTCCTTTGATAAATAGTATATAGTCCGCAAAAATATCAGCGCTTATTATCCACGCATCAATGTTTGTTTTTTGATACATGTCGCTGTCAACCTCTAAAGCGTAGACATGAGCAGATGAAAGCGGCAGGCAACGCTGATCAGGCTATCCAAAAAAACAGTCATTCTTTTCATTGTAACTCCATAATCCAGTTAAGTTTTTTGGATATTTGACTCAGAATTCATGTCAACTCTTGATATTATTCGAACATTGTTCAGTATGGGACTGTTACAATTTATTGAAGGTTGATCCATCGTGTCCTCTTCACTGAGTACTAAAAGAGTGATACTATACCAACAGAAATTAGGACTCTGCCACAACTATCAGAAACATTTTTCTTCTTCACGGATGGACTGACGGCTGAAAGGATTGCATGTTTCGGTTATTGTGGTTAACAACGAAGTGGTTCACAATTTTCAAGGCTATGGGTATCAGGCTTATGTATGCCGCTAGTGAGTGTTTTGCTGTTCTAAATGCGTTGATGAGTCGATTCCGCAGTGTAACATTTCCCATTTTTGCCACGCCCGAGGAACTATGCTGCGCTTCTATTATGTAATGCAACTTAAAAATGCTAATTCATATCACACTTACTTCGGTCATCATTCTGTTTCTGGTCTCAATTTGTTGCTGAACAACCGACCACAATCATATAGAAAGTTCAACTTGCAGTAATTCCTCTGATACCCTGAATCCAAGTTTTATTACGCGATGAAAAGTTCACTTCGGTAAACATCTTAGAACTCGCTTTTATTATTGATGATTTCCGACAAAGTTCTTAACTCAGGCGTTACCTCGTTAATATTTTGTCGATTTATCAATCGAATATGAAACTGCAACTGTTAAGGTAATGATTTTAAAAAATATGATTCATGTAGGCAATCCTTGAATCAGTGGAATGTATTTTTGCATATAACAGAGGCAACAATTATTCTTTTAGTCAGCACTTCTGAACAGAAATGAAATACACTTTCCCAAATAATAAATATATTCCCAGGGAGTAATCAAAACCATGGAAACAGAGCCTAGTTTAATGTTTGTATAACTTTTAAAGGACCCAGCAAAAATGTGCGTTAATAGAGACTAACTATCGCTGATATTTATACAGAGGATATGAGAAATTTGTAGGTTTTGGTCACTAGGCGATCAATCTCTTGTCTTTCAATATGTGGTGACGGAAGTTGGTTGGCAATAAAGCTAAGCTATATGAACAGCAGAGGGTAGTTTTAGTTAGTCGGGAACAGTGGTGGTGTTGTTTGTAGTTCGGGTTGATGGTTTGGGTATTGATATGTTCGCCGAGCTTGGCGAAACGTTTGCAACTTGACGAACATATCAATACCAGAGGGTAGTTTTAGTAGACAAAGAGGAAGTTGGGATATACTCGCTTTAAGATAAATAATTTGGTCAAGGAAAGATGCCATCGTATTCAGAAACAAATGCGTTTTAATCCTTTTAGGGTGCTCCAACATAAACAGCAGTCCCGTTTGGGTGACATTGTGGGTCTTAAGAGGAGGTTTTCCCTAATCTGAAGCTGATCACTCGGGTCCTCCTGGGTGAATGGTACACTGGTGTCCCCCTCCCGATGATGTGTTTCAACCACCACCTCCCGTACAGCCCGAAAAGCGAAGACTGAGCAATGACGGTGCCACCCTTGAAAATTGAGACAAAGCTGGCTGAGGCAGCACCCTCATACATTAGGCCTTCCATCAAAGTTTTTCAAATTAAAACGTTTTATGTATGTATAGATGACGCGCAGTGCTTTCCTGTTCCGTCTTAAACACTGATGCCTTGAGTGCTGTTTGTTCCGTGGTTTGAAGTATTCTTTAAAGCAAGGCATACGCACACGCTTAGAGTGCCACGTTATGTGGCAATCGCATGTGATAATCGTTAGTCCGCATTAAACATTGGGCAAAAATTGTTAAGTATGGACACAAAGGGACAGAGATTACAGATTGAATTGCGTACATGTTGAGGCGGAGGTTTGAGATACATATATTAACTCAGAGCGGTTGTACCAGATTCTGAAATCTCTGTTTCCACAGGCAACAACGAAAGTAGACACTTGACTTCCAAATACGGTTGAACAATAGCTGTCAGTTTTCACAGTTATCCTCTTGGTGAGAATTATCCTAGTTCGTATAATGGAATCGGACAGAATTGGCTTATTTATGAAGTGGCATTAACATTATTATTTAGGGAGAGATGGGAAATGCCAGTGTTGTATTGACCACAATTGACCCACTGGGCCGATCACGCATGCTATAACGATTGTTTTAGCTGTGTATTCAGTAATCGCTGAACTGTGTTCTGCAGTCAAAAAGCATATATATCCATGACTAAAGAGCGTAAGAAATTATGCAGTGGTTTCTCCGGCCAGTCCATCTATTTGCAACCTTAAATTCGGCGTCTGCACTCAACCGATGTTTTTGTGTCATTTCTATTTCAAAGAACAATTATCGCCTACTTCCATGCCTATTAGGGCTACCCAACACCGTCTAGTATGCAAGTAACATTACTAGTTTGGGTAATAGTATCACGGTTAGATTTTAATTGTCGAGCTAAGGACTCCAATCATAACATGAGTTGAACTTTGATCTAGTGGAATCGACTTGTAGAATAAAAAGGTAAAAAGTAAGGGGGGAATAAAAACCGTCTTTTAAGATCAAATTTGTTTCTGGGATCAGCTAACTCAAATTAACAAAGAATCATTTAGCTTTTGGTTGATCACACTATACGCTCTGTGTCGACTTTAGTATCATGACCGCTTTGACAAATTTCACTAACACATGTGAGGCAAACTGAGATTTATGAGTGAGCATATCGTATGGCGGTTTTTCACAAACTGTATAGTGTTTCTTTGTAGTTTGAAAAGTACAGTATAGTGTTTTCGTTATTTAAAAAGGCCTAACAAAATACTTTTCCAAAAAGTTTGTAACACTATCTTTATGCAAGGTCTGACAAGAGTCCAGTTAGAAACAAAGGAAATTCGTCAAACTGATTTTAGATCAATCGGTATGCTGCTGAAGGGAGAACAATGCAAGAAAAAATTTCTAATGGAATACATGGTTGAAACATATTTCCTCAAAATGGTATGATCTTGAGTACCATAGTTTAAATACAATTTGCAGACATCACTCCGTAAATACATAAAAAATCACTAATGCACACTTGTTCTCAATGTCTTCACTCCTTTTCGAATGCTATACTTTAGTGTTTTTGCCGGGAATGTTTACAGACAGGTTCTAGAGTTCATCACCTAATTGGTAACTGATGTGTTCTATACCTATTTCAATCTTCCCACTTCAGAAATGAAACCATCATAGAGAGTAGCCCACACAGAAAATGGACTCTCGGATGACAAGTTCCGTTTGGATCCAACGTTAGAAGAATATAAGTCAATCCCTAGTTATGACCACCTTCGGCCGCGAGCTTTAAACTTAGTGAATCGTATGAGTTGAACGTGGGTGGGAACTAAGTAAGGAGTTATGGCTTACAGTTAACGAGGCAATTATCACATTTTCTCTCAAACCTGTCGCGTAAACCAGACGTAACTCAACATGCAGAAATGACTAACATTATAAATGCGCTCCGTGCGAAGACAATGGCATGGTTGTTACCATGCCCGCATAGCAAAAGCGTACCAGAGTTCATATACCGTTTTTGGAGATTGAGCACACCCTTGGTGAAATCCATCAGAAGAGAAAAACGCGTCCATTCCTTATTTTCCAGAGAAGCGGGTTGGAGGCACTGAGAATTCTAAGTGATGTTAAGCCTATATACATATTTTATCTGTCTTTTTCTCAGAGCAGGTTAGAAGCTGTCCGAACTTCAGTTATCAGACTATCTTGGTTGTTCCGTAGGTTCATTAGTCCAGTTGTCCTGTGAAGCAGGCCGTATCTTTTACGCAGTAGTTACGCGACAGTACGTAGAGTAACAAACTTGCATGAGGAGAGGAAGTCATATTTACTACATCTTATCGTTTTGCGATGAGAATGTGGGATTATCTGTTCCTTAGCCTTTGTTCTCTAATTTCTGATACAGTAAACTGACCAATTACTTTGAGGTAGGTATGCAGGCTGGAAAACATCCACCATGAGTCTGGAGTGGCTTGGTTGAGATACTGGAAGCACTTAATCCCTGCTGGGCTGACCACTGTGGTTTGCAGCATGGTCTTGTTCCCATTAACCTTGTTGCATTTAATCATAAGAAAAGAGAACAAGTGATTATTCTACCAACAGTTGCAAATCAGCGAATCGATTTGAGGGATATCACGTCAAGGTGTTACCTGAGTCCTGCGTATTATTTGGTGCACGGTTCCTACTGATAGCATGGGTGCTAGTAGTCAGGCTCTGCTACATAAAACAGTGGGAACTGAAACAATGTTTTGTGCTTACACCTTACACGGCAGACCAACTTCAATCCCGTCTGCACTAAGCATACCTGAAAACTGGGAAACCTGTCTGGTCCGCAGATCCGCATGTGCAAATACAAGAACGTGTAATGTTCTTATAGCATCTTGTCCACAGTGTCCAAGAGAGTCAGCATTTATTAGTGTGATGACACTTTAGCTCGCAAAATGAGAGAAAACAGTTGTTTGTTCTACCGAATCTTCCAAAATTCTCTGGACAGAATGAAATATTTGAGGCAATGCAATTGTTAAACGCACATGACAGCATTCAGGTAGTGTGTGCGATTCAATGCTATAATAAAGGAGACCAAACACATAAGCAAGCTACTCAAATACCGTGTTTATAGGTAGTGTGTTAAAATGCAGCAGTGTAAAACATACTACTACATTTCTTTCTGTCTTGTATGGAAGGAAATCTGCACTTTTGGGACTAGCCTAGAGTGGACTTGTTTGTAAGCTTAGTAACAATACGCGACAATTAAAACAAGAACACCACCTGAACTCCTCCTGAGAAAGAGAAAGCGTAAGAACAAACGGAGAAGAAAAACGGTTTGTTCAACGAAAATTACCAGCCCAACCGCATTCGACCTTCCCCAATATTCTCCGGGAAGTAGCCAACAAAACACCCTTAGTGGCTCATCAGTGAGCTTCGATTTCATTTTCAACCCATATGATTGGACCGTAAGATAAATAAACGACACACATTATAAAGTTATTTGCGTCCGTACCACTGTTAATACCTCTGTGGAAAATTTTGAAGCATTCACTAAACAATCGCTCACAGCATTTGTCGGCTGATTAGTACAATGATCTTAGTGTGCTTGCCGCTTGTGTGTTGGAAACATGAAGCGAAATGTCTTTGCAGGACTGTGCACTATAAGACTACCAACATAACAGTGGAATGGTTAGGTAGTAATATGGTAATTGACAATAATACTATTGACGTTCTAAATAAAGGTGTATTAAGCAGTTTACCTTACTGTCCTCTCCGAAGTCATAGATTACCAGCAAGTAACCCGAGTCAATCCGCACTTCCAAACAGTCAGTGGCGGCCGAAGAAGGACTGTTCGTGGTGAAAAGTAATCCATTTGGCTGTCTTGTACGAAATCGAATGATGAGATCCTCAACCAAAGACTGCACCGGGAACGGACCAAATTGCACGTCGATCCACTGATGGCCGTTAAAGCTGAAAACTAAAGGCTCTATCGAACACAAAGCGAGATTTATGATGGGGTAAGCGATGACCAAGTTATTGGTTCTAGTGGCAAACGAACCAATACGTATGCTGTACTTGTTCATTGAAGGTGATTCTAAAATACAAGATCCGCATTGTTAAATAACACAGTATGTACATCTAAGGGCTACCCATAATGTAATGTGGTAATGAGGCTGTATAAAGATATTCAGGAGTTTCTTTTCAAGTAGGGCTTCGTATCACTTCTGTCTTGGAGATCCAGGTGAGATCTCAGAACGTAAATTGAATTGAGCATTGGTGGTGAAACCAGTCTGAATAACGACGAAATATGCGTTAATCTACTCATAAGTGCTAAATTGGATCTCGACAATCCTCACTTTCTTGAGTAAGACTGTTTGCAGGACAAATATATACCACACAGTGAAATTAGGAATCAGAAATCGATGAATGCATATTTTCAGATCGAACCCTGTCGATTAGAAGTCGATCCCATCCCTTCACCCAACGATTTTGCCAGTCATTCAGACGCGATAGAACAACAATTTCTACAGACGACGCAGGAGAGGCTGCATTTTTATAAAATCCTCCACCGTATATGGTACATGGCTAACGGGTATAGGTTGTACGCACAAAATCAACTCAACGTTCGATCGTTCGAATGGGACTGGTGTGAATTTTTCATCTGTGGAAACATCACTGACCGTAAATTCAATAAGCATACAACATAATTTTAACAACGCATGTAAGAAAACACTAAACCTAGTGAGACAAAAAGACTAATGTCATTTCAGAGGCTCAGCTCGGAATTTTTGACTCTCAGTGTTCAAGAGTGATTAACAAAATTAAAAAATGGCGGGTGAATTATTCGATAAAAATCATATGACAAAGGTAGTGTACTAGAGATTAGTTCGGGACGGTGACTATATAATGGAGAAGTATACCGCACGCGAAAAACTAAACAGAACTACCTTTAACACTACTCGGAGCGAAACTGAATAACCCATTGCTGGTTTCGGGCACAAGCTTTGTAACTTCTTTCGTGCACCTAGTTCATAGACATAGAGGTAAACTGTACGCCAGCAGAGACAAGGAAGTGTGTTATCGACAGTTGTTCTACATCGGTTCTTAGTTTGTTGTTCGTTATCAAATTAACACACCTGGTGATACTGATGGTTTTAATCTGACTAATGAAATCATTTAGTAAACGACTGATTGGTTCGAGTTACCTGGCTGGTAATCGAATGACTCACGGAATTTTTCATCCGACAGAGAAAAGGTTTATTTTATAGATGGACCTTATAAATCACAAGAGATTACTTCAGTTTATCTGCATTGCGTGATAGTTAGTGGCGCAGTCGAACTCACCATGTATTACTGGGAAGTTTAGTCCCAGACACGAAGGACCTGCTGTTTCTTTGTCCAGCATTTCAAGGTATTATCACGATGAATGTGGGAGTCGATTACATAAAAACAAACTCCATAATTGTTTCTAAGTGTGAATTTTTCTGTCAGTCGCATATTGTATTAGGTAGTGGGGTGCCTCAGCTTCATAGTACCTGGTTGATCATCTTCGCGCTAATTAGTCTATGCGCAGCATCCCTACGCTTATAAATCTGATAAGTTCATGTCACTCATTTAATGGTCAACAGTGAGAGATCTTTCTCACATGACCATTGAAAATTGTCTGTTTTTTCCATGTTCGCACTCCTTGCGTGCAAGTAAGTTCAACATTTCAGATGTGTACTCTAACTGCCGTAAAAATTGAATTGGTTTGTTCTCCACTCAGATCACTCTGAACGAAATTGTCACGGATAATCGATGGTCTGAACCAATCAGTACTTCACAACAGGAAGCTCTAAGTCTAAAGCCTGACATTTCCAGTTACTTATTAAGTGTAATGAACTAAGCTTGTCGTTAGGCCTGAGGTTGTTCGAAATTTTTAAATTGGACATCTCGCGAATGTCAAAACTGATGTTGCTAACCTTTTCACAACATACCTGCCACTGACAGATAGGCTAAGCGGGATGCCTAAGAGTGGGTAGGGATCACGGCAACCAGCGTTTCGTGGTCGGTCATTCACCCGATGTACACGCAGCTCGTGCATGCACCCTCACACACCGTAAACACATTTTCTTAGTGAGAGTGAAAGTTTGAAACGTATTTGCAAGAATATCCTCCAACTGTCAGTATGGTTGCCTGCAGGAATGCATGTGTGCGTGCGTAGCTGCAAGGATTATCAATAATGCATAAATGAAAATTCAGTAGACATCCGGGCTTGGCTGTCTCACCTTCCCCGCACCAATCTCCCATAAAATTTGTGTTTGTGCAATCGCAGATATGCCCGTTCCAGCCTAGCGAACACAATCCGCCATTTTTGCACCCTTGGTTCTCACACCAATCGGAAACTAAGGATGGCGGAAAACAGTTTTGGTGTAACCGTCCTTCGGCCCAGCAAGCACGCAGTTCCAGATCTAAATCCCATGGTTGATTGTTCACTGTAAAGTCCCCGAGACATCCGGTGTAATCGTGGTTTAGGCGCACGGACCATACTTCCGGAGAGATGGCCCAGCTTATTTGACGCATTGAGTCAGGCATACCGCCAAGGTAAAATAATCCATTCAAGTTCAGATATTTATATCTGAATAAAGAACACAAGAGATAGTGACCACGTTAGTTTACGAAGCCAGTGTTCCAAAACACATCTGAGAAATTTCCTGAGATAAACAGTGATGAACCGCACAATCCATGAACACTAGGTACATAGAGCGTACAGTGGCGATGTGTGATAATGTTCTGTGATTTCGGTGTTTCTACTTCACATGTCTAAACCAAATTTTGCTCAGGTTGAGTACAATCAATAAAAAATGTTATCCATGCGAACGGAAACCTGTTACCACAAGAATATTCTTATATAGAGACCAAACAGAAGCGGATGAACGTTCCTCAGTTGTGCGCAAAAATTTCCCAGGCTCCACGTCAGGAAATTATAGTCAACGTGCTTATTGTTGGCAATTCCTCGCGAAGCTAAGCGAAATGCAATTTGAGTGAACCATGCTTTAGTGTAGCAAACATATTAAATGCATCCCAACGTGCCACTGTTGTATTAATATGGGCGCTCAGGGAGACCTGGGGAAAGAAATCTCCTTGATGATGATTAGTGGGGGATATCGGTTCCTCATGTTGATCGCAACAACCGAATTCCCGTAGATTTTCTAGTGTTCCCCTTTCTTAAAGAAGCATCAGACTTGAAGTTGACTCCTGTTAGAACACGTCAGTAATGCATATCCTTGCCATAGCCGGGACTAGAAATCCGACCACGCTTTCATGAGTCAACCTTGTTGACTACTGTACCAGTGATTTCACACTAGACACGACTGAATCATAATATGTGAACGCCCAGTCACATTCGGCCGTGAGAGGTCATCAATCGGGGTTAACGGGAGATTTACTGTGCTCCCTCTGGAAACGATCGGGTAATCTGAGCAATACACAAACGCCGGTGAACGGAAGACCGTATGCTGGTTGCGATGCTGCTCTGCTAGATATGCGCCGTACAGCTGTAACAATCATCTGATTCGTCAAATGCAGTACATAACCAACCATACTGGTCCCAGTCAGACACAAGCAACAAACCTATGAATTTGCGTATAAACCACGGTTAAACCCTTCCTGTGTTTCGCGGAAGGATTTGGGTGATAACAGTATTTATCGAATGCGAGAAATAACTAAGGTGTAACTGAATTAACCAGTTTGCTCAGTTTCATATGCCATGCTGCGCTTCTAATGTTCACAGGGTTATCTTTTCAGTATGGCTCGTTTAGTTATAGTCGTAGGTCATGGACACAATAACGTATATCTAAAAAGATTAATCATGTCCGTTTATCCAATCTGCAGGAAATAAAAGTGCAAACTGCGCTCAGTTACCGATAGCTGGTGAGTTGTATTAACAACCAAACTGTCTTTGAACGGCAAACAGGCCGAACGAAATATTGTTGTCAGTTAGCGGAAAAGCCGAACGTTATCATACATAAGAGTGCATACAGTGCGTTTTAACTTGATGGAGAGGCAAGCAAATACAACGGTCAATGAAGATGCTCTAAAACAAATGACAGTTGTGGCCACTGTGGTCCAGGGCTAAAAGATGGCAACCATTGGCTCACATCAGCAGATGAGATAATCGTGATCAGAAAATTCTGAAATTCAGGGGGATAACTTGCAAGTCAGTACCGAACAAATTTATGAGCAATCCGCGACATCACGGGAATTAACGTTTCATTTATCCTCTTTTAATTCGGGGAAGTTTTGTCATTTCAGCATGTATTGTGTTTCACTACTGTTCACATCATTTAGACCAAAGTAAAATTGTGTTTCTTAATCACAGCGTATTTTGGAGACAGTGAAGATGTCATCACGGTCTTGCAGAATACTATAAGTTGGTTGTTGACTAAATTTCAGATATATAATATTCCCCTGGTTGCCATATGATGCGTTTTGATAAATAACGCCCGACAAACTTTCCATATCCCACGGATTCAGCAACTCTATTCTAACGAAATCCTGGGGAACCTAACTCTGGCAGAACCTAAGTGATCAGTTTCATTTGTTATTAATTGGAAGTGGTTGAAGAGTCGACTGTTAAAACTCGTTTATGATGTGCACTTCTCGCCTCAATTATTAAAATGTAATATACGCTTACAAGCGTACTTATGGTTTGCACTGACTTTAAACCAGTGCCAGACTAGATACGTGCTCAGCGTTTCCGCTGTGTTTGGGGTAAGTCACAAACAGCAGTAATGTGGTGCGGAATGCTGCATAACCAGGTGTGGCGATTTGAACTTAGTAATTCGTAGTCTATTCCCCGCTGTGTAATTAATTTACTATCAATTTTACGGTAGCTATTTTGGACGGTTAACACTGAACCCGGTGAGCACCGTATCCGATGTTTGTCCCGATTAATTTCAGAGATAAGCGCTACTTGACTCAAAATTAACTAATTCTCATTGTCTTCACATGCTTTTGCATCGTTTAAAAACAAAGCGTCATCTTTAGAATGTGAAATTATTTTTTGTTGTTGTCCAATTATAGTGTTAATTAAATTTCAAGCGCGTCTAGTATCCTCATCCAAAATCCGCAATGAACATGTCCAGATATTAGAATCTAATTCCGAAGCGATTGACGCTGATGCAAATGACAAACAGCTTGTACGGGTAACTTAACAAACGGCTATGCTGAGGAACAAACCAGATCGGATGTGTAAAGAAAATTAAGTTGTAAGTGTGAACGAAACGTCATACCACACTAAGTTACTACTATGTCATGAGTAAATCTGAGTAGAGTTTTGAACAAAATACTGATTTACCTGTCAGCGCTTTTCTCGAACGTTTCGGCTTAATGATACTTACGATACCGAAGATGGTGTTCGAATTGGCGAGACTTACACTACCGAACATAGTATACATTACGCCTAGGAAGATTGTGATGTAGTCAAATGCCATGAAAGTGTGCTGTCGCTTGATAGATGGCCAGACCGGCGTAAAAGGTTGCGCTCATACCAGACCTGTGGCGTTGGTATTTAGCGGGAATGTTTCATTCTAATGCATTCTTCATACTTAGTTGTGACAAAAGTTAATCCCATGAAGAGCATGTGTAAATGTACAGGCAGTACCCGGTGTTCGAATGCTGAATAGTTTGGTGTAATTTCAATCCAAAATTCGAGAACCAAATTATAAGTACAAACAATGTCTCCTGCTCTTCTAATAACCGGTATATCTTCCGTTGATTTTAATAAGTATATACAACATTGGTGATTGCTGTCCTTGCAGAACTTGGCTATTGTATTTCTAAAAATCTCGCTTTTTAAATTTAGTACACAAACCTCTTATTTGATTGGGACCAGACGTGCTCAAGAGCATGCAACCCATGTCCATGTGGCAGACACCTGAATTGTTGGATTGGATATGGATTGAGTAAACAAAAAACCATGGGATAATTGTTACAATGAAAATCAGCCTGTGTCGGTAAACACAGTACACTTTTTTCCACTGTGGGAAAATGCTCAGACACAATTTCTATCTGGATCTGCTTACAAGTCTTATTTCCATGAAAACACAGGGACCCTGAAATATTCGTTCCGTACCCTACTTGGCCAAATATTTTTTTTGCGCTACAACGCCATCTGTGAGTTCTTTAAAAAGGAAAACTCCTTGGTCATTGCAGAATGGCCAGTTTGATGCGAATTGTAGTAGATTTTCATTTACTACAATGTCCACATACATTCTTGGTGCTTTGGTTTTTTATTTTGCTGTTTTATGGTGCTGATTCCTAAATTCTGAGTAATTTTTCATAAGGCTGTAATAGTTCAGCAAACGTCTCGAGGTGTCGGTGAGCGGAACATGTAACATCTGTCCCTCCTTCCATCCAAGCATATGAATGACCGATTGACAGTCTCTAGTGAATACTTGGATAAATAGTTTACATGCATGCATCTACGGAGATTCACTATGCATGCTCTACCTGGAAAGTTTTCTCAGAACGGGGTGAGTGTGGGACTGTTGCAAGCAGAGACACGTATGATAGCTTGGGCTGACTGCGGGGCGATCAGATGTTCGCCACGCTAGACAAATCAAATATCAAATCTGTACGCTCAGTTACATAAGCGATGTTCGTGTCAAAATGTTTGTTAACGAAAATTTGCAGTTTGGATACTACATTTGTGAACAACCGTTTAACCGAATTTTCGTATTATTTTCTCGAAAAGTTGCTTGACCAAATTACAAATTACAAGTAACTGAATCTACTGCACTTGTGAGTGTGAATTTTCAACTCAACGTTCATGGCAGATGTCACCGTAGGTCCAGTGGGGTCGCTTGTGTTAGATGCACCGCATGTTCACTTGGAAGTTCTGATTACCAGTTTGGTGATTTGTTCTCTAATATGTTTTTGATGAACAGTAGGAGCTGTAGGTTGTAATCGACTATATTCTCATGTGTCAACCATGTCAACTACCATGCCAATGATCTCATGTAAAGCACGTACAATATGTCATTTGCAAACGCTTAACCGCACTCTTCTCTGAGGAGTAGTCTGCATACTGCACCTCTTCAGGGAATGATGCGGTAACTTCAATCAGTAACCAGAGTATCTGCTCAATACATGTATTCACTAGACTGAAAAACCAGTAGCAAAGTGACAGAACATTTGCTAGAACACAAGGAATCATAGAACGATGAACTATTTGTTTTGCATTATGGTAAGGAGGATGACAGAACGGAACCGACTGAGTTAAATCTAAAAATCCACAATACTACTACATACATAGGTATTGCCTCGTAGTGTGAGTCGATAATCTGCTTATTCAGAAAAATAGTAATTCGGTTTTTCATCCTTGAAATCTACTGCGGCAGTGTAGTTTTCGTTATTATCTTAGTAGAGATTGTTTATGAAATGTGACTAGTTGAAGATACTAGTTATAGTGTTGAAACCAGGTTAGCTCGAACAAAAATAACCGATTTCCCGTGTAGCTTACGTCTTCTCGTCAGCTGTATGGGAAATGTAGCTTGCCCCATCAACTGTGATATACAAGCTTCCCTCCTGAAATTTGACATCCACAAGATGCGTTTTGCCATCTGCGATCAAGTTTAACTTTGACTGGTTTCCTCGCACATGCGCATCTGTACCGAGCTGTACTGCGCCTGATCCAGTGTTTATGATGCTGACCAAACAACCATCTCTTAACTCCAAAGCCATTATGTCAAATCCCGATTTTCCCGCACCGGGAATTGATAGTGTGTGCATCGAACTGTCCAGACGATCGTACAAGTCGAACTCGTTCACAGAGGAACCGTACAGCAACAACCCATTCGGTTCAGTTGTGCGAATTTTGAATGATAATTCAGCCGACGCCACTATGCGCCATCCGGTCGTTCGTAGGTAGCCCCCAGATTTCGCGAATGTAATGAAATGTGGTGACGAGGCGACAAATTGAGCTGAGTGCAGATGCGTTCTGGGCTTCAGTAGGCCAGTGTCACATTCTTTCCTCATGCCATCTTTCGAAAGTGCAATGCCAATGCTGTTTGCTTTTTGGGAGTCCAGTAAATAAACGTTCACACCTCCAGATTTGCAAATCATCTGATAAGAAGTGGTTAGTAAAAAAGAAGAGAACAGAGGTCGTGTTATTTTGATAACTTTCTCACTTCATCTAATGGCTTTAGCAGCGATGAAGCATTATCACGAGTTAACATGGATCGTTAGAGGATCACCTTGAGGACTACTTCACGAATCATTGTTTTGAGCTGTGTGTGGGAAGATCACTAGGACACGTTGTGAGTTTGGAGTTTCCATTGTTTACCATATCACTGACTCTGCTTATGTCATGTCTGTTCGGTTGTGTGCACATACATAAATGGTGGGAAGCGCCAAATTTTTTTTGTTCACACGGATAGAAAACAACTTACATTAAACTTGTTACCACTGACAACATCGTTAACATAGCTGGTTTGTTTACGGCTCCCTACGCTCACCTTCAGTGACGTAATTGATTTGTACCTATTTTTAATGAATATTTACCGCTATAGTTATCCAAATGAGCAGATGTGTATAAGACAGAACCGTACATTTTCACTATAATGTGCAAATACTGAATGACAATTTTATCATCAAGTTCATTGTGAGATCCACGTTTTTACTTGAACTCCTCTACTATAATAGCAATTCCTCCTTCAATCATGTCTGCATTGGTGAAGCTTGGATGCAAAAGAAACCGCAAGATCGTTCCAAGTTTAATACCCCTCATATGTGTTAGCCACGTTCACGATTGTATAGAATGTTCAGCCAGCCGCCTCCACGAAACGTTACTAGACTAGAGTTTTGCTCTTGTTAAAATTCATCCGTAACATAGACTCTTGTTACGGCTGAGGTTCGATCGCCGACCATGTTTGTATAAGATTATCCTGCTGATCGGAGACTATTGACCTCAGTTTTAGTGCAGCCGGGTTATTACATCTAGAGCTGAAAACCCCTCTGCTTTTAAGCAATCATCAGCTCGGCCCGATATTTTCGATAGATAACACGATCGCGATTAGGGATCGCAATTAAGGTCCAAATCTCAAATTTCTCTAAGCCTGGTGCGAAATTTTACTGACCAACGACAGCTATCCTCAAATTTAGCTAAGTTACGGTGGAGTAACACCAAAATTTTGTTGCATTCTCCTCGTCCAGAGAGACTTGTCCGGCTTTTGCTAAGAGTCTCAAGTGAGTTGGAGTTTTTCTGTCAGCAACATCTTCAAACGGTCTAACCGTACACTTCGTGGCAAGGTTACAAGTCCATTTATGCTTTGTGTTGATGGTTCTGTTCAGTCTCACTTATATCCAAAACAGAGAGCTTTCTAACATAAAGCAAGCTTACTATGGCGGTTTTGATTGGAGCCGTTTATAGGGCGTCGCAATACCCGTTACTGTGTTGATAGTTGAGAAAGTCAAGATTCAAGTTGAACGTCACCTACATTTGGTCGTATCCTTCCCATTTAGATAGACTTTCCAGCCAACATCTCTAGAGAAGAAGTACTAGAATTAAATAAACCTTGTTTGGTCACTGACGAATTTAGAGACGGATAAAACCAACTGGATCCTAATTCTATTTGGGATCCCTTTAGAAATCGCGCACTGTCTACTATGAAGAAGATTGACCCGGGTGCTTCTGATGCTTCCTAGTGTCTGATGAAGTCATCGAAAAAACGTCGTATTCATCATTGAAAGTTAATGGTTTCAGTACAATCACAATTAGGATATAATTGACCATGCTACAATGAGCGAAAAACAGACATTAACATATTTTTTGTGGACATTAAAGAGGTTAGCTTACCATTTCATTTGTCAGAGTTGGCACCAAGAGCCATTTGCTAACAATAGGTTTATATGACTGGCATCGTAGAGATGCAATTGCTACTTCTCAACATTCATTTGCTGGAGTGGTCTGCCTGTACTTTCGATCTAAACCTTACACAAAATGTCACACACGTACTCGTCTCACAAATCCAAAATAATCTCAGTATGTATCATTTCCTTTGGGAAAAGAGGACAATAGTCTTCTCCGGAATACTTTTGATTTCTTTCGCAAACACGTTGAAGCGGTCTACGGATGCTCTGTAAATGAATTGGGAGCATTCTTTTCTGTCAGAAGTTTCCAGGCGAACTATATTCACTGTGGTATTCATTTTGTTAGTCTCCAGTGCGGATCTTCGAAAGGGGAAATAAATGGTTCTATTGGCAGGAGATTCGAAACTAAGTTTGTGTGTCGTTTTTCTGGCCTTTACAAAGGATACGTTTGGTCTAAAACACAAAGTGCGCTAGCCTAAATGCCGTCCCATATATTTGTTGCTAGGAGTAGACAATGCTGAATGTCCAAGAATGACAGCGGAAAACCTTCAGCACACAGAGCACCATTCAATTCGACAGTGTCTAATCGATTGTCTGTTTGACTACGTTCAAACATCATCCTAGCATTTACCTACACAGTGGGTGACGTTATTTGTAGCCGAAGGTGAACAAAATGACAGGCGTAGCGCTGGTAACTAGTGGAGATGTAAGTTACACAACAATCCCAACTTTTGCTTCCAGATACATTGAGGAATGACCTCCATTCAACAGGAAATAATAGAATTGAGGTTATTTCCTGTTAGATTCCATCAGTGGTGCTCACTTATTTGGAAAGGGAAACAGGAATTGCTACCCACCTTCTAGATAGTTGGCTGTATTGACCAGTATTCTGTTGGCGGGTTTCAAGCACTCAGCCACATTCACTTGTGAGTAAAGTGCTGACTTTTCAGTCACCTCGCCGGAGTTAGAAACACTATGAGCATGTAGATGTGCACTAGTGACAATGTGCATCAAAGGCGAAAATTCAGTCGAATACAGATTTCTGAAAGAGGTCTGCTAAAGGGTCTATCTGATGAGAAAATATCTGTGGTGTTTGGATTACTGCAAGCGTATGTGTATGTAGTGCTAATCTTATTGAATCGGTGATGTATAAAATGAGAGTTGAAGAACTCGGCTGGTCTCTCTTGTTCTTAGACTCGGCCGAAATATGAGAAGCTGTCAGTAACTTAATGTATCAAGCAGTTGTGGTTTATTGCCCATCACACACACTTCATTCGCTGAGCGGTTGAATTATGTAATATTGAGGTACGAGGTCAGTGAAGTTGCCACTGCAATAATATTTCAATTTGATCTCACTGAGAAATCTGTTAATGGATGTTTAGGATAATCCGTCAGTTGCAGTTATGTGGGACGAGAATAGGCTGCCGACAATCTAAGTTTATAGGGGCTTTACAGCGTTTCTATCACTCACAATGAACGACGAGCAGAATATTCACCGTGATTACGCGTGATGATTTTGATAAAATTTTACACTGTAGTGGATGTCACACACTGCAGTGAACGAAGTTCACATTATATAAACTTATAATATAGAACTTCTGAAGTATAACGGAATATAACGAACAAACCTAGATTGGTGCTTTCTGTTGTGAAGTTTACGTATGAGAAATATTGATCAATTATTAATTCATTGGCTCTGAAGGGATGTGTACCACAATTGTTTAACAATAAGCGAAATTTCAAATAAAATACGTCTACTGTGATTTGGGAAGTATCTTACCTCTCTAAGACAACCACGGAATTGTTGACGAGGCACATTCAGACTAGTGCCCAAGTTTAAGGTTGCTAGTACTGAAGGCTTCTTGCCAACGTATATTTCTTGAATTGTGAGCTGGGTGGCATAGTACGGTAGAGATTGTGTAATTGACATCTGTTCGTCAAGGCTGATCAGCACCTAATGCAATGGAAAAAGTTGAAAATGACATTTAATTTATTGGGCAAGAATCGTTTTGTCTGGTTTTTGAGGTACATTTGAAAACTGATAGACTTTCTTTCTGGATCACGCAATGGCACACTAACAATTCAAACTCACATAGTTCAAATTGATTGTGGACACAAAATCAGGCCGTTGAATTTGGCTGGCGAGGTTCATGGCACAAATGCTATGGTCGTTACAGTAAAAACCACAACTGTTCCCAGCGCATACTTTCAGAATAAACGTCTAGTTTTTGCCGTTTGCTGTGACTGAGCGCCACGCACTTTTACCCCATAAAAGTAAAGCATCAGAACATCAACAAAACTTGAGTGACCTTTATCTGTCATCTACGTGATGTTCACTCTCGAGGTGATCAGTTTTGTTTGACATTCGCAAAACCATAATTTCTTTTGTTAACCACAATTTAGCTGCAAACGACAAACGAATTTCAGTTTTCAAAACGTTACCAATTTTATTAAGAAGTGGATCAGTAGTGGTTTGTGATACCAAAGCCTCAGACGACCATCGATAACGTGAGGTTTCTACTCTGGGAGGGAAGAGTGGTCTTATAGTGGACTTGGTTGCAAGAATTGTTTTTGTCCAACTTTCAACTTTCGGCGAGTTTTGTGGATCTGTTTTCATTTTTTACCATGGCCTCTGAACCCGGTTAATTGTTGCTGTCACCAACGCGTCTGTTCACGAACAACAGTCTGTTATGCATTCACCTCTGAGTAATTAATGAAGTACAGTTTTCAACTAGAGCTTCACATGTTGGGTTCTACCGATCTACAACCAGGAACGCGATTCAGTAAAAATGCTTAACAGATTCCCCATATGACCATTCCAATTGGGGTTGTTATCCAAGTGGCAGAACAACACAATAGTTCATCAATGACCCTCGTTTATTTTCAACGATTTAAAGTATTGTGTGGTTGCAGGTGTTGACACATAAACTGGAAAACTATCCAGATGAACATAATCGAATACATTTTATGAACCTCAAGGCTGCTTACTCATCAGTACCACCTGAGTTGTGCTAATGAATGCAGGCAGTGGTAGTTAAATATTGAAATGCAATTACGGTATGCAGGATAGTGTTTAGTCATCATGATGAGGTTGAGCTAAGATACAGTATGACATACTGAGTCGCAATGGGGTTTTGAACTGTGAGCTGTATTATTATCTCAGTTACTGAGTCACTCATTTCAAGCGGGTGGGCGGCGGAAAACGCCCACCAAATAACAGATTCCAACCACTACAGGTCAAAGGTTAGTATAAGCAGGATACCTGTTAATGTTAGTCTGACGGAAGTGATAGTCCACCGTGAATCCAAATGAAGTGGGTAGCATACATTAGGCCGATTGACTACATCACGTCCGAAATTTTGTCAGTCTTACAATACATAGACCCACATTAGGTCACGCTTTACAACACTTAAACACCACCTTGAGCACATGGTGAGGACATCAAAGACGGTGCCTAGTTAATGCTGTTCTTTGCATGTACTTCTGGCAAACTAATTAAAAATGGATAAAGATAGGCTTACGCAAAGCTTGGAACATTCGCAAAATCCCTACTTAGTCCGGGTTAGTCTCGCCGTACTCGGAACAGGATTTCATGACACGGTGCAGTAAACACACTTAGGGAAATGAATGGTTGATCCCGCTTCCGCCAACATGGCTAACCGAGGCGATTTATGGACAGAACTGTGGAAAGTCGCGAGGAAAGGAGCGAAGAATCTCTGACGGAAGTGAAAGCAATGTATATCCCTTTGCCATTTGGTGGTAACGAGCATGCCGAAAGAATCAATAGGAGACTGAACAGTGTTGTTGACAGAACCTTCCATACTATGAAACTGCCTTTTTTTCTAACACTATTCCATTTCTGCAGACAGAGAAAAACACTTTTTCAGTACCTCTTTTGGGCGGCTTATTTTCATTTTACTCATTTGTTCGTCAATGTAGAACCAGTAACGTAGGTCGAACGGCTGAATATTTATGTAAACGCAGCCGTGAACGAAGTCGAACCAGGATTTGTGTTTCCAGTGTTCTTTTTTGGCACGCTATCAGTTAGCGTCATACCGTCAATCCGGTCGATTCTTTACCAACGGTTAACTGTTTCGGGGGTAAGCGGTCGGGAGCTGTGAGATATCAAACTTTTTAACGGAGCTGAGGCAATTGAACATCTAGTGAGCAGGTTACCCTCATACTCACAGAAGCATATAGTATAAAAGATGTGCACGACCGACTGATCATGTCAAGTTAGCGATCTGTCGATGTAAATGAAGTAAAGTTCGTTCTGACTTTGTTGGACGCTTTCTTATAACCATCAGCTCAGACGAAATCTTACATAACATGGCACTCAGTCGAAAGGCACACAAAATAACAGTGCAGGTAGTTTGATGGAAAAAATGGTTCCAAGAAGCATTATATTATGCACATATGAAAACTTTATCTTATCCCAGAATAAGTTTCAAAATATGCACTGGGGTTTGCAGTTATAATGAATGATATAATTCATCGGAAGTATAATTGATTGTTTACGAAGAGTCATCACCTCACAGATATCCCGAAATATCATGACTGAAGTTTAAACACTGTAAAAACAACGAAAAAACCAAGCAGATTATCATTGAGATTTATAGTGTTGCGAAGATTCTGAATGTCTATAATATCGTCGCTAAAACTGCGAATCAAAACTGTCATTGGTGAGTAGTCTGGTGTGCTAACGGTTAGCACATGTATCTGAGCAAGTTTAGGTGATAGAACGTCAGTCTAATTAATAAACACATAGCAAACATTTTGAAAGTGTTACTTATAAAATGTACTATGATAGATCAGCTCACTAATATAGCCTACTGTCGGACAGAATTACAATGGAGTTGCTTTTGGGGTCATTGCTAGCGGATATTTTCTTAGCCAACCCGCATCGTCCCCAACTGGGTTAATCATTTCACACCGTGTGCTTCCACCGACCAAATGTGGCTTCAGTTTTCATCTCATCTGAGGCGGAACAATGCCACTCACACGTTCACTCAGGCGCATTCTATCAATAATTTTACCTCCGAAACGGAAGTATCATTTTTTGGATGTGAACCTGAATATTCGTCCGAACGTAGTCTAGAACACTTACTTTATCTCAGAGCAAGAATGATCGGGTAATATGCATAGTTTGACACCTTTGTGCCTTTGACAGTAAAACGAATTCCCATTGGCAGTCTGGTCAGTGAGTCGAAGAGAATTCACCTTGGAGACATACTAGACCGGAAGCAATCGGTAATGCCTGAAGGAAAAAATGACCATTCGGACCGTTTCATAACCACGCACTTGACTGTAACTGGGCCACAGGATGTGGTTATCAAGCGAAAGATAATAGTGGTATTTAAACGCTTTCAATTTTCGAGTGACCGTGTAAGAGAGACGTTCAGCAACCGGTTTTATCAGACACTCAAGTGCATATTTTCGTGGGGCCAATGCCACGAGCTTAGTTATCATATCCGTCTACCGAAACCCACCTTTAAAGACAAAATCCGTGTCCTCGACCAGTCTGTGATTGTATGCTCATTTTTCTGATATTTTAAAGCAGAATATCTAGGTAGCAGGGGAAGGTATTGTTCCAAATGAACCTTATTCAACGTGGTTCGAGACTGGTTCAAATAAATCCACCAACAGTGTAGCCGGCTGATATCTCTACAGTACTGCTCACCGATTTGACCCCAATCACTTACTCCGCGTGAGCTACAGAGTTTCTCTCAACCACCACAAATAAATTACTCTTGAGTATTGGGGGAGTTGTTCATCATACGTTGAACATCCCTCACAAATAATCGCAGCTGTCGCATTACCACAAAATTTCCAGTCAATCCGTTTTGCATATGATAATTCGCTAAAGCCAAATATGAGGGCAGTGTTACTGTCGTCAGCAAGGATGCCGCAAAAAGAGGTGGTTTTGTGTTGGTCACAGATTTAGCAAGCACCTGCACCACCGAATAGATGTGATAAGTGAGAAAGTGGAGTATGATGCTCTCTTTTAATGAGGCCAACAGGAAAGTCCATGAGAATACCGATACTGCAATCAGTTTTTAGTGATGTTTACTTACCATTAACAAACGATTAGTGAGTTACGGAAGTTAACCACTTCTGTCTCCATTACTATTCTATAATTTAACCCGATTCTGTGTGCATACACGAAAATTGGGTAAACCATGCAGTTGAGTGCAGAAGACACACCACCGGTCTGCCTGCCCGTCAAAACTGCGATTGGTAAGGCCGTGACGTAATAGAGGTGGGACTCTAAAGCAGTCTCCAGTAACTTTGGGGAATCAATGTTTGGGTGAGTAAATTTCGTCGAACAAAATTCACTCACAACTAAGTACAGCTGGTGCATTCTCGTGGACATTTTAGTCAAGAATAGTACAGATGTATGGACAGTTTTAGTGCTCCACATTATTCGATGACACCGATCGCTTACCCTGTTTGTGTTGTTTACATTCGGTTCAAACTTCGCTAAACCTAAATAGTTGCAATTATATAATGATGAGTTATGACAGATGGCCGTTTTGCCATTTTTTTGTTGGGTCAGTGAGAAGTTTTGTGGCGTAAATATTAGAATTTGAGCGCTCGTCTGTTTGGTTCTCAATATTCTGTTTCATTGTTGTTACGCAAAATGGTGTCGCAACGTGGCGTCTTCACTCTTTCTGTTGAACGTGTTTCTGTGTGCAATCAGCTTCTTAGAATGTGGCGACGGTTGTTGATGTTTTGCTTTTACTGAAAGTTCATCCGTGGTAATCTTGATGTTCTTGTATTACTCAATAGTCTACATTCTAAACAAAGACCGGCATTGTTTGATTGCATTTAATATGAAATGCAGATTATATATACAGACATCAACTTTAATACCTCAGTGTGTACGTGTGGATGTTGTATCTCCGTTTCGTGTTGGAGCAGCGGAAATTTAGACAGCCGTTTTAAAGCTAACAGCTAATAGCCGGAAACGCCGACAGTTAGAGAACTAATTCAAGTTGTTTCTTCTGTAAGTGAACATCATTTGATTTATTGGGGAATAAGCGAAACAACGTTGCAATTCTTGAGACATAAACTTCAAAGAAATGCTGAAAACGCAGATGACAATCAACGTTACTAAATAATTGTTATCTGCAGAGAATTTACCCACAGTCGACCAGTCTACAAGAACCATACGGAATATATGACGGCCCACAATTGGCATCCTGGGAGAAAAAACTGCAAATATCGGTGTTAAAAAGTTTACATTGTTCAAGCTGCTACGCTTATTCGCTTTCAGGATTTTTGTTAATTACTTTTAAAAATCTGACAGTAAATTTTCCCCTGTTTAATTGCTGCTGAGTTGTTTTGAAGTTGAACATTGTTTGGGATGGTATTTGAACAAAGATATAGGGCAATATATATAACGATGTATATATCAACTTTTACTCCGCCCGACTGACTGTCAAGTGAACGCTACTTTTGAGTAGAGCAGATGTGACAACCTTCGTGGTGCATCAGCATGAGGATTGTTCACAAAATAAGCAGTCTATCGGCCAGGAAGTCAGCTTTCAGCTCGGCGGTTGATTTTTCTCACTTAGGTGCATCTTATCCGGTCATTTTGAACACTTTACAGATTTGTCATAGGGCGATGGTTCAGGGTAGTAGTACTTGGATGTTATAGTGAACTGGAAAATGGGCAGATTTGTTCTCGTTGCGCAGAACATAAGATTTTGGCAAGGATGACTGTCGTTAACTACATCGTCCTATATTGAGCACATGAAACGGCTTGTCCTTAGTAAAAGATGCTTGATAATATATATCGAGTGCTTGTCGATTCAAAATTTCTCTGTCGTGTACATACATTATCTTTTTCCACCCATTCCAGCTGAAAAACGGTAATATTTATACAGTGAGCATGAATTCGTTGTAGTGAGTAGTTTCAGCTTCAGAAATTACCGCCATCATCTAAAACGGTAAATATACTCCCGCTGTTAATACACTAACTAAGCTACTATCCACTAGTATTTTGGAAGTGCTTAAGTCACAAATTCATTTTCTTGAAATGGAACCATAGCTGATCGGTCGCTTTTCTCAATCTAGTGGATCACCTGTATGAAGTAGACAGTCATGGTATCCGCGTCCTAATGTGAAGTGTGAATAATTTGGTAAGACTGAGTAAACGCAGTGTGGCTGCAATGTACGTCCACTGGATGATCTACGCAAGTCGTCGCGTTAGAAGCGACACATTACTATCCCCTTTGTTTGGTAAGTGCACGCACAGCGGTTTCTTCGGAACAAACGTTTCTTGTGCGTTTAGTACTTTTTGGTTTGCTGTTAAAGTCAATAGAACCCAGCGGACAACCGTTGGAAACCAGGGTCTCACGAATAAATTCCAATCGTGTTTCTAGTGTATCACCATACACATAGTTCAAACCCTGTGAAATAGACAACCAACCAGCGAGCGATTTTGTTGTAAGGGTGAACAGCTATCGAACTTCAGATTTTGTTCTCCTCAGGTGGAGCTACGGTGTACCGATCGACATACTGTACGATTCTTCCGACATCTAATGTTAAGATCCGGAAAGGCCAGTGTGTCTCCTTTTTTTAAATTCAGGTGACAGTGTTAGATTACGGTGCAAAGTCAGTAAGTCAGAAAGTTTTTCTATCGTCTCTTTTTTCGTGCAAATGCTATTATGTCGTCAACGTATCGGCGATAAAACAGGATGTTGTGCAATGTATTCGCGAGATGAAACTCAGTCAGGGACAGAAGTAGTTTACAAATGATTCTAACTGTCTACCAGTTCACCTACAACTACGATGACGTTCACATTGGTAGAAATGACCGATCCCTATCCCTTAGGATGAAGCAACACGTGCCCAAATAATATATCGAGGGCTTGATGTTTGGCGTGACCCGACGCGACCTCACCAAACAACACAAATAGGCTTGTTGGTTAGCCAGACACCTGCTGGAGACCGCTCATGTGGCCGACCCGACAAACGCGTTCTGTGTGTTGATTCGTCATCACAAGCCTATCACTCGAGGTGCCAGTCCGCTGTGTGCTAAGGTTGTTGACCTTGGACCTTTGTCTGCCACGGTTCTGACCAATGACAGACTAGTGCACACGCTGGCTTGATCTATGGGATTAGCTCGTGCAAATCTTTCTGATGTTCACCGCTGTTGGGTGTGACAACTGACGAGAACATATGAGGTGGTACTACCATTTTGCAGACTCAGTCTTCTGATCTCGTTATTCACATTCGTATCTGTTGGAGGATGTTTTATATTTTTGAAATTGGATTGAATCGGGTTAACTAACCAAGGGCACAAATAGGGAAAAATAAGGCATAACGATTGAATGAATAAACCGTATGCATTGAAAGTAACAGGACAATGTTTACTGAGATTTCACTGTCGACTGACAACATTTATCTACTCTGAATAAGTAATTATTTTGCCGGCGAAGTAAAGTTGAGCCCTATCAAACCTGTTCACATAAGATATGCATATGGGAGGTTAGTGAGGTGAATGCTTCAAACTACCGTCCTAATTTTTACCTACTATTATACTACCGTGAAAACTCTTCTTGGTGTCTAGACACTGATGTTGACAAGTTTTGAAAATATGAACTAAAAATTGTACTCGTAGAGCCACAATCAAAGATTGCTGGCCATCTTGGCTGAGAGATTAGTTTATACAATAATGTGTGACAGCAGAGAGGACGACGTGCTACATCGTCCACCGTAGGGCAATTATCAGCCAGAGACCAGTTTTCTAGTACAACATAATCGTTTACTGTCCTGTTGAACATTCATAAACCTAAAACCTTAAGATATTTTAATACCATGTTGCTTGGACAGCAGTACCCGTACGCACCAAAACAATCGATTCTCATTTTTTTCTCACAGTAGGTTCAGATTTCTGCATTATTTGTTATCCAAATGGATTCATTTCCTTCAGACAGAAGCGGCCACTCACATGGGTTCACTGCTCAAATATCTCCTCACGGAGAGTGAATGAAACAATATATTTTTGTTGGTTTTCACATTCTGGTTGTCGATCCACTACGTGACCTTCGATGAACATCACCAATAAATACGAACTTCGTTCCTTGTAAAAGGTTCACTCAGTTTCGCATATGCACACTCCTTGTTGAAGGCGGATCAATGAGATGCGAGTTTTCTAAAGTGATTTGAAGGAGGACAACACTACGATGAAGATGGAATGCCACGAGACAGTGAAGGAGGTTAAATCCAGGTATGAACTGTTGACCGACAGCTTAGACCCAGATCACACTGGCTTAACCACGAATCCCTATTAAAGTGACACTTACAGTCAATTCTGACCGTCCAAAACGACCCAGCTTTTCAAGTGAATAAAACTTTAATCGGCCGACTTAGAACATTACAAGGTGTTGCTTCATCTCAATCACCAAAGTGTTGATGAAGAACTCGCGCTGAATAGACTGATTACTTCTTACCTGCTTCGTCGTGACTAGGATAAGACTTTCAGTCGCGACGAATTTAACAGCTCTTAGGGAGATCGACTAATCGAGGAGTGAGCAATATTTGGCAAAACTTCGAAATTCGGTTGTAATTAGGGACATTGCGATGAAACCACTGTTCGAACCAAATAACTTTCCAAGCCTTATCTGAACCTGCTAGCCGCTATCGTTTACTTTGTTTTATGGCTCAAACTGCGTGTTTGAGTCGAGCGAAGTGATTGTACTAGGCCAACAGTAACCTTGGTTTAGGTTTTGTGACTGCCCTACACAAACATACCATGTTTCAAGTCGATGGTACGTAGAATATTCAACATTGACTTTAATTGTTGAATACGACTTCTTGTCTCTTTTATTGTTCTTGTGCAAACTTGTGTTACTTTTTATACTGTTATTAATAAAACACACTAGTGTCCAATCACAGACGAGACTTATTGATTGTAGGGACGGATGGCGTCTGTTTGTAAGTTGTGCGGTCTTGCCAAAGGTTTGCGAGGGACACTGAATCCCTTAAGAAGTGGTAATGGACTCGTTCTTTATAGAGTTACTTCTGTCCTGTTCAGTGTTGTAGATCCGTCAGACCAGAAAGCAAACATGCAAGTCTCCCTGCTTCATCATACTGAAAGTGTTTAGAGACGGACCACTGGGATATTTTTGAGGTGTAGCAAGCTCTTCTACTCAGTAGTACTGGTCCATTCCATCTATTCTAAATGTAGTGCGGCTACCTTGGGTGTAAAAACATTTTGCAAACTGAACTGGACTAAAATGTTGGGCGTCTATCCTATTACATTCGGAGTAGTACCTCACCTCTAATTTATGTTGGCATTCACTGCCTGTCATTGCCTACCTCTGTGGTGGTGATTGCAACGGGTAGTCCTTAACAAATATTGCTCAGTGTGCACATGCATCAGAGACAGCCAACACTATGAGCTACCTGGGTAACCTCATAGACGAATCAGCAGGAGACCAAATATGCATGTCGGGGATTAATCGTTGCCAGTAGGAGCGCTTGTTGACAGTTTCATCCAAACCTTCCTCTTTTACACTTCGGTGCCTCCCAACACCACAAGTACTGGAACGCGTAGGTAAACATCATATTTCTTCTTGTGCACAACCATAAATACACGAAACCGTAACTAGAAAGTCTTTCGCGAAATACCTAAAAAGTATGGCTACCCAGGTGTCAGAGAGTACTCCTCATTCTAATGCCTGAAAACCTCGGGAAACAGGAGGCGAACGATTTTTTCCGTCTAACCCTCACCAGCCAGCACAAGCGTGAATAGAATAGTTTCTAGCATACTGCGTAGCAGCTATCGCGGTCAACAGCTAGAAGGTCTCGTCAGGTGATTGTATGAAGATTTGGCAGCGAAGTATTGATAATATTTCTCTTTCTTCGGTCAATGTTGTTAGAACGCAAGCGCCAAAATAAGGGACTCGTAAACATCAGCTTTGCTGGCGAGGAATAATGCTCCATAGAGAAATTAGTTAAGGTCAACGCGTTGCTTGGCTTCAGGACTTTTTCCAACTGACAGTCTCTTTGCACAGCATGTTTTGTGTACTTACTTCAGTGTTCTGGTGAAAAAAACTGCTGGGATCAACACACAGTATGTTAGAGAAAGTGTCTTTTTGCTGTGGGTGCCGTTATTGAAATGAGCGACCGCTTTTATTGCGGAATTTATTTGTCGTATTATTGAAAGAATGTGAGCTGATAAGTAAGACTCCAAATAACACAGCTTTAAGGTAGTGACGAATTAATTTCCGTACCTCATTTTTAAAGAACCCATTAGAAGGATAGCTTTTACTGCGTAATCTAATGACAAGTTTGTAGACATCATATCTATAAATAAGACTTATTATAGAATCTCTCACTATAGCCGTTCTCAATCATTAAGAAAACGCAACCACACTGATTTGAAAAGGTGCGTGAACTAATTGTTGAGCGTACTATTCTGTGAAACATGATTGGGGATTCAAGGAAGTTAAATCACCCGGACTTTTACGGATATGCCACCGAACCATATAAGGAATTGCTATTTATTTGCACGAAGAGCCTTTGCTGTTTATCGTTCTGCTTTGACTGATAATGTAAAATAGTTTTTATGAGCTCTTCCCTAATGTGAGCCAGTGGACATCACACGAGCGCACAATTCTGGCGGTGAACACAAACGCCTGCGACAAAAATGTTGCTGATTTTCCTTCTTGGTTCGCTGCAGCAATGATGATGGTGCGGCACTGTAGTTAATTTAGCGTTTCGCGGCAGAACTGAGAATACCTGTAAGGTGGACTGTTACGAATTTGGTCTGTGTACCTTGTTAACTGTTTTGTAGTTTTTCCTTCGGAATAGCATTAAATAACAGGTTTACGCAACACATCACCCTTCTGATTACAACCGGCGGTATTTGTACACACGTCAGCAGAATGATGCAGATAGGCAAACATTTCACGGTTAGCGTGGACAAGATTAAAAAGTTAGAAACTCTCAGTAGTTTCATAACGTTCTCCTTGGGTGGCTGTTCTATTCCACCACCTTAAAAGTCGTAAATGTATGGTTTTTGGAGCCAACGGAGTATATGTACAGTCCACTTTTTAATGGTAAAATATTTGCTATGGTTGATGCTTTGAAGCCCTCGGAAATCATGCTGCGTTAACTGCATTACACAGTCTTTCTCGTAGTCTACTTCTTGCACCCTTCTTCATCTCCTCGGTATGATTATACTTACATAACGCACGTTTATATTCCAAATGGACAAATCCAGCCACATCTGCTCATTTAAACTACTTTTCCTGCTATCATTTTCGTGCTCAAATTCACGCGCCTCACTAGATCATTGTTTTTTATCTTGTAGTGTTTCAATACCCCGGTGTTGCACAACTGTGTGGCTGGTATTTTTACTCGTCCTCGTATATCTTGCCAGTGAACCCAAAAGCTTTTTGCTACAGGTCTAATTTCTGTTTCCTCAACGTTTTTTCTCTATATCGGTCTGCAACCATAACCTGATGGAATGTGCATAGTTAAAAAGTTCTTCGAAGTGGTAATTCCTACAAAATGTTCCTTCATTCCACCGAGTTCATCGGATTCTCTTTAGGCAGATCGGACAAATTACTCGTGAATTTGATATAACAAATGTCATCTTATAGGAAATCGAAGTGAATTAGCCATGAGAGCAACTCGTCATATCAGTGAAGTTAGCAATGACATCTCTTGATAACTACAAAATACCCAGTGTTGCCACTGTGATGCACAGCATTTACCAAACAGTCCTATCAACCTTGTAAAATTTCGGCGCGGTTGGTACATCAATTCACGCTCAAATAGTCGGATAAACCTAACTGTCAATCAGGTGAATCTTTTGCTTTTAGTCGTAAATTCCACATATTAGAGTTATAACTCACTTACTGATAGGTAGCCGGAAACAAGCATACGTGTAACATTGCATCCGCAAGGGCAGCTTGCTTTCTGCGAAGAAAACGGATCATCACGTTATATATCTCTTCAGATTTGCTGAAGGAAACGCAGCTGTCATATGAATGGAACATCATCCGTCCTTGGTCTTACAAATCCCTTAATTGGGCGGGGGGTCTAACCCAACGATTTTTGGCACAGAATACTAGGTTTCGTCTAGCACGCATCACAGATTAATATCGGTCCATATACTAAACACGAATCGGCTTTAAAACCGGATCCCCGTTCTCACGAAATAAACCTGTTGACGGCTGTGTTCTTCACCCCACATTAGACGTGACCAAGTTAACACCCAGTTAACATATCTAAATACCCAAAGGTTTGTAACCGATTTCCATCGTTAGTTGAAGCGACTGTGTTATTGACTTTCGTCAATAAATCCACGACTCGAACTGTTGATCGAGTCCATATAACTGAAGTGTAAAATGTCAGGCAGTGTAATGGTTGATGGCAGACAGTGGCTACTGTTTGTATATGTATATATATATATATTTACTTGTCTGAATATAAAAAAATAATCATAAAAAGTATATGAACCTTTGATATCAAGTTGAACCTTACTTAATGGTCAAATGCATGTGTAAACAGAACATATGTTGGCGTGCCTTATAATCTTCAACTGAAGGACAGATTACGCCGATCATTCGGACGACGTGTGGCTGGTATATGTTAACTTACACACTTTTTAATACATATATATGTTCTGCAGTTTGTGTAATGCGATTGACTAGACCATTTGAAGTGCTTACATGGAAAACTCAAACAACTTGTTTTAACACATCGTGAACGGTATTTGTGTCAAATAAGTTGGGGCTTGTAAAACTGCTAGCAACTCTAATCAGCCGACCATCAAAAAATATGAACATGTAGTGGTAGGACTATCCTATTTAGCTAGCAAGTGATAGTCCAGAAATTTCTTCTGAAACAGATGCATCGCGTGGCCGTGCACAATTAGAACAAGACAATCTATATAATATCTGCTAATGGTCTGAAAATCGTGGTAGAACAAAATGGAACATACCGCGTTATCTGTTACTGTCAAATGAAACTGGTGCCATTCGGTATCCGCACAGTTACCGTAGTTCGAAATGCACTCGATTCGCTGATTCATGCTTGTTGTTTGAAGGCTTGGCACTCCGTTCTCCAAGTAATTTTCCATCGCAACGATCATACTTCCATTGGACAAGTAAACGAAAATAAATGCCTGGATCCGGTTGACTTCTGTTTTCTCCGACAGATTTTGAATGACTACAAAATTGTGCGAACGCTGAGAATTTCAATTCATGACAGTTTGTAAATGACGGCTTATAACTTTGAGGGACATAGTTCTTATCAAGCCATTAAGCCAGTGTGTATGCTTGTGTATACACGTGGCACCTCGAAAATAACTGAGGGCCGACAAACCTTCTGGTTCCCGATGATGAAATGTTTCAAAATCCGTAGTTCAACATGTGCTTTCTAGTTTGTTTTACAGAGGTTTCAGAGACATGTCAAATCTGTCTATTCTACTGACCCTTACTGCAGGCTTGATTTCACCGTTATACTTAAGGATAACTCACAGTTTCATTCATCCTCTACAATACTCATGAACAGGCCATAAGACTGCGTTTTCTGGATGGCATGCTTGGTTGATGGTCAGTTACAGTAAATGAACCTGTGTATGTTTGGGCTGTCTGTCGGCATGTCAGTTAATTGCAACGGCCATTTTTGGTTGCAAATTTTGAGAACGGACTCCTGGTGTGTTTACACCGGTTGCTATGCTCAATATAGTTCATTTGAAAACCAACAGAGAATAATAGGGCCTTATATAAACGCACTTTTCATATCCGATGTGAAGGAATAAGCAAACACAGACAATGTATTTAGTCTAAGTATTGACATCAAAACAAACGTCCATTTTACAAGAATGATGTTTAGCTACTCTCGGTAGGCGCACAATTGAAACTAATGTATATGTTATACACATTGTACGCACTAACAGCTAACAAAGAACAAGTCCAAGACAACCCCGATTCTAAACGGCAATCAGTTCCACTTGAAAAAATCTAAGTAAATATTTGTTCTCTAGGAACATAAGACTAGCTGACCGTGCTTGATAAACGCCGCTTAATTTAGCGTCAGTCTGAAAAAACAATTTCATGAATTACAAACACGTGCACATCAGGTGAATCGGACAAATAGTCCATCATTTTTGGAAATACGAGTGTGTAGTGAGTATCCAGAAAATGTGATAAGTAACCGTAATTAGAAGAGAGAACGGTAGTTGGCGAACTGTGTTGAGAAGGAGAAGAGGATATTTCAACAAACAACTTTCAAATTTAGGTACTTTTCCATCGTTTCATACCATAAACTTATATTTTTCAATGATCACTTCTGCTGATCGATCGTGTTTTTCGTTTGGAACTTTAAGCCCAACACCTAGGTGATAATCTCTTATTAGACCGATGTTTTTTACGTAATGTGTCCATTCAGTTCCAGTGTCGAAAGCATCTAATGGACAGAATTGGTCAGTGCTTATGACAGTGCATGATTTAGCGTATTTCCTAACGTTTGTTAACGGCAACATCGCGTGATAAGCCGTCAACTACAGTAAGCATGAGAACCAAAAGCTTTGGTTGTCTCAGAATACACTCAGTCAGTTACTGGCCTAGTTAGCCAATTCACCTCGTCGTTACATTTTCTAATCCAGAACAGCCTGCACTTACTGAGGTAGTGCTGTTCAGATACAATCAGCTATTCTTGTGCTTATGGAATACTCTGGATCAATCAAGTCTTTGGTTAGAAAAATAATTACCAGCCAGGGCGAATGGGAGTGCGATCGGTTGTTTCGACATACATATTTGTTACTTTCGCAACATATCAAGCCGTCCGCTTTTCTACTGGTCTGTGACGATAGTAAACCAGAGGATTAACTGTTTTTCAGTATTGCGTGAGACAGTATTTAAACCACTCATGCTACCAGATTCTAGATAGAAAAAGTTATTCCATTGTAACTTGCTTTTTTCGTACATCAATTTCATTTCCTAAATTGGATTGTGTGCGATAGTTTTGCACTGTTAGATAAGAATCAACGTTTGCCTGAATACTTTCGTGACTACTGGTCACAAATCTGTTTCTTTTCTAAAACCCAATGGGTATCTCAAATGTGTGCAACAACCGATCTTAACCATATTTGACAAAACTACTTGCAATGCATTCAACCTCTCTAATTACTTCTTTGAATACTGCTTCAACTATGCTTCGGTTCATTAGACACTTTTGGATTATTAATAACAAAGAATAGCTTGACCTATCTGGAAATCTACACAAAATGTGCAGTGGTACGGAAGTACCTAACTGCTTCAACATAAATTTTCAACTAAATATATTTTTTTTAAGAATACAATGTTCATTATAAGTTAAGGATTTTCTTCCCTGTGACTTAGCGCAGATACCAACATAATTCTACTAGACCTGTATGACATTCACAGAACAGAATATATTTTGTTTCCTGAGTGAGTGTAAGGGGAAGATTCATCCAAGCAACATAATTGTAATTATATTAAAATTTTTGTTAAGCATGATTCGTAGGAAACGTCTTTATCGGGAATAGTTGAATTCGAGTGATAGTTCAACCAAAACAATAAAGTTTTAAATGGATTTTGTGAATAAAATTTCATGCCGACCAGCCTCCCTTATTAAATTGAATCGATCACACCGATGCTTAGTGTTTAAATTTTAAAAGCAGTACATCAAAAATCACACAATAACGCTTCTTTTTTGTTTTCACTTGCTCAGCTTCTGGAAGACAAACTGTTTCTTCAAGCTCAATGCATGCCTATGCATTAAGTTACCCAATGTCGTACAGCAAATTACATTAGGTTCAATGGAAGTAGTTGTATAAAAACCGATAAACGGAGACTTGGTGTGTGGTTAAGTAATTGCTGTTGGGAAAACCATCAACGAGCGCGGTTGGTACTGAACAACTGGCTACAGTTAGCTCGAATGAGGCGTTTAAGAGGGTCTACAAATTTAGGGTCAACCCACCAAGATCAGCCGAAGAGAGCTGTTTCTCCCCATCAACACTGAATGTGAACCTTACCGTTCTCATGGGCCAACTGTTTTGTACGGAAGAGTTGCATCGAACAAATTATTGACAAAACTCAGGCGTTACATTTATAGGTAGATTCGTTTAACTCAGAATAACAGAGGTGATTCAACATATCATCAAAAAGTTGACAAGCTAGAGTTTGAAGGTTCGCTGTCATAAAACGAAATTGGCCGGAACAATTTTGCCTTTACTGTACAGCATTCAGTACGTTGGGAAAATAGCTGTAAGACCCGGATAGCTCTTTGTATTATAAGCAAAGGCGTAGTGTTCGGTCGACCACATACCCGCCTAAGCTTTAGCTCAGCCTGGTTGGCATGTATTTGTCTTTGGGAAGGCTTGGCTCTTCAGCAGATTAGAAAACACGCTTAAAGACGACAATCACTACCTCCTGTTTGCTACAGCACTTCAAACGTTAACTACTCTATCCGAAAGTATCTAGCAATTTCATTTACTTTGCGTTTTTAGATACCCTTTCTTGATACTAAGCATTAACAAAGTATTACCCGCTCTTTCATTATACACTAAAAGTACGATTTCAAACACTTGGCTAGCTCGCACGGTAATTCACGAACTGCGTACTGTAGACAACTCGAATATTGCAACCTCATATATTCTGCATCAAAATGGGAAAATCACCAATGAACCCCCATGCACCTTTTTTATGTTTTCAGCACGTTTTGTTGTTTGAAATACGAATGTTTCAGGTGGGGTGATGCAAATCCTTATATGGCGTTCTCTAGCCACTTGAGACGTACGTAAGAGAGTGTCCGCTGTTCATCCTAATGGCAATGGGTCTTTTGGAGCTTGTGTTGGTTCTTGACGGTCGGTGTGCATCTACTAATTAGGGCAGATTGCAGTGAATATACATATCAGCTGCGTATAGTCTGGTGTGCAATGTCATTATGTTTTCAACGTGCCCACTGCAAACTATGCCAAGGTAGCCCATTGGTCGTTGCCTAGAAGCTTTGGGTCTGGTTTATCTTGTACGTTTCACGATTAAAAGTGTCTCATGAACGGACGTTTTGGCACTTCCTCGGCGTCACTGAATTTGTATGAGATCGAATTAAAACTTTTTCTGGAGAATGTTCAACATACCAGAAGTTGATTCTTGTGAAGTTATCATTTGCACTTTACCCTTCAATCATTTACAATGGACACATTCTGGTTCCTTGAAACGTGCAGAGCGTTCGCAAGTCGCTGATTATAAGACAATGCATAGCACAGAAAATCCAAGGTTTACGCAAACGTAAAAAACTGAGTAAATGACAAATCTAAGGAAATTCGATACAATATCAAGCGTTTCTGTGGCATTTTGCGCGAACAATTGTCTGTCAACCTGATTTGGGACAATGCAAAGTACAACCTTCTTTATCGCGTCCAGAATGGTAATCTCTCAAGTAACGATGAGCTGGATAGACACGATTTCCTCCTCTGTCTACAGCAAGTATAAGAGCAATCTGTCGTGTAGTATGCAACTCCATTCAGATAGCCAACAACGAATGTTACAATCTTGCTGGGTAATTTAATTGTCATTTTGGTTGGGATTCAGACCTGAGAGTTGCCAGTGAATCACCCAATACAGTTGATTCGCTCCAAAGTTTGGACCATGGACTCTGGTAAGGTTAAGTTGCTGAACCTTCTCAGATTGATATCTGTTCCACCTGCCCCATGCTGTGCCGCCTGACTTGAGAAATGATTATCCGGACGATTCTTTCAGGCCTGATGTGCAACCGATCTATCACCTCGGGCCCGACGCTAACGCACTTTCATCAGAGAATAAGTGAACCTAAATATCGTACTCGTATAACCTACACCAAGCAGTTCCGAGTGATTTGTTTGAAGAAGTTTTAAAATAGTGATTCACGTCATCAACTAATGACTTGAATACGCTTATACAGTGATGAAGGTCCCCAAATCACTGTACTAAAAGTGATGAAACAGTGTGAAAAATTTAAGAAATCATACTTCTCAGATATCTTAAAGTTATCATAGGCACTGTGGGATCTACAAGATAATTGGCCTGTATACATTTTGTCTCCGTATTATTTATAACATTTGGGACATATCAACAGATGATCTGGTGAAACCTAAACAACACTTGATATGAGTTTGAATTGGTTTAATAAAGGAATTTAACTTTCTATGTACTAACAGCGGAGCTCCGTCGTGATGACCAGTATGTAGTTTGAATAAGGCAGTGAGGAGACTCAAATCATGTGATGTCCTCCAAAGTCCAGTTAACGTCATCAACAGCAAAACACCTAATCCAAACAGGACATAGAGTCAAAGTTTGTGGTGCATCCCTTGTGGTGTTTCGAAGCCACTGGAATTGTATTCTCCAGTTTGCTGAACTGTTAACCATCAGACGTCAAATTCCCTCCCTGTGTGTTCAAAAACGGTCTGTGTTGACGTTGCTGCCAAACTGGTAGTCAGCATCCCCATATTTTTAGTCCATTTCCATGTCTGTTTGTCTAATCCCTTCAGTCACAAATTCCGTCCTATAGAGCTTTATCTTACTGTGTAAAATTAAATGCACGTCCGTGTGTCATCAGAATGCACAAAATGTTACTCTGCAGCACATCGTATGATTTGCCTCTTCTCACTGTATTACTTAAGTTCAACAAAAGAACGAATTTCTCCTAACAAGTAACTTCATAATATAGGGGCATAATGCACGGAACGTGTTTTTCTTTAACAGCAAGGTCGTCCAGATAATAAGCAGTTACTCATTACGATCACCTGAAAGGTTTAATTCACTTTCGTCCTGAATAACGTTTATGAACATGCAAACCACACTATCAGACTGTTTTATTTCGAATAGGTCGATTAACTAGGTATATCAACTTGAAGAAACTTACCCAGGTTGAACAATATCTGGTCTGCATCTCGTGTTCGGAACTGAAGAAAAAATTGATCGTGAATTCGGTCAAACGGAAGCTTCAGATTTGCCCAACTCAGACCGTCAAACACAAGTGTATCCGTTCCGTCTACAAAGAGTTGGAAGTGCAGTGAAAATAATTCATTCTCCTGGTTGGTCCGATAAAAATACATAGAGGTAGCAAGAAATGTAGAAGTTGAATGGCATTGGAATTAGCAGAAGCAACTGTTGCCAATTTATTGAATTATTTTCATGAATGTTCAAATATTCATGAGTTAGAACAAGCTTTTAGCCCGCCATCAACTCCTTAGCATTATATGGCCGATTGAGAATTTTGGACTAAAGTGTGGTGTTCGATATATCAGGCCATGATATGCTGTACTACAACACATAAACCTGTGTTACATATGAGATTAAACTTCCTTAATACATTTTGCCGTGTAGCCGACCTGTATTCTCGTAGGATACAGGCAAATAGCTGGGACGTTCTAAGTGGGCGTAGTTCGCAGCAATCTTGTTATTTTGTTCTACTTACGTTTGAAGTGTTACTGTTCAATTATGGGCACTAATCGAGTCAAACATGATTACACAAAGTGGCTATAGAGACTTGATGCACATAAGAAGAGCTCTAATGTAGTGGATGGAAATAAACAGGCAACTGCGAGTCAGAACAGTGTTTCACGCAAGTCTGGTCATCAGATTCCGTTCGAGTTTAGACCGTTAAGTTGGAGGAATGCAATTCGGCTTTGAACTACTTTCGAAGCGGTTGAGTTTAATCAGACAGATAGTGATAATTATCTCTCTTCAATAAACTGCCAGGAAGTGTTATCTTTAACTGGTTATCGACTTAGGCGACTGCAACCACAAATGTCACATCATAGGAACGGCTGGTGATCAGAGGTGTTAAAAGTAAGGTTTTTGTTGATCAGACATGCCGTTTTTTCAGACTTAGTGGAGTCCATGGAGCAGTGCCTAAGTTAACAATTCTAACTGGGGCTGTGCAGAAGCTCAGTCTGCTTCAAACCTCTATTTGCCATTGAAAATTTTTATTTAAGAAACATGCTAACTTAAATTATGTGGGAGGTAAATGGCAAGTTAATTGGTATTAACAACCTCCGACATCAATCTTTCCCATGGTGTGATGTGTGATCAGGGTTTACCGGATGTGCTTAGGCGATAAGTAGCAAAAACCGGCGATTATATGCCACTGAACATATCCTCATTATGTCAATAGACTTCGTATAAAAGTCAATGTGATGCCAACCAGGAGCTTAAGGCAGACAAAGTTCCTGCACAGCCATTTAATGTTCTTAACAATGGCCTCGATCTAATAAATCTGTTGAGTGTTAGGTAAGCGGCATTTAATATTGACAAAATGTGTTGGTTTCCATATCTATCAGTCCTTTCTTGATTTCGCGTCACAAAACGTCTCCCACTTTTGGAATTTTCTCAGAGGAATGCGACTGAAATAACTTCCACTGTGAGTGACCTTTGTTCCATGTAAGACTTATTGATGATTCATATGGTTTATTTTTGGTTAAAATATAAAATTTGTTCAATTTACCCAGCATCCTGTGGAGGCCACTTTTACTGCATACTGACTTAAACACGGTTACATTTTCAATAGCGGTTTTGATTTTAAACGCTCTTTCGCCAGGAATGATGCGGACAAACATGCGGACAACATCAGCACGTATACCTTGCCAAATGTTGTAAGTGGTTGACTTGGCGATAACTGGTTGACGCGCGTATAGTTTCCTTGTGATTCAACGTTTGAAAATGTAGAGTGAATACACGTTAATTTGTTTGCTCATTAGTGAGTTTTGTGAACTCGGCTTTTCCAAACTGAATCGTTTTGTCTAACCTAACTATGCAGTTGTCAAAGTAGGTATTCTATTGAGGCTAGCAGATAATTCACCCACGAGGTCTAACAAGGGGGGAGGCACATCGATACTTTCCGAAATGTAACTATCATAGTAATGCAAATCTCCAAAGAGATATGATCTCCTGAGCACAAAGATGCATTTTTGTTAATTGCTTTTTGGAATGCACTTCATTGTGAAGTCGATGGCTTTGGTAAGTTGAAGGATATTTAGAAAACTGAATCACAAAACCTCATTCTTGAATTGTTAAAAACGGTTTGAGACACGCGGGCTATATCAGACTAGTTGTTCCTTTCGTCAGCACTGACTCATAGTTCAGTGCTATTTGATATATAAATCTGAATATCAACAGCAAGAAGACAGAGAGTAGCACGGTAATTAACGAACTGTTCGATAACTCAGAATTTCAGCATCGGCGACAATGTCATATACTTTCGTGGCTAGGACGTTTAGCCATCAGTTGCGTATTCATATGTTTGAGTCCCATTCATGTCCTCTGCTTTTTCCTGTGTTGAACTTGGTATCATGTGAAGTTAGGTAGGAATAACCGGTAGCATTTAACCATGTACACTTACCATCGAGAACATTTCCTGGGGAAGTACGTTGATTACTACCCATTGGTTTGAATGACCCAATTGTAGATTTTGGTTTATACAGAGACCGATTGTGACGACACGAGTTTGATTCAAAGTTAATAAACACGCATCGTCTGATAGGATTTCTGTCGTCTGCATCAAATCAGACTTAAAGAACTAAACCACTATCTTACCACGAACTCTCATATCATGAGACAAATCTTATTTAAATGCGAGCCTCAGTTTCCGAGTATGAGGTAAAAACCTACGGCCAATCTTAAGTTACTTTCTATACAACGAAAATATCCAACAGTGACTTTCCAATGTCATACGAATTAGCGCATTCAGATCAGTGAAACTCCGCTCATTAAGTATGTATGAAATACTTTATTATCGTTGGTATTGAACAAACCAACTTGTGTTCTCAGAACAGTTCCGGTTCTCTTCCCATTTACCATGATTGGTTGGCTAACAATTTTATCTTTCACCAGTCCGTTCTGTCGTTCTGGTAGTAAATTGCTGGTGGAACTTCTGAACGGCATTGTCTGTTTTGTCAGCCTTTGGACGCAGTATGGTTGTTTAATCCTTATTTTGGGCAATATTTCATTCTTTCCTTATTGCATTTATGCTTCCGTCTGTTGATTGATTGCCCCAGGCCAGACAAACTAGAAACTGCTGTGTTCTCATATGCATTTCTGTGTACGTTGACTGCTGCGATGAGTTTCACTGAAATACCGGATAAATATCACTACGCATGAACAGTAACACGCTAAACTTGCCATCGTTTGGGTTGGCTTCACCCACATACGGTTACATTGATTGGCGTGTCAGAAAGTGGCACTTATTCTTCTGGCTTTAATGTAAAACCAGCTGTGAAAAAACTTGTTTGAACTTTCTCGCTTTGGTTCTTAATAAAGGACGACACGGGTTGTTTAGTGAATCTAACTTAAACCGTACCAGACAGTAATACTGTCTACAATTTTGTTTTATAACGCCCAAATTCATGGCATACTTGGAAGTTGTAACATGATCTATGGGTCTTAGAAAAGGCAGGATGACAGGTAATGACAAAAAATGGTTTTAAGATTGGTTAGTTACTGATATGAATGAAAAAGACGGCAGTCTGATATTGCGCGATTTGTGTTCTCACATAATTCGTTACGTCTTCAAGAATGCACACTATAGACCATTTATTTATCACTATTAAAAGGTGAAAAAGATGTCAGAGAAAGTCAGCTGTCACTGTTCACAATCAGTGTTGATACTGACTTAGTATCAACCCTACAACCATGCATTTGAACACACAAGGCGGGCTTGGCACCAGCTTCAGCACAGTGCGGCGTTCGCCTGTGAGACGTTGAGTACATAACGCAAAATGGTAGCGAGTACGAATTCGTGAGGATGCAAGTATGTTTTTCGGGACAAAAATCGTTCACTAACAACCGTTGTCGTATATAGTCAGATTATCGAGTTGCTAATATTTTGAGGTTGGTAAGTTGACTTCATCATCAATGGCGGACCCGGGCAATCACACATCGACTACTAACAACGATCACTGTGATCTGTTGCTTTTGGTCTACGCCGTCCTTAGATCAAACGGAATATTTTTTGACCAATGTTGCGCCGGTGCATTTCAAGAAGCCCTGATGTGAAAATCATTAGTCAGGTAACGTAAATTAGTATTGTGTGGGTCGAACGCTCTGCTATTTTACAAAATGAGCGCAATACCATTTAGCAGTCCGAGGGTATGAAAACTATTACTGAATAATCCACACAGGATGAACCACATGGCGGTAGTTAGTAAATGTGGTCA
The DNA here is from genome assembly GCA_008508345.1 of Paragonimus westermani. Lineage (NCBI taxonomy): Eukaryota > Metazoa > Platyhelminthes > Trematoda > Plagiorchiida > Troglotrematidae > Paragonimus > Paragonimus westermani. Next base: position 145,950 of record QNGE01000633.1, read on the forward strand.
GTGAATTAAGTCGCGTATCAGATGTTACACGTATCGATAAACAATTCTTCAGAAGTAGTTTATTACATTCGGCATTCTAGTCTCTCCAGTTGAGTAACCTTTCCAAAAATTTAACCGGACATCAGCAGTTTACGATATGTGAAGTTGAAAACTTGGCCCGACCAGCTCTTCCATTAGACTAGTTCATGCTATAGTGGTAAACACCTAACCAAAACCCTGACCGAAATTCACAGATGTGTTTTTTACAAGCTTACATATTCAATTAACGAACACGCCTTTTAGGTAGAGACAGTTAGTACTGCACTCATTCGTAATGCTCCTCAAAACCACTTAATATAGGTGCCAAATGCTTGCTCATTTTTGCCATGCAACGTTGGAACCATTGTCATCCACTTTATGAGAATAGTATACCGCGGACGCCACATGTGTGATTTTGATAATGAAAGGACTGAATCACTTGAGACACACCACTATATTCTCCCCCGACTTGATGAGCCTTCTTCACTTAGATGTCCATATCTTCTAGTGAACTGAGACATTACATGCTTTGATGCACATACTGTTGTCGCACCCACCATCTGATATCGCTTTCTAAGACACGGCTGTTTTTATAATGAACAATCAAGAAAACGAACATCAACTTCAAGTCCTTCAAAGGAGGCCTCGCAGCGGAATATTTGCACAAAAGGATAAGCACACGGAGTAAGATAAGTATGCAGACATTTGGGTAAATTAAGACTATACTAACACTGTTGTGAGGAACTTTTGAGTGAACAGTTCAATAAACTATTATCCAGCAATATCCAGATTCATCAATTTTAGCAGTGTGTTTTCAGCTGAGCTAAAAAAAATAGCTAGAACATCATGGAAAAACCGGTAGCACATAAAAAAAGGGAAAATCTAATCAATGGATCTAATAGCATGATGTAAAACAAATAAATACCTACTGCGTGTTGTCAGCGCTCCCAGACGGTTTTTCCTGTTCACTGGAATGCACGGCAAAATCGGACTGCATGGATTCCATCAAAATCGTCTTTGTCTAGAATATCGATGACATTTTTCAGCAACTAGTGCACGCTTTTGGAACCGTCTGTACAAGTGATCCATTACAGATATCAAGATTGTTCGAATCTAGGGATGCTGCTTCAGTAACATTTGGTTCTACACTTCCGGATGGCAATAGGAACAAGCATTCATGTCGCAATGGACTGAGGCCCATGTGATAAACTTGATGGAGGAACGCAATTCAACTCTGAATTTCCATTTTATGTAGTCAACATATCACGTCTACTTGCATGGTCACCGTAGACCCTATGTGGTCGTATTGAGACGCGGTTCAGAGCTCAGTCCGTTTACCATAATCGAATATCCAGCAACCATAACGCGGCAGTTTAAACGAACTCATAAGGTTTCTTAAAGGTTGGATAGTCTTCCGTCGTTATTGAAGAATAGCTAGAGCTGATTGGTTTCAGCAGCCAAAATAGAGACCCTCGAGTGCACATCATGACAGTTTACTCCCGTATTGTTGTATGGGTCGAACGATTTCTGCAGGTATTGTCGGCGATTGAACACATGCTAGTGAAGCATGCTGCCCATGTACAAAACGTGCGCTACTTCTGATTAGAATACATTATAAATGGGGAGGACAGTTTAAACCGGATAGCGGACTAACGATCAACATCTAAGGTACAAAACTGTGAATCTTACATGGACATCTTATTATGCGCATACCTTCTTTGAATATAGACATATCCGAAGTAGACAACGCAGTCTGTTACCCCGTTAATTATTTTCTTGGTGGCGACCGACTGTACAGTATCAAAGTGCAAATTTCGGCTCGGACGAGGTTCACTTACCAACGCTTATGTCAAACTTAAGCCGAGCACTTCTTGGCGGACCGAGCTGCTAATTACCTCACCCGAATTTGAAGGCTGTGGTCGAGCATGGGCAAAGTTTAATTTGAAATCACCTCAGCCCTTGAGCCCATAGTAATTGTTGGTGCACTTCCAGTGTACAGTTTATGTTGCACGACAACTATATGTTGAGTTCACCCCGAAGATATTCAGGCATAAATAATGATTACTGTTAGGAATGCGGGGGGCGGAAAATAGTTATACCTAAAACTGCGCTTGTAGGAGCCCATCAATGTAAAGTTCGGTAATACAATGAAAAAATGCAACTGAAAGTTAGTGTTGCTTTAGCAGGCGAATCTGCCAGTTGACCAGACTAAATGATTTGGGCTACATAAATGGTTTTGACCAGAAACTCCATTGGTAAAGTATTAGCTATTGATAATCTTCAGCAGAATGAATCCCATTGATTGCTTTATTGCATATTTGTACAGCGAAAACCAACCCATGGAATGCAGTTAGGCAGTGCGGTGACATATTCTGCGCGTCCATATGGACATCGGCCATTTGGAGAATGAATTCTCCCAGGCGAACGATGCTGTAGAGTAAATGCGCATACGTAAACCTTCATTCCGTTTGAAATTTTACCTATGCAACTGTAAGGATTGTCTTATGTTAACTAATTTGCTCATTGCTGCAGCCTGACACTGTACACTGTGTGCGCAAGTTCTGTACAAACTGTGCGCTGTAGGTATCAGTGTTTTCACCTGCAATGTAAAGCAAAACCTTAAGTCTTGCAAATTCGTATGGGCTGTAGCGTTCGCGGTGAGTACCACTCATTCTAGTGCACTGTTCCAATTATAAATAGAATGGTCAGTTCATGTCTATGGATAAACAAGCCGTAAAGTATCCACTTCGGACGATTTCCACACGTTGCCACTTTGGGGAACGCAAATGGAGTTTCCCGAAGTTATGTAAAATTACGTTTTTTAATCTGTAACAAATTGGTTAAGTTTTATGTATTGGATAGCTTATGGAGTAAATTCAGTTACTAAGCTTTGCTTAATTATGCTGCAGTCATATTTTCTGATACGTTATGTTGGGTGGGTGGACAAGAATTTCTGAGTTGTAAACGTGCTTAGTGTTTAATGCTTTGCTAATAATTTTTCAAGAGAATTATAAAGTAAGCCGAAGTCAACCAGTGCAAAATACGTTTGAGATACCATAAACAAAATTTGGCCGGACTGTTGGAAAATCGCTGTTGCCCACACAATATGGGCGTACGTTACATTCGGATGTAAATATGTTTCCATTTAGATAACCAGTCACTCGTGTGTTTTTTTATCAAACTCAATCACTTCAAACCGTGAAAATTATATCAGCCGAAACAGGTCATACAACTACCTTGATCAAATAAACCATACCTAAAAGGCTAACCCGAATTTGACAGACGTTTTAAAGAACTGGTCGCGCAGATTGTAGCATGGTGGATTTGCTACGGAACATAATAAGATTTTGAAACCAACATACATACGTGATAAAACTTTGCAGGAGAAATTTGGTTATGTTTACTCCGATGTTCGCCGTGAAAACTCTAGACCATCATTTGACTGTTCGGAATTCGTGATTCTGTTGCATGTCCAAAAATAATTATTTATAACTGATACCCGAGGCTTGTAGTGTGTTTTGGTAATTCGCACTAGAAGATACTTGTGAAAGCTTCAGTTAAGTAACCCACAGTCTGTTGAGGTCACGAGACAAAAATGGCCTTGGATTGATAAGAAGTTTGCAACTGAGAGCCTCATAAATATGAATATTGCATATGAATATTGCATATTCATAAAGATAGATCAACTCTCATGGACGCGAGAATTTAAATTTTCAGGCAAACATTATCTATTGTCAACAGGAACAGTCCTATCGCATGTTCATACCGACAAATCAAGTCCTCGTGGACTGCAATGCTCTGAACTGACACGTAAACCTGACCATACCTGTAGAATTCGATGCATCTCTTCTACATGCTGTTTTCCTAGAATGTGTAGATAAATGTGTAGTCCCACTTTGAGATCTTCGGAAAGATTCCGTTTCTATGCATAAAGACATTCTTATCCACAAACATTGGAAGCTTCTGAGTTCGGGTCCGATTGCAAACAGACCAAGATTTAGCTGCACAGACCATACTTCTGCGATTTTAGAAACACGTAGGCAACAACCTTCCTTTTAAAACATACGCTTCACCAACATGAGGTGTTTGAGAAGCCTATTATTGTAATTATCAGACGAGGCATATTGAAATCCTAAATAAAATTCACAAGACGCTTGTATTGTTTGATATCTATTTCATTTCATTCTCTTCAAGCGAATGCAGTATTTATCGCACGCTTTTAAATTGTGGTTGTCAAATTTAGCAATAAAGACGATTGTCTCAAGTTTACAGTACATTAGAGGGGGTACTTTTTTCGCGCGTGGAAAATGAGTTCTAGTGATTTACGGCTGATACTAGGGACCAAATTTGAGCTAAGAATTACCGTGAAACATTGGCAATAAAGATCAATTCCATCTTAATCTGCATCACTAATATTGTATTAACGGAGGGTTCCTTACAGACTCTACTTTGACGGTACCACGGTAAGTCGCTATATACGGTGGTCTGACAACATGCTTCACTTGGCAGATCACACGTGAGCCAATCACCCTAATGAACCCACGATACGTAGCTTTGATGCAAACTCTGTCGCACCAAATTTTACTAATAGACACCATGTTGCTCACCCGAAGAAGCAAACATCGTGCGTGGTGTACGGACAAGTTGAAGGCGACAACGCCGCTCCCGCCTGACATTATGGCCTGATTGGTTGACCACGGGCAGCCCGGTCATATCTCGAAATCAAAACGTCAAATCGAAGGAAGACGAAGTGTGTACGTTGCTGACTACCACCCGCTTCCTGATTTGACGTGAATAAAAAAGCTGGGAGTAGCCTTGAACCTATAGTTGCATACTGTGTTACATACTGTGTTTTATACTCACGGAATTTTTCAGCTGCGCAAGGGTTACTGAAAATTTCTTTAGAATTTAGCAGGGGCTGATTTGCATACGGTTATTTGGTGGACTCAAACAGCCATAAGACATAAAATGACTCTGCAAACAACGAAAAAAACAACCATCTATTTGTAAGTAACTGAAGGCTAGTAAACTACCGCAGCTGTTGTGGAGGCAGTGGAAGGAATTATAGAATTCTGAGGTCACATTAACCGTCGAATGTTCAAGGCGTACATTCCAAACTTACGCAAAAACACTCTTAAGAAATGCGGTTGGAAGTACTTGGACCAGAAGGGACAGACCATGCAACTGGATATCACCCATTCTGCAACAATAAGCGGTGTGTGCAAACCTACTTTACTGCTATCAGTTCCACTGGCTTTGGAATTAATGATCATGAATCTATATAGGCGGTTAAATTATAAATGAGGTGCGAACAAATAACATGATTTCCACTCGCAAACAGAATGTTCAGATATGGCGAGCAAAGAAAATATCACATTTTGAACATTCTTTTGGTTTGCCGGTAGATCATAGATGCCATAAAAGGCATTCAAGAAGGGAGACAACAGGGAGTACCGTAACAACAGCATAAATGAGGTTGATGAATTTTGGATTCTTCGTAAACTGATGTCATTAACTAGTGTATATGCTACGAACAGGGTTGGAACTTCCTTCCGTCTGTGTTCATCTGACAGAATTCAGTTGTTGAATTCGGCGTTGTTTCGTCGAATACATCCTACTTTTTGTTGGCATTTATCAAAATAAACAGTGTACTTGCGTTTCAAATCGGTCCAGTTTTTACCTCAACGAATTAGCGAAATGTGGAGAACTCACGTCGAGTTCCAAACATGAAAAAATAATCTCACAGGGAAATGTATGAACCAAAATGCTACCGAATCAGGCCAACTAGAAAGTTTTCAATTAATTTCAAGCATTACGTGGATTGTTAACATTTTTTATAACTGGCGGAAATTCATTCTGAGTAGTGCAAATGAACAAATTGTATCAGGAAAATCTTTGTATTACACGATAATTACTTTTGGAAAATATCCTATATATATATATCATGGTAAAGCAAATGATTTAGGCATATTCAAAAAGCCGTAATGTACACCGTTCACGAGGAAGACAGCAAATGAATATCAACAATCGAATTTAGACAGTTCTGCGTGAAAGCCTATTTTCTTGATCAGATTTCAAGAACACACCAATGCCTTGCTTACTAGGCACACAAGTGTGGACTGATCGCTGCTTGTTCAGTAAAATGACACGCGTTTGTATATAAATTCCACTTACACACCGTTGGTGGCAATAGGATTATATATGAAGTATGGACATAGGTGTATACTATTTTGTAGGGGATTAAACAAAAGTCGCAAATTGTGCACGCTAAAAGTCGACTGCTGTCAGGAGTCCGCCAAAAACTATCTTTACGAATTTGACTGCGAATAAAATCTGTCGTTTATCACTGAGGCACGATTTTTGTTCTTGCAAGCAAATTCGCCCTGCTAGCAACGTGAGAATCAACACGTAGTTTTGGTGTATGTTGCCTCATATAACACATATTGCTCTCAGCTTTCACGAATCTCATAGACCTTGCAGTCAGCTCATTGCAAAAATAAGCAACGTACTCTAATTCTGATCTTAGTAGAGCACGTTGAGAAATGCTGCACTTGGTAAAACCGCTATTTCAACCCAGTTCATTCCGTCATAAGACAACCATGCACATATTTGGGTCACTACATTTATCTCAGCACGACTGTGTAATCGGATAGAAGCACTCTGGCACACAGCTTGTGAGTTCTACCCAGCGGTGGAATGACGCTGTCCGAAAAAATTCAGTTTGGCTTCAACTAGGAAGGCGAAGTGTCTATACCAAGTCGAGCAATGCCTCGTTTTAATTGAGGCTTTTACATTCAAATTGATTTTCCAGTCAATCCTTTTCAGACAACTGCGTTACACCTGAGTTTTACTTCTTATAAGAGCTCGCCAGTAGCGCGCACCCTTATGATGGCCAGGAGTGGAGAACTGTATCGAACACTGCGCTGTTGAACCTACAGTAGACAGGATAGAATTATGATATCTAAACGTTCAACAACCTGCGCTTTTGACCGATGGCTGGGTTAATCGTTCGTCTCAATGAGACAGAGGACAACTGTTCTCTTCAGTTCGGTTGTTAAAACATCCGATGAGACTTCAGAGACAGGTTAGAATCTCCGACCACATTGATCCTAATAAGCAACCTTCTATCTGATGCATTGGTCACTAGGGTTACCTTGTGAAAGCGTATCCAGTTTTCTAGTCCATGCCTTGAAAAGATTGGCGCTTTTGACGAGGTCCTGCAACAGCAACACTACGGTTTAGTGTTTCTCTTTGATAAAGTCTAGTTGAACTGGTTGTTGGAACGAGAGAACCGAAAACACTTGTGAATGTTCCATTTGAAACTAATCATGCCTGCGAATTATGTGTGATATTTGATACAACGAATTTGGTATTGCAAAACGTGACTGAACCTCAGTCAACTGGAATCAGTTGGGACTGACACAATCAGATAGGTACCTGCTCGCGACGAAAACTTTGCTAGATTTCCGTCGGTCTAGCTGGTGTGTTACAGAAGAGGAAAACAATTGATATTATGTCGCGCACGGCGCTTTATAATTCTGTTTCACTCTAATAGCCAGATCTCAGAGTTGGTCAGGTCGTGTATTCAGTTTGGTTGTCAACTGGATACCTCCTTGTGTTGTTGGTCTTAAATACGCCACAGTTGTCACGAAATATCACGGTTTCCGCTGTACTGGTTCACAGACGAAAACATTTAGATCAACGTTTCAAAGTATACGCGACCACGTTCTATTTCCCTCTTAAGTGCCTGAGCGTGAATCATTCCGCATGACAAAACATCAAACCATCTTTTCACCACCGAAAAACACTCACCTCAGTTGACCTCTCCAGCCGATGCGACGTCAGTTAAACGAGTAATTTCAACAGCGGTTTAAATGGAATTTTCCGGCACGGAGTATTGACAAGAATCACGTTAAAATTCAGCACATTGTGGACTTGCGCATTCTGAGCGCGCAATCCTGCCGGTGCGTATGCTGCGTTTATTGGCAGATATTTCACAGTGTATTTTTCTCTCGCCTCTTACCCATAGAGTTTTCTTATTCACTCGGTTTGTTCGGGCACTAATTTCCAACACTTAGATTAAGGCTGCGTTCCGTTCAGTCAAAACTCTTAATCGATCAGCCCTTTTCTTTGCATCCAATAAGTTTTGTGAACATTGTCTGAATCACGCTAAAGGACATAGCTTATAGAACACATTCGAGTAATTTGTAGAAATAAAAATGGTTATACTTTTTATTACCATCGATGAGAATCAATTTTCAGATGCTGCCACTTGTACTTTCAACTATTTATTGGCCAACGATGACAGCACATTCATTCTCAGCATGGTTTGACATTAAAATAATGTCGGGATGTCGAGAACGTCTTCTCACTTAAGACCTGCTTTTCTTCTGACTCCTGTTTTGTCAGTCACACTGGTGAATATTAGATGGATGCAATGTCTGGCTACCCAATCCTTCCGGAATAACGCGAAGCCTTTCTATTCTCTAACGAAAAACTGATCAGTCGTGCTAAAACTGTCTTTTTCATTTTCCCTTTTTTATTGTAATTAAAGAACAATCATGATGTATCAAAATCAAACGGTACTCAGCGCGTCCTTCGACATGTCCGTGAGCACTGTGTGAGTCCAAGGTTAATATTCACATGCGCAACTTTGAGGGCTCTAATTCACCTGACTGTCTATTCCAGTGGGACCACTAGTGTTACCGATTAGAATGTACACAACTAGACAGAAAACACCACCTCACTAGTCGTGTCGTTCAAACTTAGTAGGGGAGTAGATGCCATCAAAATTCCAGATACAATAAGACATTAGCTGAAAATTATGGGTGCTCTTCTAATGACATTCTGAAAGTAATTCTGCGAAGTCAAGGGTGTTTTTAGCGTTTCTTTCTGACCTATGCTACTGAGTAGAACCGTGATTCACAATATATTGCGGATTACTTTTGGATCACAATCGTTCATTATCAGTGTTTCCACGTTCTGAACAAAAGTTAGCGTTTAATACCGATTTAAGAAAATGTCCCTAGGGAAAATAAACGATTGGAAGTTGGATACCTAAAAATAAGTAAACCTTGAGAAAGCTGTCATCATTGCGTTATACAGACACAGTAACATACTGAACTGTTTTTGGTACGATTGCTTTGAATAATGTATGTCCGAGGTAGGACACTGAGATTTGTGCGCCAATAGAACGGGTACACTCAGAAACCATATCAGGAGGAATGTAGAAGGAAAGCTTGCGAAATCCAAGTATGCATGTTTGTTCCGCATCGGTCCGAACCGTTTCAGCATAGTCCATTCATATAGCTGAGTGTGAATGACGAGTTGATTGTTTTACTCTGTAAGAGGCAGGATTGCATCATTGTCACAATTTTAACTTTGGTATCCGCTGTATATAGGTCTGTGCTCAATGTGTAGAAATTCGGTTGTACCGACTCACAAATAAGATTCCTTGTCAGGCAATAAGTTGAAAACCAAGTTGGCACTGTACAGACTGGGGGATAGATCGAAATCTAACTCGTCAACGAATCCATTGAGATGGGCATCTGGATACAGATAGGTTGATACGCAAACACAATGACACACAACGATGGACAGACAGAAGTATACAAACACACAGAACGGCAGACAGACAAACGTGTGCGTAATCAACCATTCGTACAGCAGAGAAACATATTATCGTACAGCATAAGAAAACAGCAAGAACCTGATAAAAATGACCAAACGTACATACGCACACGGGGACTGTAGATACAAAGGCGTTTATTTCCCTAAATAGCCATTTTCATATTCAAGCCAGTGGTAATTCAAATTTTTATGCGAATATTCTCAGCTTGGTAATCCAGTCAACTGGACAAGTATATCTGTGGGTCGTTTACTTGCCTAATCTAGCCCTGTGGTTGCTGTCTGGCTAACGGTCGGTACGAAATGTCCTTTATCTGATGAGCGGGATTGTTTTGGCTCTCTCTGTGTGGAATATTTCTTATTCAACCTCTGAAATCGAACAGTCAGAAGAAATAGTGCGGAATGTCAGCGAATTGTGACGATGTTGGCTAATATCTGGAAAAATTTCTTCTATCATTTACGAGCTGTATAAAATGACAGATAGGATGCTTTCAGGCTGTTGTCATCATACAACTGTTTCCACTTATAAGGTAGCATCAGTATGTAGTGGAGACCTTCAAAATTTACTCGTAGCCATGTCTGAAACCATGAGCAACCAGTCTCTACGATGAAACTTGTACAAAACTTCATGCACCGAGTTCATATTCACAATCAGAAAGTCTGCCTCTCCAATTTCTTCGATGCATGTATTAAGTACAACGACTGTTACATCTTTTTATATCGCCGCTATTCCAAATGGTAGTGGAGAATTGTGTCGTGTTGAATGGCCCACTAATCATGCTCTACCGACTGTGTTAAAAAGTCCGCTATTCAAAACTCACTTTTTGATACCCACTGGTATTGCAAGTCCATTTGCAGTCCATGAGCAAAACCACGAGTAAAACCACCTAATCTGTTGCATAGAATTTCGACTTAAGGCAACAGCTCATCTCAACCGCTTCGATGTTGAAAGCCAACAGGTCTAGTTGCAAAGGTTTCACAGCAACCAACATTTACTTTGTAAGTGCTCCGCCCTTTAGTGGACCATGATGGAGTGGTAAGTCTATGTCACAATTCGACTAGTAATTAACCCAGTTGACGCGTTCCAGAGTTGGTTGTTGAAGACAAACTTGTCTTGGAAAACGGTGTCTAAGTCTCTTGGTGCAATCGGAGGTTACAGTCGGTGTACTGATTTTCGGAATGCACGAATCTATTCTCAATGCATGGTTTCTGAAGGCCGATCACTTAGCGTCAGCTGGATAGAGAAACCTGGTCCTGACGCTGATTGAGACCTAGCACGTGTTTAAATTCTTCAAATATGAGCGCCTTCGTTAACAGTTTTCACATTGGATCATGACTGTCAGTACGTATTCAATAATCGTTTACTGTTATAGAATACTCAACGCTGAGTTGGTTCGCCGGCAATTTAAGTTTTTACAGTAGTTTGTTGGCCGATTTCAAGAAATTCTGAAACCAACCTTCCAGTAAGATAAACAACCAAAATGCATGCTAGGTTGGTGAGGATGACACCTACTTTACTGAATGGTATAGTGTTTCACGTGAAAGTACCTTTGAAGGGATCAGCAGAATGTTAGCAGATTTATACAGGCACATGCGCTGCGTTAAAACAGCAGCGAAACATTAGAGTATGCTTGCTGATGCCCAATTCACTGCGCAACGGTACAGAAACAATATACCATACAAGTTCTGCTTTCTTTTCCGCGGTAGACTGAATGGCTGAGGGCAAAACCGGACGAACTGCTGAGGACGATACAACCGGAAGGTTGCAAGTTATAGTTAGTCGTTAGAGACTTTTCGAAACAGTGGTAACCCGTTATGGATGAACCTGCTTGAAAACTGCAGTCGTTCACGAGCTAACCTATTAAACTCAAAGTAGTAACAGACCTATTGCACTCCTTCCCGCATATTCAATAAAACACACACTCTACCGAACCAGACCGGCTATGCATGACAGTTTCATTTATCTTTCTTCGCAGCTCGAGGGAACCAATTGTTTCCTATTAAAAAATTGTGTTCCTCCTGTTGAAAAGGTTCACACGTAGTACGAACCAATGAATATCAATCATGATGGATATGATGACGCACTAACAACGCATATTGAAACACAGGTGGTTAGGTTGTTCAATTCCATTCGAGTTGTTTAGGACAATAAATCACACAGGATGCTCTAAGAGGTTGGTTGTTAGATTACAAATATAAACATTTCTTATGGTTGTCCTGCGGGTGTGTAGAAAGAGCAGCTCGCCGGCACTATTAAGTCTGCACAGCCAACAAATAAGCAGGTTCTTGAGAGACTAAATAATGGTTCGTTATTGATGTTGTTTCTTAGTAGCGGAAAACGTAAGTACTACACTAAATATGCAAACTTTCGTTCGTTATGCAACATCGTTTCGGTCTGAAGTTCATGCGCTATTCTTTCTTTTGGTATAAGCTGTAAACTACTGTGAATTGATACTCAATATATACACGCCCAAATGCGTTCAGCGAAAATCTTCATTATAGGTTCCATCACTGTGACGTGAGGCTTTCATAGGTGTGATGTAAACACGATTCACCGGACCAGCTGATTCATCAATAAGAACGAACATTAAGCTAGTTTTGTGTGATAGATAACAGCAATATCACGATTTAACTCTCTCATCACTGTACAGTTGTACCAGTGTGATATTAACTTACGTAAACCGCACATTCTGCTATATGTCTGTCTTCAACATATAGTATTAAAAGCAGTTGGTTCAGAAGCAAGTCACTTTAGTGTCACATGAATACTCAGAATTCAATACTCACTAAATTTAGAACATTGTCAATATCCAGTTCAACAGAAGCGTGTTTTTCTGATTTTCTGTCTAGACGGTCCCAACTGCGGACTGAGATAAAATGTAACTATTTGTGAAATTTTTTGCGATGGACCTGTTGAAACATTCGTTCATCTTGTACGCGCATTCTTGTAACCGTGGGTACGACGCCGCCACTCACATGCTCGTGTAACTGAAGTCATCATTCACTGAATTGTACCGACCTTTAGGTCGTGGTAATAAACTATCACCTTACTGGACACGACACTAAAATGATAAGACGTATAATCATCACTTTGCACAAATACTCAGAAGTGGTTGTTGTACATCCGTCTGGAGATTGCTCATGTCAAATATTTTGGATAACCTCTCCTTAAGCTCGCTTGATACAGTTATTATTAGCCATTTGTAAGCGTGGTTTGACTTCGCCTCGCGGCATCTAGCCAGGCTAAAAACGAGCAAACTTATTCCCTCTCGACATGAAGGTTACACACACACATGTTTATCGCTGTGCTGACGTCTTTTACTGTCGACATTGTGCACGTTTTCCAAGCGTAAACGTTGTAAATAGGTGCCGTGAAAACGACCCAAAAAATAACGTCCGGTGGCGGGATTCATATACAGGATATGACCATATTCACTTCTACGTCCACTGGCGATGTGATTGTGGATGAAGTTTAGTTTCGCAAGAATACTTAGCTGAAGCAAATATGAATTATCTAACAATTTTGCACGATGGTCAGATCCGTGCTCAGTATCACAGATAACAAGCAATGGTTCCGTATAGTACAAGTAAGGCAGACGTTCCTGCGGTCAAGTAAAAGTATGACCGCAGCCAGGTTAATCCTCAATTATGCACCGACGAATAAGCGAGCAATGTGGTTTATCGATTTAATTTTTCGGAAACTAGTCCGTAGATCACCAGAACGATCATCTTAAACTTTTCAACATCCTTCTGTTTATGATGAAAGCAAATCAGGAATACATTCTAATACGAACAACTCATCCTCAGTGCACATTTCCGTAGAATCAAAAACCCATGAGACAAACGTTCAAACAAAACGTCGTCAGCGTAACGATATATAATAATGATCTGGGAACACAATATGAAGTAGGTTTATTTCAGCAAGTTTGTCACAAAAGTTACTACCGGATTTTTTGAGCGCTTGTAAACGGTCATTCAACCTATAAAGCCAAGAATCTTATGGCGAATTGTGTACCTAACCGAACTGGTATCTATGTCGCATATATATAATACTTCTCAGTTAACAACCAGGACTATTTGTCACACAAAAAGTACTTGTCGTGAAGAAAAGTATCCTGGCGTTACTGTCCTATGATTGTTCGAATTCATAATCAACAGAACGTACCGGGCCATAAATACATGGCCGGGCCATTAATTCAAGCTTCATCTGGTCCACGTGTATGAGATGAGCGTTAACACTCTGAAAATATCCTGCAGTGAATTTTTTGTAAATCATTCTTCTTCAGACATAAGAAATGGTAGGTTTTGAATGTTTTCCAGTTTGTACAGTGGAGGTTTTGAGGAAAGTTGTCAAAGAGTGCCAATGGAAAAATAAAACCTGACAGTATTTGGAATCTACTGGGATACTGGCTGTTAATGCACAACACTTCTCTGACACCAACTTAGAATATGAATATATCTCTTAGCTCGAAACGTGATCGAAGCTGTAGTAGACAAATTACTCTCACATAATTCAGGAATGCGAGTTACAGCCTCTAGTTGGGATACCCACTCTAGACATTTGAACACAATAGCTGCGCATTTCGTTCAGTATGTGTGAGAAACACGATGTTGAGGGATGCTAGAAAAGCCGTGTTGAACAAATCGGCGTAATATTTCACCCATAGTTATGCTACTCATGAGTAGTTCAAATTTGTTAAGAATGCATTGAGCTGGGTGCATTGTGTCGCAGTCTCAAGAATGCGTTTTCCTGTTGTATACAGTTGGGTTTATGTCATCACTCGTACACTGCTACCAATCACTAGGTGAGCTGCCCAGAAATCAGCCTCAGCTTACAGATGGTGCCAAATTCGTTAACACTTATTAAGTGCGACCAGTGTTGTTTTTGTGTAAATTAATAACATTGAAATAAATTTTGGCAGGTGGTATTAATGAAATGTTGATTGCATATGTCGTGAAGTGGAAGACGTCAACTTCGTCGGTGGTAGTGATACCATCCATCCTATTCACAACATTTTGGCCAATGCGTCGAAACAAGCTGCATTCAACTTGCTGATAGAATTCTAACTGTTGCACAACGTACTGAATTTCAAGTAAACGTTTGCATGAACCGAACATATTATACACTGTTCAGTTAGCACACTTATTCAAAATCTGCGCTGATGGCCAGTGTGTAGCACTTAAAGGTTCACTCAACAGGAGGACTATTGTTGAAGATCTTGCGCACTAAATTATTGAATAGCTGTGTCGTGCTCTGAAATGTTGATCACCGTTCTTGAGTGGCAGTCGGATTTTCACATTAAGAGAGCACAGCGCAACAGCTTGCAGGCTATTTGAAGCATATAACCGTTGGAAGCAAACTTTGAAATTCGTGAATGTAATTTATTCCACGTTGCGTTCTATTAGGTGTCTGCTCTTGTTGATGCCTCTTATTTGACACAGTAAAAACGTCAATGTTGCAAAGTGCCGTTTGATTTCACTCAGGGGTAGACAAAACGAACAAAATGCTATCGAATTACGTGGGCGTAAAACAATCTCACTCATTCGAAACCTGATTGTTACTCACTAAAGATACCAGATGCGCACGCACTAGTCTCCTGATTGGTCAAGCTAATTGTGTTGAGGGGATTCGTGATCATTTATTTCTTGGATGAAACGCTTGTTTTGGATTCAGAGTACTTGGGATATATCCTTGCGTATCATAATTTCATCTCTCATGTAAGCGACGATATGTCAAGCGACGTACATTAAGATGGGTGAAGCTAGCAGCGGTTGACGTCGACGAGTATTCATGGCCCAGCTGGTTGAAGAATCGCCAGAATTTTAACCGTTAGTTTAGTAAGCTTACATATTTACCAAAGCACCAATCAGCAGTGCTAAATGGAGCACACTCAACAGATCTGTTAACCAAAGGCACATCCGTAATGCAATGGTTCGGTAAGTTTACATTGTGTGCTGTTTGACTGTGAATACAAGCGTTCGGCTAACCCTTTAACAAATCAAAATTACTTCGAGAGGCTCAATGGTAACTATATGCATATCGGGCAAAAGGTGTCGTTTTGTTTGTTACAAAAGTAGACATCACTTGCATTTCACCCAAACTTCAGTTGCCGAAGAATCTTTCTTGAACGGCAATTTCGAAAAGGGGAAGCGGACTAGCGTTGCACCAGTATTCGGTGAGTATCCAAAATCACGTGGGTTTTTTTCCGGTGTGAGCATGTTGACCAGAATTTCGATGATTTCACATTGGACGCGAACACATTATCACATTTTGAATTGCACATGCAAACAATACTCAGGTTGACTGACTCAGTTTTCGGATCAAATTTATTAACCACGTTCAAATAAATCTTATGAATGCAGTCTTAAATCCAAGCTAAATGTGCACCCCATCAATATACAAATGTTTGCAATGTATGTGGCTTAATTATCATACAACATACAGGCATCTGAACTATGTGGGTGAAGTAGTATATATTATCGATGAATACAGGATTACAAAGGAAAGAAATTTACAGTTAGGCATCGCGATGTAAATTTCGTCTGACCCTTTTTGTCACCTCGCAATGGAAACTAAGTTGTGACAGTTATTTACATTGTGTCGATGCAAGGTTGGAAGTCTACGGGACTTAGTTAACAATGCAAAACAGCCCGCATTATTAATCGTTACGCCATAAGACAGATACAAGCTGTATCACTTGTTTTTCCAATTCTGTTCCGACGTGTATATAGTTCAACGAACCTTACGTTCACTTTTGTTTACTTATTCCTAAAACTACCGCGACTTGTCGTTTCTCCATTTTGACCACACCTCCTGAAATACTTTACTAGGCGGAAGCTTTATTACGTAACACCTAAGGGTCCGTCAGCTGCATGTGCGATATCCATGTTTACCCGGAACCAAACTGTGTATACATAGGAAAGCAGCGAATGGTTGCAGAGGTTTTCAAATGTTTGTTCAATTAGTAATAGCTTTTTCTGTGTGCTGTTTTACATGAAAGCAACAACAAGTGTATGCGCCACTATTGATTATATGGCTTCAGTCACAGAAAAACAGATGTTGTTATATGCAAACTGTTTATCGTGAGTTATCATCGGTAGGATAATTCCATTCAACAGGTTCAAATGTTAACAGGACTGTATTGAACAAAGCCGTAAGAACACGAAAACTGGCAGATGCGAGCATTCCGTATTGACTCGTCAGTACCAAATTTACGATAACATGAAACGGGTTTTTTATATCGAGCAGTTTGGGGAGCAGGGCGGATAGTCAATTGATGGTTTAGGGAAGGTCACTAAGTCCAGGGAACGGTCAAGTTTACGAGCAATTGTTTCTGAACACACAAGGTCGGCTTCAGTCGATTGATTGCGACCGCCTCAGCAAACCGCAAGAATCTTGGATTCGAGTGACGTAATAGGATTCTGAATGCACAAATTGGGTCGATAACGTGACCAGTGGTCAGGACGTGTCTTGCGACTGCGGACGGCGATTGCTTGCGTGTTTCAACAACACCGTCGTTCTTCTGTAATACAGAGCGCTGCACCCATTTGGGCAAATGATCCTTCACTCTGGAGATCAAGCTTCTCTCGGTCCTGCCTATGTAACTTTCTTTGCAGTTACATGTAGATTGGTAGACACAATGTGAGGTGGCACCGATTGGCTGATCTCCTTTGATTGAAGTGGCAGGCAGTTTCTGGGTCGGGCTAATACACAGAATTCCGCTGCGTTTAATGTTTGTTTAATCGAATTCACTAGTCTTTGAGTTGTTTGATGCATGCAATAATCACTTTTAAAAGGCAATTCTATGCAAACCCTCTTTTTGCTCATTGTGGCCACCTGTTCGGAAGGTGGTTTCGGTTTATTTTGCCTTTCTATGAACCTTTTTGGATACCCGTTAGATTGTACTGCAGATGTGGTCAAGTCTAATTCTCTCGCAAGATTAACCTGTGTACAGATTCGCCTTGCTCGTGTGAATAGTGTATTCACCAGTGCACGTTTGTGATGGACCGGTGTGAAACTAATGAAGTTCAGGTGTTCACCAGACCACGTGGATTTCCTGTAGACGGCTCTTTGGATAGAGCCATCCTCCAGGTGACTAATGAGTATGTCTAGAAACGGCAAACAGTTGTCGGTCTCAAATTCACGTTACTCTCAGGTTGGGATGACAACTATGGAAGCGCTGCACTAGGTTATCTATTGCCTGCCTAGACCGACTGAATACTAGTGTGTCATCGACGTAACGTTTGTAATATGACAGACTCGCTATGTCTGTAGCTAACTCCCGCTCAATCCTTAACATGGAAAAGTCTGCTAGGATGGGCCCTATTGGACTTTCCATGGCTACTCCGTCTATTTGGTGGTAGCACCGATCAAGAAAACGGAAGCTGATGTTATCAGTTAATAACAATAAGGGTTCCCTCAGAAAATCATTAAGTAGAGGCAGATTAAAGTGGCTCATTTCAACGAGCTCACCAATATAATCGATTATCTCATGTAACGGGACATTCGTGAATAGTGACTGAACGTCTAGCAAGATTGATGTTTTCTAAGTCACTGACCACTTCAAAAGATAGTTTAATAGAATGTGTTTGAAACTTTTGTTTCAATGGAGTTAGGATTGCGACTAACCAACGCGCCAGTTTATGATACGAGGAATTTGCCATCGCCAGGATAGGCCTAAGGGGCATTCCAGACTTGTGTGTTTTAGGAAAGCCGTACAGCTGAGGTGTCGACGACCCACATGGTTTCAGAGATTTGTATGTCCTCTCATCGATTAAGCGCATTTGTAAGAGGAGTTGAATATGCCGTGCTATGCGACCTTCTATTTTCCGTTTGTTGTTTGCAATATCCTAAATGACTTCAACTAAAGAGAACTAGTGAAAAACTGTTTGAATTAAATCGGGCGGCTTGACAGATTACGCCTACAATAAGTCTTATAGTTACAAATCACAGATACCTCTCTACAAACCTGAATCAAACAGCAAACCCGCAGAGAACATTGGCTGGTCGTGAACGATTGAGTCTGAGCGTTAAATGTTGGAAATACCCTAGCGAAATAAGTGTAGTGTAACGTATGCATCTGAGCCATATATTTTACAAATACAATCTACGTACGCAACTGATTAGATAGATTAAAGAAATTAGTGAGTAATAGAGATCTTATATTCAATTTCAAAGCCGCATTTTTGATCAAAGCGCTAGTAATTAAGCACGATAGTTTTCTGGAGCTGACTAGTCCTTGTAACATACCGCAAGAATATGTACACAAGTTTACCCATACACAATTTCAAGTGCATTCTCTCTGATTTGCGATGATTAACCCACGGGTGCCTTACAAAGATAGAAATTCAAATATGCGCTCAACAAATGGGCAGTAGTTATTCTTGTCTATCCGCTCGCTTTACAAAACCATCGCTTTAAATTCCGTAATATTTTGGCAATCAGTCTCAAAAAATTAACCGAATAGTTTGCCGACAATGTTTTATAATTTGTTTTATGAACAATTTACATGTTATCAACAATAACATAAATACAGTTTACAGACGTGTGTATTTATACGATGCTTTTCAAATTTCTTCACAACTCAGACATTTGACATTTCTGGATGTTTCAAAACAGAACGGATGTACTTAAAGAGAAACTAGTCCACAAACGTCTTCTAGTTACAGGTTAAATTTGTAACCAATACAAGTTAGGTTCATCGTTGCTGGACATGATAACACTGTAATATCAGACTGTATTCTGTAAGTCCTCGTAGAAACACACTTGATTTTCGAGGTCTAGTCAAATATTTGTATACACCTTGCGCAATACTAAATTGGGAGAAATCCCTAGTGACATTTTGATTAACGAATGCGAATGGAGCAAGTCTAACCTGGAAGCAACGAAATATTCGACAGGCGAATTGTGCGACCGGTGTTCGGTTTTTTATTTAATGGAACAACGGCAGAATATGCATAAGTTCACAAACCACAGTAGTGTGTGATCATTGTTACAACACATCCTGTCGTTGAATTTCACGTGCTCGAAATTTATGGCAACTATTTGTATATTTTGTATGTTAATTCTTCCGGTTCCCGGTACAATGCATTCTTTCGTGTTAGTTATTTCGTTACACTGTCACAACCAACAGTTAAATTATGTGCAGCGCACATCTACGTACATTTCCCAAAAGAAGAAATCGGAAGCAGCTGTTTTCAGAATGTTCTGTGGAAGCACGGTCCATAGCAATTGTTTGCGAACCAGCGTCAGAAGTTAGACTTCAGTGGGTTATCAGAAACATACGATGTACACTGTTTGATAGGACCAACTAAATTATTATAGCAGATAACTACGATTTAATCACAAGTGTCCAGTTTTTCGGACTCATGAAAACTGTGATACAGATTCTGGGCAATGCTTTCAATAAAAGACCTAAGGCTAGTGAGGTTTGCTTGATATTTTGTTCATCAAAACGTAACTGTATACCATGGAATTTGTTTGAACACATGAAGACCATTACATAACCTAAATGTCGCAAAAACGTATCCTTATTTTAGCAAGTGTGTGTTTTGACGCACCAATTCGGAAAAAGTTAAGGAGAATGTGCTGATGAGTAACGAATAACAACACTGAGTTTCGAGATGTGGCTGTTTTTCTATTTTGTCCGTAATCGCCACTTTACCTTACTTCGTCGCTTGGAACATATTTAACGCTGGTCAAATGTGATTCATATTGTGTAAATAAACAAATTTAGTTTGCCACTCAAGACAGCACGTAGACTGCAAGGGAATGTCATAGATTTCCAATGACAAATCAAGGAAAAATGAATGCAATTCAACCATGGTAGCATTTCGGTGTTGATTATGAGCGTTTTCCCTTTCATTCGCTGTACTTTGCTAGGAAACGTACTCAGACTTGTTAGTTCGTAAGTCTTAATCTTAGTTCATTTCAGTCATGATGCGTTAATCAATTGCAATTCGCAATGATACATGTTGGACTAAAAGCTTGCAGCAGCACTGCGCACGTCCATCGATTAATGGGACTGTCGGAAATGTAACAAAATTGAAGTTACTGAAGTAGATTGAGCAAATCTGATTTTCTGTTAAACAGGCAATAACGGACAGCATACGGTTCTCACTAGAAATTTTTGAGAAGACAGGCAATGGCAAAACTGTTTGAGGATAATGGAAAACCAACTTCGGGGTAAAATGTAAGCCTACTGATACCCAGTTACGCACATGAAAAGTACATTGTAACACAAAAGAGTGACAGATTAGGGCAGCTTGTAAAACTTTGCTGGTAGCATATCTGAAAAGGCCAGTCCGATAAAAAGACTGTCTGAATAATTAAATTAGTTTCTTGAACGTTCGCTTTGCTCCTAGATCTCCAAACCTCGAATGATGTTACTTTAAAGACAGGTTGTGACTGGGACTCAGAAAAGATAATAAGACGCCGTTCAGATTTAATAGTTCGGTCGTGCCTAATGTGAGGTGAATGACGCAGTGGTCAACACGGTTGCCTCATGCGTGGAATGGCCGAAGTTCAAATCCCGGCAGAGTCAACGATATGCACCATTGACGAGCTCTAATGAGAGTGTAACTCGATTCTTGTGCTTCTCTTCGAAAGAGGTTGGCTGGAAAGTCTATCTGAATGCGAAGGTTACGATCAGATATGAATGATGGCCATCTTGAAAGTTATCAGAATGATATTGGAAAATATGAAGTGGATTTGGGATATCAACTAACTCGTTTAGTTATGTAACAAAGTCACCAGAGACCTTAAATCAAATGCGCTTGTCGATTTGTTCTTGTTGGCATAGACTATTCAGTGCAACCGGTGAAAATTATGATTATACGTTTCTCTCTAGCTGCATATGTTATCATGCATAATGTGAGCACAGAATCCCTGAGTGATCAAATTCAGCCCTATTTTAACCACTGAGCAAACAACCCGTACATTGTCTACATCGGGGTATTTAACATTCTGTCATTTGGTGAATAATGAACTTTTAATGGCTGAACATCCCACGTTTTTTAGCAGCCCTCCCAATTCGGCGATTTCGGCCTGTTTACATTAAATTGAACGCAAAACACTTAAGTGATGGACAGTTTTCGTAATAGATGTCATGATAAGGAGTTCACAAATTTAGGTTGACATGAAGCATTACCACGATTCTTGTGAATAAGTAGGCTAACTGAGCACTGTTTATGATAATCCGAAATTTAAAGAAATATACTGTGAAGTGTGGTGGACTGGTAACCAATCAGTTTCGTTGGCATTAACCCTATGCTTCGTACACCAACATTTAGGCGATTTGGCGTATCACATACAGAGGCTACGGTTCAGGAACTCTCTTGGGTGGATGACACACCACCTTCTTTAATAGGTATGGTATATCAAAGGTATATCAACGATTCTGTCTCACATGAACACGTCATCCCTCAAGTTGCATTGATAAAAACACCTTGCACTTCAGAACTCTGACGATATCTGTGTTCTAGACGAACTGCAGAATAAAATTAAATCCAGTGACAACGGTTTGTACAACGTGGCTTTCTGTATATTGATTTGGATTTACTTTACCCGGTTTGAAAAAAATTCATCAAGATTTTCAGCTGTTTTTGGGAAGTGGTCTTTTAATTCCGGAATTGTATTAATCGACCCTTTCGATATGAAGTGATGGAATCCTCGAAGTCAATAGTGTCAGATTCACTGTATGTCTAGAGTTGTTATGTCTCGACTGGTACCCTGTTATATGGTGTTAATTTTTTGTTTGGCGTTAGTATAATTATCTTTGGTTTTTAGTAGGTTGATATATTTATGGAAACCAATCGGTCTGATAACGATCGTGCATTTTCAGTGCATAGTTTATTTGCAAATTCATGATCTTGCATATTGGATCCTTTAAGATTATGGCGACAAGGCTTAATGCAGAAGGAGAAAAATGCTCATAGTGGATAAACCAAGAACACGTACATAGTTGTTTGGGTTTGTTGGTCTTGTTATTTATTGTTTTGAACATTATGTTTTTGTCGTTCATCCAATTCTAAGCGTGCGTTCATGCGTTACAGGCTCACAGGTTTGATTTCCATAAACCACCTACTCGCTGGCGTTACCAGCAGTACGTTACACCAGCTATGATGATTCTCTACACATCGCAACGGTGTAATTTTTCTTAATGTTACGGAGAACTGCCGGGAAGCAAAAAGAATTGTGGTGTTGACTGACATTTGTGAAACCAACTTCCCAACGCCCGTAACCAAACGGTTACATTCTGAATGCCGAATCACGTGATGTGTTGCGCAACCAATCCTTGTGTAGTCGAATACTGGATCAGGCACGAATAATACTTTGCGCTACATGGACTGCTATGCTACTAAATTTGTCTGGTCCCAAATCCATAAAGCCAACTTTACTTGCACCAAGGCGCAAAACAGTTGGAGGGTATTCAGTTCTTCGAGGAATCTGAGTGATCACAGGACCAGTTAGTGAAACGTGGAGCTGGGGCCCAGCACATGTGAGTTAATCAACGGTAAGCGAACCAATGCATGACTTCCCAGGACCAGAGTGTAACTGTCGTTATTTTGGAGTTGATGCGAGGTTGAAAATTTGAACACCACAATGTAGTTCGGGTAAACCTGTTTTCCTCACTTCGGTAGTTGCTGTGCACTGACGAATAGGCCTAATTAATAAATATTTCTCAAAGTGTCCTCGGAGCTGCAGGATGATATATCCGCAAGTGCCTTGAAATTAGTGGTACTGTTAACCTGCACAGAAAACTTATACTATGGTTTAACTGTCACCGAAACCACAATGAAAACATTAATCCTCCCAAATATGTGCAACAGCAGTGTGTAGAGAGTCAGTCGAAATCGGAACAGTATTGCTTCTGACACATCAAGGTATCACATCGTAGTTCAGCCGGTGGATCGTTTGTCGCGTTTGATCACACTGCTGCTGCAGCCAGTTCGACTTTAGCAGAGGCCCACATTTTTCAAAATTAGTGTCTTTATAATTCACGTGAGTGTTTTCATAAAATGTTCTTCGACTGAGAGATAATGCCATTCTTATTCTCCTGCGAGCAAACATCAGTAGGTAATGGCATATCGTGCTTTATGATGAGGTAACCAATGGAAGCGCACTAATAACCAACCAATCTTTAAGTTAGTCCCCGCCAAACGGAGGCACAGCGATTAGCAATCATTTTTCATGAAAAACACAATCACTTGCGGAACAAAAAGATGGGTCAGAAAGTTTCTGTATGGTCACTTTAGGTGGTTACATAGCTGGAGTTTTAGGGCTTCCAAATGCTTCACGTAGACTTGGAATCGAATGCTTCCGTAAAATCTGCTGCTATAGCTGGCCAGTGCGTTAATCTGGAATTCCCTGTGGACGATTAAATTAGCATAATTCTTGAGAACTTGTGAGTTGCCGAATTTTGACCGCACCCGAGGTGATCGAAAGTCGGCTGGATAATCTACATTTCTGCGTTCAGAAGCGATTCATTCAAGCCTACTGATTGCTACTGTCTGTCAACGACGACACGATGGATCAAACTGCTGTGGATCCAGTTGCGTCGTAACTCCGACATAATATGGAAGCGTTCCCTCAGGTGAACTTATTACGTGGTCTACCTTAAACAAGTATGTTACTGACATCATTGTCTCATGAATCTTGTGATCGGCTTGACGATGAATAGCCAGAAACTGGCCTGTTCGCTGGGAAAAATTGATGACGGATCTGTCGATTTTCAGCCTTGGACTTAGTTTACTGTTCGAAATGCATACAGTGTTCAATTTCTGCCATATTTTCTACGACGGCGTTAGTAGTAGATTCTTTGACATAACAGATGAAGTCCCCTTAAACTTTTCCATTTTATTCTGTTGTCTGCCTGTGGCACTCCGCTGCACAGCAGCAGGATAGAACAATACAACCGTTTCGTTGACATGGGCATCAAAAAGAATGTTAATTTCACGGCAGGGGAGATTCCTTGTGAATCATTGTGTAGCGGTTCATCAAAAGTTCAGCCGTTAGCACGGTTTTGAAAGGTAGACTGGTGAAGATAGGTCTTTTCCCCAGTCCAGCTTCTAGGTGGTGCGATGAACCTACCATCATACTTTCCTCTATTTATATACCTGTAGAATTGTCGTGCTTCATGGTTTTGGCCAACTTAGGAAACGCTTGATAGAAGGTGTCACTTAGACACCTTGTATGTTCCTTGAAGGTAAATCCGTTTTAATTTTTGTTGAACGGCACTGGGATATCGAACTTCCTGTGCATTTCATTGCAGATAGACGTTCTTTGGCAACAGATAACCAACTTCTTGCGACTATTCTGTGATCGGCTGGGTTTTTCTTATGACCTCAGACATAAATGCTTTGGTGGCGTGAAGCAGGCAAGCTGATTAACATGTAACTTGGCAGAAACTGTGGTGTCTCTGTAGCAGCAGCAGTCTTTAAAACGTACACCATCTTTAAGAAGCGACGGTTCGGAGTGGACCGCGTCTTCAGGATATCATCATATCGGCCTATGTGTTCTTTGTTTTGATGTTGCCTATACCAGAATTGAACTCGGTTGATACAGCTTTTTGATACAATCAGGTATGAGAACATGGACTGCCTAGTGTACACGGTTAGTACATTCTTAACAAACCGTTCCGCTCTCGGTGCCTATCCACATGTCTGACGGTTGTTGAAGTTCGTTTCGGTATGTCAGAAAGACGCTTCTAACTTTGGTCAAATTTCGTTCGTCAGAAATCATAGCAGAAATGCTTCACTACCTTCAGGATTGTGAGGTGCTGGACGTGAAACGCAACCCTTATCTAGTTGGAATTTCTCGACGTATGAGATAGAAGAGAGGTATTCTAGGTAAAGTCTTGGATAACGGATTTTTGGTAATATTTCTGTATGGTATTTCTGTATGGTATTCACTAGCAGTTGATTTTACATAAGGAATCGGAGTGATAGTCAGATTAGACGTGCGGCAGTTCTCATTGGTAGGAGCATCCTTGAGGTTCAGACAGGCATTTTTGCGGTCCTACGTCATGTTAAAATTCTATTTGAGTAGCTTTAATGGACCAAAATTCATAATGACATCATAACTCAACTACGTGCTTCTGTGTGAGCTACCCGGTTTCTCCTGCTTTCTGTCACTTTGAACCTCCTAGTATTCTTCGGCATGACCGGGTACTAAACATCATCTGCTAAACCAGCCCAACTTTTCGCCGTTTCACTTGACAGATTTAATTGTCAGCACTATGTTCATGTTTCGTCAAGAACACTGTCTAAATCAACCGGTCACCTAGATGAAATGTCTACCCAGTGATCAACACACCGGAACTGCGCTCCATGTTTTCGTTTTTTCACTAGTGCAACGTTTGATCTCGTGTTTGTCTGCGGCTTATCAACTATCGTCAATCTGTTTTGTGGCTCTGGACCAACATCCCCTTGTGTTTAGGTACACTCTTCACCACGAATGCAAAAATGGATCCTTGTGACGGTACCCAGAAAAGTGTATCAATAATTATTTCCAGCAGTATAAAAATCTGCTGATCCACGTGGTAGTTCGGGAATTTGTTAAACTTGGGAATCACATTCGTGTTGGCAACACGCGGGTGTAGGACACGAGGTACATACTCTGGCTGATAGACCTTATCGTGGAAAAGCAAGTGCGTTGTCTGGTTCGGCGACACCGGTGACGTACTTCGTGATTGGTTGTGGTGTTTTTCTCTTTGAGTACTCTCAAATACACATCGTTTTCGAAATGTGTAGTAATTTTGAATCTATGACACCTTAATTGAGTCACCAGTGACAAACGGCGGTTTTCGTACAAAAAGACCTTATTTTTGTAGCGAACACTAAGGTGTTTGAAGAGCTGAATTAGTCCTATTAGTGAATTAGTCACAAAATACTGGATGCAATTAATACTTCCAAGGTTCAGTCTGATTGGTGTGCATATGCAATAAGTGGAATGGATTATGCCGGGTGAACTTGATAAAAATTTCGAGAACATGAAAAATAAATCATATTATTTACCTGAGACGTGATTAAGGCACAGGCTGATTGAAAGGTTCTGGACGAGTTGAAACATTAGCACATAATCAAACTTTCGCCTAGATTGCCCTTGGATTCCACTGTATTCATTCTAGATTACTGATGAGTAGTCGGGGATTTGGTTTATTTTCAAATTGACCATCACTCATATTGGATCGCAGCGTTCGCATTCAGATAGACAACCCAGCCAGCCTCTTTCGAAAAGAACCACTAGACTCGAGTTTCGCTCTCATTAGAGCTCGTCAGTAGTGCATATCCTTGCCACGGCCGGGATTTGAACTCCGGACATTCCAATCATGAGGCAACCGTG
>QNGE01000633.1:173147-232011 GCA_008508345.1 Paragonimus westermani
TGATGTTCAATTTGAAAGTATTCATTCTAAACAAACTTGATGCCGTATGTGTTTGCTGAACATTATTTCGGGTGACTACGCGTCGTTTTCTAACACCCAACGAAGTGGTTTGAAAGATGTATAATATGATTGGCTTGCAATCATTTTTTCTCGAGGTTGGCTAAGTCATGGTTAACATAGACGAAATTTTGTTGAAACTCTTTGACTGGGTTCAACTGGACCTTTCTGAAAATGTATTCAGGTTTGTGTCTTCATATATTTCGAACAATTTTTGGCCAATTCACTTAAATAAGTGACGTTTCCTCGGAGATATTCGAGCAAATCTTCAACCGTGAATTCTAAAGTCAAAATGGTCCACTGGACCAACAGACCCAACAAAACTGTGTGGCGAATCACTATACTAAAACATCTTTGTTTGTGATAGCCTAAATTTAACTGAATTTATCATTATGTTTCTGACACTTCGAATTACCACTGGAAATTACTAGAATACATAAAGATTTTTTCATCTGCAAAGTAATGATTGGTCCTGGGATCTGTCATTGTGTCTCAATTGTGGGTTCATAATAACTCATTAGATCATTGTACAGCCGCTAGTTATGAGTAAGTTCCTTCCTCACTTGGTCAGACCAATACGGTTTTCAGGTTGGTGAGAATGTAATGAAAGCAATAACTGGAACGAGCAATGTTCGTGCTGGAACCTTGATTGACTAATTGTGTGAAGCTAATGTTCAGAACACATGAATTTCTCTGCAACCGGCACAGTCTGACAGAAAGCACATAGTCGTGCCAAACTCTATTCGATTGTGTAAATACAACATCCGTCTACCAACACAGGTCAAACCATGACGTTTAGTGAGCGTGTGACAAAGTGGCTTATCGAACAGACGGAACAACCGGAAGCAGACTACAGGAAATTAATCGTAAACATCATATTCGTCAAGCGTTTGTCAATAAGCACCTATCCTAAATGTCCTAGATAAACACACAATATCTCGTGTAATGTGGAAAATCATACCTACTAGAGTTTTCGCAGGCAAGCTGTACCATAGGTGACAGCCATACGATACATGTATACGTAGACGGCAAAAGTCACAGTAAGATTAATTTGACGGCGATGAGGTAAGGTTCTCATTTTATTTACACACCAATTACTAGGTAAATGGTTTTTTACGTAACCACCTAAACGAAGGTGACTATGAGATTCATGTAAAACAGTCGTTCAATATTTTAACTGCAACCGCGTTTCAACAACTTATCTGCGCAGGAGCAATTTTGACTGTATTGCATGAGGTTTGTGTAAACAACAATATTCATAGCTTCATAAAATGTGTGATCTACTGGTAGTTCGGCTCACTGGTGACGTCTCATTTCCGTTAAGGAAGCTTCTGTGAATTGGATCTTGCTTGAGGATGGTACATTTCTAGAAATGAGAGGTCACCAATAAACCAACCTACCGATTGTTCACAAGTTTGTTTGAAATTGTGGTTACTCAAACGGCTTTAGGTGTATTCTATCAAACAACAACGTTAAATCTCCCTGCAGCTGTGGTCACCCTTAATGAGAACACCCATATGGTCCATGACTGCTGCTGGCCCGTGCAAAGATTTACCACCGGTGATTCGTAATCACGATCGAGCTGATTGTTAAGTTATGCTTAAACTAAGCTCATAAAGGTCATAACGAATGCAAATTGTGTCCGCTAGAAAGTGTATTGTAGCAAGCAGACGTGAAGAGTACAACAAATGTGCCGATCGTAAGCAATCCAATGGAGTATGCGCCCTGTATCGTGATCAAACACTCATATTGTCTAAAGTTACAATGATAATTTTATGCAATCACTGTGCCTACAAGAATGATACGCTAAGTCGTAGCTTACATGCATTTTTAAGGTCTGGAAGTCAATTCTGAGATATGATAGAAAGTGAAGTAAGTCATTGTTATTTAATTCTGCTTTCGTCTTCATGTAAAAAAATCTGACTCATATTGAAATTCGACAGTTTTTGGGTGGTTTTTCTTTGTTAGACGTTCTGAGTTATTACCAGAGTCTGACTACCATCCCCTAGGTGGTCGAGAGACAAAGCGTAACCTTTGGTTGTTCGCTTGTGTCAGGGAATTTGTGTATGATTTGAAGTATCGAATTAAAGATTCACAGAGAAGACCGCGTGGTTTAACTCAGTGGTCAAATTGACCTGACTAATAATGTGACAGAAGTCAGTTGGAAATAAATATCTATTAAACTGCAGGGTTAACACACAAACGGTAAGATTAAGTTAAGCTAACGACACGGCGAACAGTAGCATATGCTTTGTAGGTGTGAACTGACTGACAAAATCAAACGTTTGTATTTTTCCGTGCAGTAAAATATCTACTGAACGCGACAAGAATAACGCCTCCCTGAGTTGGACACACTCCTTTTATTGAACTGGTTTCTCCTCGGCAATGTCCCTGTCCAAAATAGCACATGACTCGGTTTTCTACGTGACAGTCGCGCATTTTTGCCACAGCGTGTTTTCGCATTCCAACCACTGTTTATAAAAATCAACTGTGGTAATCACCCTATGGTTCAACCCATATGAGGCACAAACGAACTGTCACCATTTTAAAGCCACTCTCACTAAAGTATTCGTATTGTTGAGGTTGTTTTATCGTTCTACATGAGAACAAAGTAGCTTACTGTTAACTTCACACTATCAACCTGTGATTTAGGTTGCTCATCTGATTGAAGTCAAGATTTACTTACAGTGCTGACCAACATTCTGACGACTGATGGGCTGTTAGAGATTCGGCTGACACCGTGAAGGTAGTGAGCGTGATCTTATTTTCGAAAAAAAAATTCAGTTAGACACTTCATTATGGAAATGTCATACTTGAGCCTTGCTCGTATTATAGACCATAGAGAGTGAGCCAATTTTGCGCACACGAAGGCATTTTGAGTAAAAAATTCAAGTAGAACCGTTCTGACATTGTGAATGTAACGCACAGCAAACAAAAATTCGTGGGCAGTGAACTGCAAAAGTGAGTTTTCAAACTATTAAGTAGCACAGCCTGGGCTCTTTTTCATATTTGATTTGTCCACTTGGTCTGTCCTGGCTTCCGATCATCTTTTATCACTACCGTATAAAGTCACACTGGTTAATTTGGTATGGACTGCGTGCCGTCGAATGAATGTGTAAATCGTATATACGCTCAACAAATTGCACTGCATGCCGTGTACACCTTATGCTGTCAATCGACCAGTGAACGTCACGGCTCTCGTCCGCAGGGGCCATACTAGTGAATCAAATGTGGCCTAATACCGTGACCAATTGGCATGCGATTACGATAAATGGTTTTACTTAAATGCCACAAGTAGTGAGTAGGGGGCATATGGACGGAGGTCAAAAATTAACGTAATTAGTATTCCAGGATTTCTACTGAAAGAAGGATGACTTACGGCTGAAACAGTAACAGTGAGAAATGATGGAGAGTTAATTATAGTCTGTGAGCTAACCTCGGGTAGCTATTATTAACTTTAATGGGTCTATGCCCACTTAATTTACGAAAGTTCTCTAAGGATCGTAGTGCATAGGACGAAAGTAATTTCGCTGTATAAGCAGGACGATATGATGGACGCAGTACAATTTCTGGTGGTGAGGATCTGTTCAGACGCTTTAGTCGGACTGTATTACAGCCGCTTCATATCAGGTTCAACGAATCCAGACAGCTTTTGTATATTTCAGTGGTCAGGGGTGTCCACCGTACTATAGCTCTGAAGATATTAACATGGCGGTATGGCTACCAGGATGGTTTCATCACTACACTTCAACAGTTCCTTTCGTTAAATTTGACAAAATATTGACTCATGATTAGCGCACAGTAGATTACTTTACAAACAACGGTATTACTGGAGACTTTCCTGATGATTAACTTGTTTATCTGGTTGCTTCAAGTTAGACACTTCACCGTGGGCTCTGATCACATCAGGTGTGTATGTGCAATCTGGAGGGATTACACTTCTCCGAAAATAAAACGGTTCACCTGTAAGATTCTGGATTATTTGGGTGGAAAATAACAGTACGGTGGGTGAGGTAGTTAATGCCCTTGTTGGCATATTTTCATTACTGAAAATAAAATGTTGACCAATTAAATTCCAGCAGTGGATCTCCATCACCGAAAATGCGCACATTTGTCACTATGGTGTTCAAGCCTACTAAGAGTAGCAGTTTGGTATCGCTCGTAAAGTCGTTTTGCGCTTTAAACTTACAATGACTTACTATCGGACTGAAGTAGTGTTCCACATTGATCAACTCTGTTTACCCTCGGCGATTAAAATGAAACGTGTTACGAAGGAACCAAAAATAACTAATATATAGGAAATGCAGCTGTAATTGATAATAAACTACGAGCTTTTCTACCGTCGTGTCGCCATCGACAAATCTACCATGAGCAACAGTCGATCGCAAATGTTTGTGTTTTTCATTTTTTTCTATCAACAACCTGAACGTTCATTTGAACATATCATTCACCTTTTTCACCTCAGACGCAACCGGCTGATGTGTAGGGTCTGATAAGACAAAAGCACACTAACAGTAATGGTTCTGTTAAAACAAGGTGTCAATAAAGGTCCGTTCCACTTTTTCCAGCCGACTACGAGCAGCTGGATCATTCACACTAGTCAGGAGCAAATTAGGGTTTCTGGTCCATCAATTTGCTGAAGCTGGTGACAATGACAGCTTACTTCCCAATGCAGATGTAACATCTTGTTGTGTGATGTCAAACAACCAGAGTGGATAAAAACACTTAGCAGTTACAAATACTTTAATCTACATATGCAAAATTTCAGTTTTCTGAAGTGGTCTGTTGAATAGCTTAAAGGACACAAAATGTCTACATTCGATCACATTAAAATCGTGTTCTGCCATTTGAGGATGATTAGAGGGTATACGATAAACCACGAACTCACCCTTCGGTTCAAACCAGTGACCAGTGGTTCTGGGTTTTCGTCAGTCAACCTCAACCACAAGAATTTTATGGTTTGAAAGAAAGTGAAACCTATTAATATGCTGAGCGTTATGAAAAATAATGGGAAACACACTGGTTTCTTTGAAGATGGTTAAGATAGTCAGTGAATGTGTGAACGTGACGATGAAGATGTTACTACAAAACTGATTCTAATAGCCAAGCTACCTAAGCACTCAGTTTGGTGTCCATAATTTGCTTGGTCAATTAATGGGTGTAATCATTGAGTATACCGATTTGATAGACTGTGAAAGGAAGTTCCAGGATGAATACACTTGGATGGTCGAACTTCATGGTTTCCTGCTTCTCGTTAGTAACATTTTTTGGTCCAGCGCCAACACAGTCAGAAAATTAGTCGGACAACATTGGTTAAACCAATCTTTGGGATTACCGACGAGTGTGCTGCACGAATTAAGAGGCGAGACGCGTTCTATTCCATTGTTATCCTATTTTAGGCTCAGCAAAATGAAAATAATTCATGTGTGATCAAACGCGGCTGAGACTTGATTAGTGGAAATCATCTCATTTGCAAAAATTAATTCCACACAAACTTGCATTTTTGACGTATTTATTCAAGGCTGACTACAAGTGTTGCTTATCATTTAAGATGGACTAAAGAAAGCTCCTTTTTATTCATGCTCACGAGGTCGGTTGCTATTAGAAATGTGTATACATGTATGATGATGTGCTTCATCCACTTCATCGGACACTGAATTGAGCAATCTAAGAACACGTTTCGGTTTGAATGTGTTGCCGTTTATGTAAGACAGACAGTGCGTGCATTCAACACAGCATTGTCGTGCAGTTGACTGATAATTATCGCAAATTAGGTTTGTGTTGCTTACATAGTCATCAACTAAAGGAAGTTACTTATTAGTACATTCAAAGCACGGTTCGTTGTTCAGTCTGAGTTAGGCCGACCTCATGAGGCGTTTGTCAAAGCCAAAACATACACTTCTTACTGACGCATTAAGTGAGCTTGCAAAAGGTTGTTAGGGCAGAGGAAGAGCTTGAGGCAACCAGAGTTGTGTGTCCAGCTCTGATTCGTGCAGTCACTTCATGATAACCTTAGTAATTAAACAAATACTGACATGCGCAGTTTGCAGAATCGTGAAGAAAAGAGCTCAGACACCTATTTATCCTTATTCTTGGTCTCTGGGGTTTGCGAAATTCCACCGACCTAACTAATTGGCGCCTGCCTTGGGAGTGATGAAAAATTTACCTCAATTTTTCAAACTAATCTGTCACAGCAAACTAGCACATATCGAATCAGTTTTCAGAATTGAGGTCAACAAAGTTCCCTTACTAGATTGGAGGAAGTATGCGGCATTTGCTTGGTTGTCAATGTCCGTATTTATCAATACTCATCAGGTATATGTGAGCAGTGAACGTAAACTACTCTCCTTATTAGGATGAGTGACCAAGTGGGAAGCGTGATTATTCCAGCAGTCAGTGAAATATCTTGACGAAATTGTGAGTTACGATCAGAGCTTTCAGAAGCGACTGAGCGGTTTACCGCCCAACCAGATCTAGCCAACAGGCGGAAAATGTTTATCAAAAATCTACGATAAACAGTATCATGCACACGCACGCAATCAGCCGGAAGTGCGCATTGTGTTTGACTAATAACCTGGCTGCGTTGTAGTCTGGGAGTCCGTTTGATGAACGTGAGCGCATACATGACCTGGAAAAGTGGGAGTAAGATAATGAAGATCTTGCTTCATTGAACGACTTTTCAATAATGTAGTGCCGTGTTCGGCCTGGTTTCGTTGATCCGACTCTAGATCACGTGCAGCACCTAGTTATGTTGTGCCGAGGATCAGTCGTGCTTTTTACCAAGCGCCTTGTAAAGCAGGCCGATCACGACGGATGTTGGAAGCACTAGCTGAACTGTGCGGGGAATGAGTCTGTTACAAAGTGGTGGCAAGGGTGTGGGACTATTCACCTTATAAAAAGGTTATCTTTAATATGCCCGCAATACAAAAAAGAACTATCTTATTGTAAGCAGATCATCTGAATATGACGAAGGAGGAATTTTGTGACAGCTATTGTCGCTTTTCATTTTGCCTCACTTTCGCGCTCAATTGCACTGCAGACTGTCAATAATGTAGAATGAATGTTACTTACGTGAATTAAGGTAGAGTGAGTCAGATAACACTTGTGCAATCGAAAAAATCGAAAAGAGAAACTAAACTTAGAGCCTGGGTGTGTTTAACGGTAACATATAACAAAGGTATATGACCGGCAAACACAATGATACACCTAGTTAAGATTTCATTTCAACGCCTTCTCACAATTCTTGGGTTCGTCTATTGCGTACGTGAAGCTGATACACTTTCACTCAGTCGAGTCCTACATTCACAACTATGTAGGCAGTAAGTAGATCGAATTATCTGGAAGAAACCTTCGTCAAACTTTTCTGTAGCTGTAGTTTTTATAGATTACAAACGACAATGTCATTTTAGAGTGAGAACAAGAATAGCTCAAACTCTAAGCACTGTTTGGCATATACCCCAATAGCATCATGGTTTGGCGTATGTGCTCCTGAGTCGTCTTGTGGAATGGTTGTTGGGTTGATCTTCGTAATCTCCCATCGAATGAAAAAACAAACTAAAAACCTTTGTCCCCCGGGTGACTTCAAACAATCCTCACTTGAAGTTAACACTAAACTCTCGTTTTAGTTCGACCACTGATGCCAATACCGATGAGAGCATTTTGTGCTGTTTTCCAAAAGATTTTAAGAAATTTACAAATTATAAAGTTTGAAGAATAGTTCTTCAAACGTGACACACTTTCCTGATGATAACAAAATACGTTTTGATCGGTGAAACAAAAGGTGTTGAACAATCTCATTCAGAATACGTTACTCACAGATCGACTACCAACTAAGGCTAAATGGTCTTCTGAACAAAAAAGAACAGATAATTAATCAATTTGTATTTTGATAGAGACCTTCCAGCTAGTGCCACTTATCTAACAGTACTACGTACATTGAAATTTAAGTAGCCATCAACCATTTCGTTTACGCAAAGCTCACAGTAGTTGTTGTATCTTGCAATCGTATTAAGCAATTCAGCAACCGGGTTTAAGTACACGTTCAGGTGAAGATATGTATATATAAATGTACGGGGTGAAACGGTCAACTACCATGTGGGACTGTTTACCAGGCAATTGACGAAAGCGCAGATGCATTTCGAACGGGAAATCACAGCAGCTGACATAAAGCCGAGTTCGACGAACGCAATAGCTCCCATATGGGCACAGTCTATTAGTTTGTCGTGTTGGTTAGTGACGTCAACCCAGTCTCTATTGGAGTTACCCGGATTACATCACACGACCAACTATGTGCTCACGCATATTGTTGTTGTGAACCGGTTGCTGGCCTTCTGGGTGGCAAATTGTTTTTAACGGGTTAGTATTTCCTACTAGCTGAATATTACATATGAGACATTTGATTTTTGTAAACGGCAGCGGCAGAAACACGAGACTACCTGCTACTTCATAGCAGATTATGTTAACGCAACCAGGTGGAAGTGCAAATTTTTTGACAACCAAACCAAGTCGCCACACGTCGAACTTCTGAAAGGTATTTCACTGCTCGTTTTCTTTTGGCTAGCTAAAGTTTGCAGACATAACACGTGATTCCAATAAAATTGAGTTGCTTGTCCAAATAATGTTTCACTAGATGTGGCACATGAATTGTGCTATATTCATTTTTCGTCAAGAAGACAAGGCATTTTCGGTATTGCTTTTCATTGACCAACTCGAGTGGACTGGCCAAATCTTATCTAATTATCTTCTCAATGTGAAGCTGAACTTCACAGTTGAAACCTGCAACCGACGTCGTTTCACACATGTTAACATCCGTGTGATTTTCACCATGTTGCAATTAGGCTTTTACTCTGGTCAGTTCAACCGGTAATACAAGGAGAATTGTTCGCATTCACCTGAGGGGGGACGCACCCATCAGAAATATTATTGAACCACAAGGGTATGTTCTTCTCTTGTGACAGGGTGATATGTTCTGTAAGACATACTGAGTGCTTTTTGTGATAATTGGCATGGTGCACACTATCTCGACGGTTCACTTCACTCACCTCCTATGAAGTGAGTATCGTGCCATCATTGTCTAAACAACGCTGGTTTTTCTTACCATGACAAACAACGTTCAGATACTCTGCTATTTTTACATTACAAAATATGTTTTCCCATAGTTACGGCTGTTCGCATTGAACAGTTACTCATGTTGTGTGATGCTGCACCTGGAAAACCAGCGAATAATGTTGTATCTATCATTTTCATACATTCTTTATTCAGACAATATTGCCATTTCTTCCGTAATGTTCTTCATTAGACAAGGTGTGTTGGTCGCACTTTTGGAAGAAACTTTGCTGCAAGAGTTACCAAACCAAAAAGTGCGCTCATACCACGAATTGGCTAGCCAGTCGAAGTCTGATAGAATAATTTGATCAATGAAATAATTTTGCGTTATCAGATATGCCAAAAACAGCGATGCGGGAAAAAGCCGATGTTCTAGTTTGCTGCGGAAACAAATCTGTTTTGTGAATTTCAGGGAACAGAAGCTGGAATGACACTCTTCAGACTCTCCAAAATGAGTCATTATGAAATGTACGTTGTAAATCAAAACGACCTTCCATTTTTATCGAGTTCATCGACTCAAACAAGTGATGTGGCTATGAAGGTGTAGGCTGGCCAGTGGACTGTCGTGCTGACGTCGCTTCATTGGTTTTGCAATGTGCAGTTGATTCAAGCTTTGCGTGTGTAACTGCTTTATTGATAAAACAAGTTAGAAGAACGGGATTTTGTTGCTGAGTATCGACTATCTTCACGACCTCACATAAAACAATTCACTGGCAAACAACTTTTCCCTAAGATGATTTACATTCATGTCACCAAGTTAACTGCGGCAAGAGGTCGACTTGAGAAATTGTCCCTAACAGTGTGGCATTCCTTCAGTTTTGCCGCCAACTGTAAGATGATTGAGATAATCAGGAACGCGGATAACTTGCGAGAGTCATTCTGAGGTGCCAGTAGCAGTATTGAGAGTACAAACGAACTTTTTGTTCGATATCAAATCGTAGGTGGGTGTACTTGGAATCGACATTGGAGATTCTCATCAGCATTATGTTGGAATATATATATATAAATATATGTAAATATATAGATGCATCACAGCAGGTGGATATCTCTCATATATTTTTGGAGAACATAGTAGAATTCCAAGTTCCCCTGAAAGGGAACACAGATATCTGTGGAGGTTTTTGATAAATTTTCGACAATGCAACGTTGATATAATGTTCAATACACTAATGATTTTCTTTATGAGAGTTATGACGAAAGACTATTGAATCGAGCGATATGACGTTCTATCAGGTTCTTCCTTTCTGTATGATCGTTTCGCTGCCAAATGTTTACAGTTTGTTCTCATACTTTTCCGCAGTCCACATATTACAATGTCAGTTACCGGAGAAATAATTTATACTTTCTAAACGCTATCGGTTCAACTAGCTCAGCTAACACATGGGTTTGGGAATGTGATCGTTCAATAGGGAGGAAGTGTTTCAACTTGCTCTTAACGTCAACGTTTATTGTGGTCTTACTGTTTGAAGAGTGTGATCTCCAAAACACACCCTGTCATTAAACGATAATTTCTCATGGGAAACTAGAACAAAGAAGTTCATTTGCCTCTCGTTCTGCCGTACAGCACACACTTAACAACAGACGTGGTTCCTTTGTCATGTGTAACGTATCGGCAGCCGTACACTTGTAGATAGGAATTATTTCGTGGAGCTAACTGGGGAAATGGTCTGGAACAAGTTAGATATATTCTTATAGCAACTGTTTAAATTTTGCTTACTTTTAAATTGCTTGAGGATTTGGTGAGATGTTAGTGTAAGTCAAGCCTTTGAACTCAGAAGCAATTTCGCTTATTTGAACATCAAAGACAACTAGCAACACTTACTGGAACTGGTAAAATTACTCCGACTATCGATCAGTGTGTATTGCGTAAAAAGTCGTTCCATAATATTCACCTTGAATTAACCTGACATGGGCACGACTGTGGTGCAGCTCGCCCTGAGTAATCGAAACGAAACAGTCAGGGTTGAATATCTGATGGCAGGTTTATGATCAATGACCTTCAATGAGATGGTCAGTATTGTGGTATGCTCGAAACTACAGAAATGAAAAGTAGACCCGTGTGTGTTTGTTGAAGGTTTTTCTCAATGGAATACGCTCAACTAGATGGCGTAATATACTGTAAGCCTGTAGGTGTGGTCTATATTTTTTACCCGAACTGATGAGACAGGCAGCACCTGGATAGAAGTTTATTTTTCTGTAAATGCCACAGACACTTTTGGATACCAGTAGTTATGGACTGAGCCATTTCGCAATTTAGAATAAAACTGAGGACAAAACTGCGGAAAATAAGTCCATCTTGAAAATGAGCAGTTTTTTTCTTTTGTTTTTCGCGTGACCAATTTTCGAAGTGCACCAAGTTGTTTCATGAACTCTGTGCGCAACGTTTTTTGATACGTCTCCAGCATACGTGGTGTCGGCTGACTTGTGTACGAAGTACAAGGCGTTGCGTTGACAACATTTGTGACATGCTTACTCAACACCACTGTTTTGTTAGATATCCCAACCATACGTCTGAAAATGTGTACATATCCGTGTGTTCCATTATGACGGATAGTTTTATACCCGATTTGCTATATGCACAAGAATTCAATGGTTTAAACCGCTCTATTCTAAGGCATTTTGCAAACTTGCGTTTCTGTTGATGTGCACTGTTATTTCCACACGCCGTACAACGTTCCCGGTTTATATAGTAGCCATCTAGTGCAGACGTAATAACGAGAAATTTGGTGTTTCTCCCCACTGAACAGAACTGCCGACTTGTGAACTTGTCTTTCTTTCATGCTTTTAGGACCGCTTTTAAAAGAGTTTACTCAGTGAATTGAGAAGAAGAAAAATCAGTTACTAAACGGGGCGAAATGTATCTCAGATGGGTGTTCCAAAGTAATGCATACAGACTCACGGTAAATCATTTTTACACCCAGAATTAATCACTTAATATAGGCGCTATGAACAGACAAACTCTGACAAATTGAACTTGTTTATTTGACAACACTACAAAAGATATTTAGTCTGAAGTCGTTATTCGCTGAAGTACTTTACTAAACACATGCAAAAATCCTAATAACCTTTGTTGAGGTCCGTGACTGCAATTTTGTACAAGAACAGCTAGGACGTACTATGTAAAGCGTCTACTCGATCATCTGCTAGACAGCACGCACTGAGCCGTCACAACGTATTTATTAATACATGGCCATGAGGAGTAACAATTCAGAAACTAAAGTTTGAACTTCGGCTGCTTTCGTGTGATAAGAGCAGATTGGGTACCCTTGTTTAATGTACCTTCGGAAGTAAGCAATATTGCAGGCAACTGATGACGTGTTACATATTGACGACTGCTATTAGTGATCCACGTTTCTTTCTCAGTTCTATCGAGTTTTGTCAAGTAGGTGGTTCAGAAAACTTAAAAAACGTATTGCTGGCATACGCTGGAGCCCTCATTCGGAACTTTCCATTTCTTTCGAATTTGGAGTGATCGATGCGGTTGTGTAAAAGCTTTTTGTTCAGTTCGCTCGCTTTTCAGGATGCACACCCAAAATCGGACAGTTTGTAGGCTATTTCAAAGAAACCTGAGAGTTCTCACAAACAGAAATGAGGAGTTATGAGACAGTCTGCAACTATTTCAGGGGTTCGAAACCATGATGTCAGACACATTTTCTTTTAGTGCTTTTGCGCAATTCAGTTTCGTTCGGCAGCTTTTTTGAATTGAGAAGTAATTTCTTTGATTTATTTATCGTTCATGAGTTAGAGCAACGTTGCGTGTACCAAACAAAGCGACGATCTTGTTTCTGGTTCCGTATGACCTGAACATAAATGCACTTTGCGCCTACACCGACTCACCGTCAAATGTTAAACTGAATTGGTGTTCCATGTATACTGGGTATGTTATGTACACACGTAAGCAGCCCGTCTATTATTGCGCGATACCATTTATTCGGTCGAAACTGTCGGAGCCCCAAGCTTGCAGGTGTCTTTGCGTTGCGACAAAAATGAACCGAAAACCATTCTCTAGTTCACGTAGTTCATCAGTTACCTCAAACCCCTTCTTGCTAGAATACGCACACGCACGCGGACATGCGACGGTGGGCGTGTTGTCAACATTTATCTGCACATCCTTGTTGGCGATCACTATTTAGAAAAAATGTCATTCTCATAACTAACATTCAATTTAATTTACATTCCTGAAAATAAGTAAATGGCGTGGGCAGTAAACATCAGCTGATCTGCTTGGATGTGACACTGATCGATTCATTCATTGCAAATTTGTGCATCTTAGGATTGGGTAATTTACTGTCTTCAGTGAATGACACAAAGAGCAGCGCCCATCACTGACCATTCTCAGCGTTCTTGCAAAAGACACCTCTCACATCTAGAGTGTATCCAAGATATCGTTGATATCGTTGACAAATCCACTTTTTACCCATGTCAGGCCCCGGACGTTTAGTACAATTCAGGACGACAGGGGAAATTTGGAAACAAACAGGTGATTGTGGTTTGAGACCAGGAATAAATACAAGTATTCTGATTTCACGATGTGGCGTTGTTGAGTCAACTTTCCGCGTACGTTTGCTGCAACTTCCGTCGATTAGAGCGCAAACGCAGTTTCTCAATACTCACAAGTATCTGCGATGTGTGCTCGGACAAACTGAACATGACACCAGATCTGGAGAACATAATGAAAGCTTTATGTGTGTTATTCACGTATTTCGCATACGCTCAAAACAGCAAACGTTTACATGTTCATTTTAGAACCGATTCCCCATGAATGGTCTCCTCCCTATCTGGATTTATCATGCGAAGATAATCTTAAAGGAGTACAAACCGGCTACACCTCGTGATGTGTGTTATTTGTTTGGCCACCAGTTCTGTCGAACGAATCTGTAAATAGGCCATAAAAATGTCATAACTCAATTAAATTCAGTCTATCTCATCACAACCGATGCTTCTAGAACTAATGGCTAATCGAACAGTGGTGTTTTTTATAGCACGAAGAATCGCCGGTTTGATACTTTTTCAGACTGCCTTTACCTGGCGAGTCCAAGCAAAGGGGAAGTCGACCAGTGAACGTCTATCTGAGGTTGTATATTAGAGGGCATTATGAACCTTATTCGGAGCCCTTGCGACCAAAGATAGTGCGAAATGGCACTTCCGGGCAGACTGGACACATTCACACTGACGGCGCGATAACAATCCATAACTCAATTAAGGACGTTTTTATGGGTCTGCATATCAACAAAACGGCCGAAGGGAAGCAGCCTTAATCCAAATCAGTTGACAGCTGCAAAGTAATTAGCGCAGCAGTTTAATTAGGACACCATCAGTTACTGTTCATAATATTATAGACAACAACACAGATCACAGGTAAGCAATGACCCATCATCAAAACGCACACATGGGTACACGTAAAACAACCCCTAATTTTGGTAAATATGATCATACTCGGTGTTCACTGAGTTGTTTTTCAGTTGCCATAACTGGCTTGTATCATAACAAATGAATTACGAGGATAGTACTTCAATAATGAATAAACCTGCACACTATGTGTTATAACCAGAAACTTAGAGCGGGTCGGTTGGCAACGGGCATTACTTCCATTTTCCCCTTCTCTTCTTCAGCTAACTACAAGCCCAAGGCTAAACGGTTTTTAAAAAGGCTTGAAGATCTGCGCATCAGACAGAGCTCAGAATATGAAAACGGAGTTTCAGAATAATCTCGAATAGAGAGCGATCATCAGGGTGAGATTTCTAATATCCACAGTGGACAAGATAGCAAACTTGGTAACCAGCTCACAAGCGAGAGTGGTTGAGCGTTCAGATTTGATAGTTCGGTCGTGCCTAATGTTAGATTAATGGTACAGTGGTCAACACGGTTGCCTCATGGTGAGCTCTAATGAGAGCAAAACTCGAGTCCAGTGCTTCTTATCAAAACAGGCTGGCTGGAAAGTCTATCTGAATGCGAAGGATGCAATCAAATGTGAGTGATGTTCAACTTGAAAATAAACCAGCTAATTGCCTGAAAGAAGATAGCTTCGTCACTCCTATCATTTCGGACATAATGTCTGTCTGGAAATGAGTGACAATTCAGATTTGCTATTAAACTGCAAGATTTCTGAAGATGGATCTACGACTAAAACAGGCCACCAGATGATAAAATTTCTGCACCGCACAGCAATATATGCTTGCCCCGTCTGTTCTGTCAACTGTTCACTAAATCATTCGCAGATGCACTGAAAATCACTTCAATGAAACATATCAATCGAACATATACCAAAATGGTTCATTCATACTCAGTCATGGCCATCAAATAGGAAACCCAATTTTATTGGCTGCCGGATAGGTGTTATCAGTAGATCATTTGATCGACTCTGGCAGGTTGGTCGAAATATCGGTACAGAATAAGTAACTCAGGTTAAGGTGGTTTTATCAGACAGATGCCTATCGAAACACATTGACCTGTAAACGACGGAAAATTTGAATACCTACAAATGAAACTACCGTAGTGCTAACACGAATCATATTTACCTCTAGCCCAATGTTTTTATGCCTGAAGTGCATTTCGTGTGAGCAAGGTATGAAACGGTTGAGGATATGAAAAATTCGCACACATTACAGTGCGCACATTTCATCCGCAATTAGTTCAGATCAACCCAGTATATCACAGCATATAACTCTTAAGGGTTTGCTATGAAATTTTATTTTTTGTACTAAGTCGCAGAGCTCAGCTGTTGCAGACCGAATGGGGGAATATTTTCTAACACTGTTAAGCTTATCCGGGAAAAATATAGTGAGAGCTTTTAATTTATCAGCAACTAGTCAACAAAAAAGAACTTTGCCTGGCTAACTGTCCAGAATGAATACATTCTTCTTGAGCGAAAAATTCTCAATACCACGTTAACAGGTGGAATTACCAGTGCGGTTAGTGTGTTTTCCATCACGATCACCAGACGACCTAAACACTGCCTGTAGGCATTACCAGGTGAATGTTCTGATATAATAATTGGTTCGTGTCTAAAACGAGGTCACTGATGCACAGGCCAACAAGGTCGCCTTACAGGCAGGTAAAGTTACGTTTCATTTGTGTGCTCAACACAGATACTCATCAGGAATAACCTCCAACCTTAATGGGTTCTTCAAAATTCCGGTTTCTTCTTTGTATTTTGTTCGAATAAAAACTTCTGTATGAAGACAAAAACTGCCATCAAATATAAACGCAGCCTAGGTCACGCATATTTGCTTACGAAAGATCCTGAGGATTTGATGAGCGGCACTAGAGTTGTTTCCGTATTACAGAACATGTGACGTCTTATACACTTATCGTAAGCAACTCGCATTAGACTCTTCCATTGCCATTGCAGAGATTGTTAAAGATGGCATTGTTAATAAAAACGTCTATTGATTTTATAACAGATCATAAAAATTCGGTAACAGGTTTGCTACCAACGCTTGTTAGTATGCTATGAACAAAAATCGTCCACAAATTTTGAGTTTGTATGTGAGTACACAACATAACGATAGGTAACGTGTAGCAGCTGATGATCTCATAGTTGTTCATGACTCCGATCATCAGACTGGTCCAAATCTTGTTACAGGTTCGAATCTTCTGATCCCAGAAACAGTGTAAGCTTTGTTATGATGTGTCGTTTAGTTAAATTTTATGAAAGAGTAGAATATCAAGGCTTCAATCACGTACGGAATGACCGAAGGGACTGACTTCACATTAGATGGACTTCAGTGCTGACGTAACATTATGCACTTCAATCCGGGACATATGGTTTTAGTCCAAGCATTTGATTAGTCATTATCCGAAAAACGTCCAACTCTTGGTTCGGATGAGAATTTTCTACGTACTTAAATTTTTTGGCAGTATTCATATGGAGGGACCAAATAACCAAAGTTTCAATTTTTAGTTATTGAAACAACTTATGTGATCACGCGCGGGTTTCACTTTAACATCATTGTAATAAGATACGAGGCATTTTTTGAAGAATAGAACTTAAAGTGAAACAGGCTGGCTACACAGTTTTCCATGTTGTACAAGGGCGTTTGGCAGAAATATGTGTGCAACCACTTTTGAACATATTTGAAACATATGTCCTAATCGGATATTTTATAGCTATACTTGTTAAGCGTTGTCGTATACTGACAACCATTTTCGAGTGTGCAAAAAGTCGAGTGTTTCATGAAACTGTTCCTGGCTGAGCTTTATCCTGAGTATGATGATATTGTTGTTGATATGGAACATCATTTTTGGATTTCCTGAAACTAGTTCAAACGTTGATAAGGTTCATCTAAATTGTCCAAGCATGGTTAACTGGAGTGGAATTGTGTACATCATGGAATGGCAACCAGCCGTTCATAATATGCGGGCAACACCGCACACTGAAGATAGCAATTTTG
Source organism: Paragonimus westermani (assembly GCA_008508345.1). Lineage (NCBI taxonomy): Eukaryota > Metazoa > Platyhelminthes > Trematoda > Plagiorchiida > Troglotrematidae > Paragonimus > Paragonimus westermani. Next base: position 190,703 of record QNGE01000633.1, read on the forward strand.
TCTTCATCAGTAAAAAGATATTTTATACACAAAAAATGACAAGTTGAATGATCACATGCGTACATTAGTTCATAAACATCTGTTGCAACCTAGAGTTATCAAAATACACAATTGTTTTCTTCTTATATTCTTCCCCATATTAGTTATCGACGATTGTCAATGAAATTATGATATGGATTCCACAAATACCTAAGTTTTAAGTCGCATTGTTGTTACTGGTAATACCAGCGTTTTTGTTATATACCACACTGACAATTAACTGATTGTTGTTTCGACGCTACATTCTACGGATTAGCTGTTTTGCACTACGACGATTTTCTCTATCAAATACTCTAGAGCACATACCAAGATTAGTCCGACTTTCTTAACGGCATTTAACTTAGAGCTGTGGGAATGTGCGTTTTGATAGACAGCAAACCCTATTTATGTGAATCGTCTTATTACATTAGTCTATTTTAAAGTCTTTGAGTGATAGATTAACAGTTGTAGAAAACAAGACCTACATTACTTTTGATTTGCATTCGCTGAGCGCCTTGAACAGCGTGCAAACTAGGTGTTCACTGAACGCTGAAGATTGAGGGAACAGTAATTATCGACAGACTTGAAGACTCCGGTCAGTTCAATGAACTGGACTTCGTAAACTGGGGTTTATGTCAAGCATCATACCAAGTGCCGTGATATAAAAGTGGCCTACCAATTTTGAAAGACAAACATCAGGTACATCAAGTGACTGACTGGCTTAAAGTACTTTCAATATCCAGAAATCTAGACGTTAGCATTTAAGTATGGAAGCTTAACTTACTATCCCGTGCTACTCGTTATGTAACAAACTGTTGAGGGCCACAGGCCTAATCATCAGCAAAATCCATGAAGACAGCGTGCGTTTTCAGATTGTCCAGATACTCCTTCTGTCAGAATGTCCGTTTAGATGGAGTAGAACTGGGATTTTTGGCTTAGTATACTTGTGTTACAATGACTCGCTGCATGTCACTGATCAGGTGAAATCCTCATTGTTGGGACACACTAACTAGTCTGCCATTTCTTTGCACATTAATCGATTCAGAAAACTTACACCTATCCGCTTTTGTTCCACAAACACCAGATTCCAGTCACGCGATTTTGTCTGTTGTGATTACGATCAGCACAGTGAGAACTACGAAGAATTGCTGTGAATCACTTAGGATGATATAGGCTGTCAAAACGAAACAAAAGAATGGTTCAAGCTAGACCGTGTTGAAGTTAAGTGTTTGTATAATGCTGATTATGACTGGGGTTGTACAATAAATTTGAAAAACCACCATTAATAGATTCTGAGCGGAAACTTTCATCTGAGGCTACCGACATTGCCAATTTTTGCACTGTGTTCGAAAAAGCTTGATGGGTTGATGCCATTTAGTTCGCCCAGACAGAACAAAAATGAACTGATTTCGTTTCCAGCACCATGTGACTGGTTGAATGATTTTCTTGTATTCATGTGAGCTCGTGATGTGTAATCAGCTCCGCATGATTGGTTCTGATGTTCCAAGCACAAGACGTTATATATGGTTAGTCAAAACACGGACCAAATATTTAGATTTTAGGAGGTAGACTTTTCTGTGCAACACCGATGAGATGTGGAAAATTGTTCATCTAGAATAGTGAAAATAGCCAATGTATTCCTCAAAATTTCTTGAACGCATTGCAAGTTTACATTGTGCAAAGTTAAAACTGTTGTCAACGCAATGTCCATACGTGGTTTTTGGTGATCAACTTGACGAACAATTCGTGATGCTTTTCAGTTGCCCCAAAGTGGATTTCAACCTAACCTGGTTTGAGTAAACGCCCATTCCAAGTTAATGATTATGGTATTGACGCTTTTGTGCATATAGTTGATCACCTGAACAATAAGCGCTTCAAGGACCACCGGTTTCAAAACTGGACGCATTTAATCCACATCACAATGCAGTGGTTTGCAGAGTGTCATTCATGTGGACCTAGTTTTGCAGTTGTCCCCAGCTTATTTATGATCCACTATGTTATGTTCACGCAATGGCATACTCTATACGTGGACCATGCCTCATACCATAGTTGCATCATCTAGCAAACTGTCAGCAATGTAAATGCCGGTAAATTCATGCCTACTATTTCGGGATCTGCTCATACTAGTGATTCGTGCTGGATTTTTGCGAAACATCAACCGTAGCCACGCACTACAAAGATTATTGGTAAAACCCTCAAGAGTCGGTTTATGTTGCCTGATTCGCCACAAGCATATTCTTCACTTTGGCTTAAAGGTCAGCAGACTTGCTTTCATGATGTTCTTCTACCAGTATTTTCATTTGTTATAACTTTACAGCAATTTCACTCCTACCGCACGTGAATCAGAATGCACACAGACTCTTGTTTGTATGAAAATTACACAAAACTTCTTGATTACTCTTTACCAGTCCATGCATTTGGCAAGTAATAAAAAATATTTCACTAAAAATCATTCCGCAATTAATAGCACAGCGTAGTTAGGCTTGTATTAAGCTAACTTGTACAACATTAATTCCAGAATGAAAAACAGAGAATCCCTGAAGCTGAGTTTTATGGTCGTATCTTTCAAAGGCTGTTATTACACACAACCACAATCCATTTCCCCATCAAACCATAGTATGAAAATCGTCGGCTTCATCTAAACTACTGCAGGCGCTAACATTTTGCTTGCTCACGTTCCGCTAATACAGTACTTCTAATAATTATGGTCGGCCTTACAAAAGACGTTCGACTACTTTTACGCCATCATCTGGATAGAACTGTTTTTTCCTGGTTACCCCAGGTGATATGTTTCGTGATGCTGGGTCAGTGTACATATGTCACCCATCAACACGTCTTCCTTGCGCCGTTTGGTTGAATTTTTGAAAGAGCAGGTGAATATGAGTGTAGAATGCACGAAGCAACCGGAGTTTGTTAGCAAATGATTTTTTCCATATAGAAATAGCAGTATTTGCACTATCCCCTATTGATGAATTGCAACAGCGTTCGTTTTGATTCAACCTTTGATTTGTTTATTCGATGACCTTGATTCCGCCAGCTCAGTTATTTAAATCCGGCGCAAGTTTAGGCGAGACATTAAACTCTGCAAACTTTCCTGAGAGAAGTTCAGCATGGTAGCCCATGATTCATATGGTCAGCTGGTCGTGCTTTTCCTCCGTTTTGCTTGTGATGGCTTTTGGTTGGTTTCCGACTAAGTGCACCCTCTTCCGTCAGGAGGGCGATCTCATAGAATCTCACAACGCTACGAAAGCTTACGCGGCTAACACAGGCAAGCGAAAACAGATTCTATTTGAACACTGTTCCCTTCGTAAGGAGTCTGTTTCGTCGAAAACCTCCGCGCCACGCTGGTGCAGTTAAATTTTACCACATTTACTCATTTTAATTAAGAAAATATATATACCCTATTTACGGCCACATTTTGAAGGTTAATCCGGGCGTGTTAAACTAAAGAGTCACTTATCGCGCATCTTGCAATTCTGACGCAGCTAGTGAATTCGTCTATCATCGACTCTGACCGTTTGGTGCAGACTGCCAGTAAACCGCGTGACTTGATCGTTTTCAACCCGTTCTTCTGCTTTTGAAAGCGTAAATTCTAAATGTCACATGGGCTGCAGTTAGTTTATCGTGGACGTCGTTTCGGCCAGGTGACAACAAAGTTGTGCTGTTTGTTTATTACCCAGCGATGGAATGAACCGAAGTACTCAATAACCTTCGACAGAAAGCCTAAATGTCAACGCAACATAACGTCGACCAGTGAGATCTTAATAATCCATTATATTGGATTACTCTGGTTGGAGAAGTTTAGAAAGAAGTTTATCGTACCGAGACAGCGTAGGTTGCACCGCTAGTCAGGAAAAGCCACCATCGTTTCAAGTTACTCGAATATCTCACCTTGAGTTTTTTTGCAGACCAACCCTTCCATTGCAAACACTAATCAACTTTATAGATTCCATTACATTTCTGACGTTAATGGCTAACTTCTCGGACTTGGTAACACTGCGCCGGTTAGGGTGAATTGCATACTGTCAAAGAAGCATGTGGCAATGCAGTGTGTTCATAGAGGTCAGTAAGGTAGGTAACTAGTGCCTCAAGTTCCCGTGTACGTTCTTCTCGATATTAGAGAATTACGCAGCGTGCAACGTAAAGGGTCACAGACCACTCGTTGCAAAACCTATATCAGGGAAGTAATATCAGCATACAACAGTTCGGAATCAACGTGCACCCGATTACAAGACACACATTTTGTTTACAACGTTTAGTGTTATCTCCTTTATTTTCTCCGATAAAATCATTCTTGCAACACCACTCTTTTCGAATCGTTACCCATCTGTTTCATGTTCAAAACATTATCTACAGTTGCTACTAGTTGTTTCACGGTCTGTCTCTCAGTATGAAATTACCACACGAAGAGAAACCGTAGTAGGTGTTGTAGAGAAATTAAAATTTTATTTTGTTTGGGTCTTGGTTAAATTATTGAATGTGCCACAGTACTTATAAGTAACTTAATTTCACTGCTCATCGGTTACTTTAATGGAATACAGCGTGGGCTGCTCATGGAATCTTGTTGGATCATCTGACCCATTGTGTAATTCGATTGACCTCATGGGGCAGTGTTTGGGATGCGGAACTGAATCCAGGCGTGAAATTTTTGAGCATCGGGCATAGTTTCTTGGTTTGGCTAATAAAATACTTAGAAAGCCCGAGCGAGCTGCTTCTCTCGTTTGTTCGGACACGGCCAAAATCCGATTACTTTTAATTCGGTTTTCTCTATATTCTGAAAAGTTTACGGTATGTAAATTTGCCTCGCCCGACTAAATGATTGCATTAAATCCAAACATATCCAAGAGCTGCACCTTCTCACTTTCATCTCCGAAACTGCACGCTGGCTCATAGCTTCTTATGGATACCTGTATAAGGATATAAATATATATTGGTAAGAATGTAACGGCAGCACAGAACCTGTACCTGTGAATCTCTGTCGACTTCTGAAACAAGTTAAAAGTTGTCATAACTCTTTGATAATCCAAACACCCAGCTGGAGATCTCGGTGTATGATAATCACCGACCGTTCAAACCGAACGGAACCGTATAACCTATGTACATTACCTGAAAGGAGATTTCTGCCCGATTTACACGCACTGTCAGACACCGTTTGGTTCGTTCTAGTAAACACTGGTTGAGGATTTACCAAAAAAGTTAACGGTTAAGGTGAGTAAGAGTAATTGAAAGGGCCCCGCAGTTGACATACGTGTTATATCGTTTCATCCTTTTCTTAGCGATATTCTGACGCTCATCGGGACTGGATATCTTGCACGGCCCACCACCAGCAAAGAAGAAGCCTAGATGATTTTGGCTGGTGGTGGATTTTGTTGGGTGGTGTAACATGCCTGCCACAACATGTCCAGGTTGCCTATCGAGGCGAAATAAAATATTTTTCCTTATATAAAGCGATTACTACACAACTCAGTTTACACGAATCAACGAACAGCTGAAATGTATATCAGTCTGGGTGTTGCTTGATATGTAAAAATTACTCACTCAGTATTCACGACTCATTATAGAATATCCCAGTCTGAATGCTGGAAAAATTATCTATTAATCAAGTCTTCAACTTCTGAGGCTGAGAACAAAAGTAGTCATTAGTTGGCAGTGAGAGTTTGCAGGAGCCCACCTTAAGATACTGAAAAATCTGTCAACTGGTTTTGCTGCTATACTGATTCTAAAGTTGTACATTACTAAACGACTACTTCTTTGAACAGTCACTGCGTACCGAGTTGTCTTCTTAACCATTTGCTTATTACCCGAAGAAAAACTGCTATCCAATTAGTATCTCCATGTTTCGTATATGATGTGAACAAATAACCGTACTAGTGGTAGTTCAGATTCCAGTCCTCAACGCACGCGTTGACCATTGAAACCATTCGAAGAGAAAACCTAGCCATTTGATTGAGAGTGAGTGCACAACAAACTGAAATTTGAAACGGTATTCATTAACAAACTTTCGTTTGTAAATTATTGTCCTAAGAGTTTGTAACCCTTCGCCCATATTGCCTTCAGAAGGAAGAATCATATAAGTTGCGACCCACGGTCTGCTAATATTTTGTAAATGATGAAGCTAACACTGGAAGGCAGAGGCCAATCACATGTGTGGAAAATATGGTCTTCAACATTACGCTTTGAGTTTATCAGTGAGTAATGTGTTCGCGTCAAGCAAATGAAGGTGCAATTCATTCAGGCAGAACATATCCTGATTAATGGTGAGTAGCTTTTAGGCATTTGGAAGCTCGCCAACAGTTTTGATGACATTTGAGCGGTATGCGTCACCTTCATGTATTATCAACATTTTTTTGATCAATGACGGCCGTTTTCGAAATTTGAACTTGGTCACTTTTCACCGGGAAAATTATTGAAATGTGTACACTCATTCATTATCGTTTCCTTTTAAAATATAAACTAAACAAACAAACGCCTGCGCACTCACTTTGTGTTTACTTCTGGTTATACGTTGTCATGTGATCTAGATTGTGAAAATTGTGAATTAGATCCTGATAATTAGCAACCCAGTTATTGCAAGGATTACTTTGGTTAGATTATCTTTGGAATTCAATTACGACATCCTTGAAAAGGGACGACATTTTGTTCAGGAATCTATGGCACGTTCGCCAATTTGCGTATTGTTAGAGTTCCGAAATTTGTGAGAAATCTTTCAGTGAAGTTGAGTTGGGTGCAGCCAACAACAACTTAGTGATTACGCAGTTCACCGTTAGTTGTTGAGGATGGTTAACTTTCGTTAACCTACGTGTAGTCAGATGCTGGGGAAACCAGTTGTTAATTTCAATAAATATGCCCTCAACTTATTAGACTGGTTTGGGTCCTAGCAATCTGTGCTAATTGGCACATGGTATACGGGCCATCGTTTTAAGTACTTGAACATCACAAGCAACATTCCGGTCTTACAGTGTTGGCGTAACTCTTCACAATCTACCATTAAGGTGCTCAACAACCACATGAAGAATAATCGTTTAGTAACGTCTTTCGACGAAGGTACAAAGCGAACTGGATGAATATTACCCGAGTGAAATATTAACGGAATTTTGAAAATTTGGTCAAGTATATATTTGTGAAATTTTAGGGTTGTTGTCCATGACTAAAACAAACTAAAGATTCTCCACTAGATGAGCGTGGGAACTGTGCGAAACAGCGGCTTCCATCATTGAACAAAACAAAGACCTAGGTGGAGGTACTGTGAATAACATTTGTATTGACCTTCGGACAGATAGAATACGCAATATACTATTCAAATCTACTTGAGGCAGTCTGCTACAAAAAATATACTGTACGGAAGGCAATCAGCTGACCTATACAGCTTCAAGTTGAACCGAACATTTGGTTGACGAATAACCAGAGACATGACTAAACCATTTGTGTTGTTTAACCTTGATCATGTTACCCAATTTAAGCAAATGCGTCTAATTTGCATTGCCGTTTGACGTACCTGCATAACTACTGCAGATAATTGAATAGACTTATTTTTAGAGCGTATTTTGCCATGCGCATTAGAACATTGAAAATTATCAGCTGGTAAATAATCCACTTGAAGGATTAGGCAAGATGGGTTACTGTACGCTTGAAACAAACTGATGAAAGTTGCCAATTCGCCTTCATAATATACTGTCTGAATCGGTGTGAAAACAAGTCACCCTGCTAAACGACTCACGAGAAACAATAAACGTATAATTAACGGAATCATGTGAAGACCACTAGAAAGCTCAGCAGTCGATGATATTCAACCTCAGTTCAAGAAAGAAATAACAGCTGGCTCGCTTGATCACATAAAGGACGGATTAACAATGAAACTTATGTAAAACAGCCTGACTATTTCAAGAAGGCAGTGGTGAACAAGAAACTGCTGTTCCGTTCATGAAGCTGACATAAATACCCCGGTGCACGGGGCGGTGGCAATTCAAAGATTGTACTGGCAGAATGACTAATCAAATTTAGAAGCTGCGGTATTCAGTCCTAATTTCTTCCTCCTAATCCACGGGGATTGTGGTGCCCTATATTTTTAGACTAATCGACTACGATACACTGGATACTCACCGGATATTCTCGAGCTTACATGGGAAATTTGAAAAATTTCTTATTGATTTTGACATCGTTCGAAGCCCAAACAACACACTGGGTTCGAACGCAACTGATGAAAGCTATTTTAATTAGTTCCGCATCAATCTTTCGTGTATCACAAAGGGAAGCATAGTGGCTTGGTAACTATTTAGTTACAATCTCAGTGTGATGAGTAGCGATCCGTTTACTGACGAAATTGGCAGTTCTTCCCAAACCAAAGGCTTTCGTTTGTCTTGTGTACTATACATTCATCACAAAACATTGATATGGAGAGGGCTCCACGGTGTTCACAGCTTCATCTGTGGATCTAATCAGCATTAAGCTATGCGCTGTAAATGACCCGGTAGCTTAGAAGCTGCTGGGCTATAATCAGAGCAGGGCGGTGTGTAGTACTGTTGTGAACCCAGACGGCGGATGACACACAAGTTGTTTATTTGGGAACCTAATACACGACTTAAGCGTCTTAAAGGGACTACAAACAGAAACACTCATTTGCACGCCACACTCGTCTGAGGATGCTTTAGTCGCTTTAGACATCATGTCTTAGTTCCTTTATGTGGCGAAAGCCATTCCATGTCATTTTGCACTCCAATAATCCTTCCCGTATCTCTCCTGTATTTATCCCGCGATCATTTCGATCTAAGCTGCTGCTGAATAGTGGTGTGAGCAGTGTGGTGCGATCGTCTATCCTCAATACAGTACTAGGGTTTCAAGTTTCGGATTCACATTACCGCTCGGACTTGTATCAATTACGCCAACCGTGTCCCATCTAATTCTCAATTGGCATTCCTTCAATAATATTCATACCACAGGTCGTTAGATGACTCCACACATACTGTTAAAAAGAATAAACTTGTTGTTCAGCTCGTTTAGTTTTCCTATTTAAGCGAAATTGACGAAAGCTTGAGAATAGGATGGATATTTTAACGTATTATTCCGCAAGTTTCTGTCTAGTCTTCTGTTCACGTCTGGTTATGAAACGTTGGTCAGTTTAGCTTTCTTGTGCACCTAGGTCGTGACCTAACTATGAAATAAGGGATATGGAGACGGTTAGTTTAAACGTTCTTCATGAAAGCACACATTAAGCAGAGGGGCTTCATATCACCTAGGGTTTATAAGCTGCTTTCTCAAATCTCCGAATTGCCCTTGTTTTTAGGTTATTTGTGTATAGTTTGGCAGGCATTTTGGCGCTTGATTCAGTAAGCAAGATTTATCATATTCCATACAATACACCGTACATTCTGCGTGGAATACAATTCCTTTCGTAAGATTGTTGATTAACCACATCCCGACACTCGGTACTCAAAAGTTCCTGATTAGAAATCTTATCTAAATCTTGTGATACTCAACATGTTAAGTATTCTCCTAACCGCGTTTGAATTAATCTTTTTAGAAGTGTGGCAAAGTTTGGTCATAATTTCTATCGTATGACGAGCACTGTAAACTGTTTACAGAATAAACGGGATTTGGTGGAAGAAAACATATCGTGCTTAACAATTTATTGTACCGTTTCTCCTTCCATAATGGCCTATCGTCACCCCTGCACATTGGGGTAGTACACATCATCCAGTTCTTGTATCACACACGTCTTAATCACGTTATATTGCAAAAGTGACACCGTTGGCGCAGAAGATATGAGAATTACCGTTTGTATCCATCCAAGCAACAACTTGATCCTGCAATGTGACATTTCTCTATCAACCTTGATTTTCATAACTACAAACAATAGACAAGAATATGATTGATTCGGTTGAGTAATTGGCGAAAGAAACCCGTATGTGACCACTGTACCCTGACGATTAAAATGACATTGATGATTTTCAATAAACTACTACACTGAGAGGTAAATTTCACAAAACGAAGATAGTCCCTAATTTAGAAAACATTGTAACTATTGAGTGTGCATGGTGCGAAGGGAGGGAATAGCATATATGCATTCATCACTTGTTTCCAGCGAATTTTTCTACTGATAGAACAAGATGTGCTTACGCAAAATATTTTATTTTAGAAGAGTTATTTCCGCTTGGAAACGCACTACAGTTTGCTGGTTACCGAGAACATTTCATTGCAGCTGCGGTGGAAGTATTTAACCGGAAATTGTTCCGAAAAAGCTGTACCAACATAACGTTGCCATCAGTGTGAATACGGAAGGATTAATTTGGCGCCGTTTTAGTTTTGCGAGCAGTGGTGCTTCCAAACTCATATTGTTCAAGCTTCCTATTTTTAGCGCCGTGTATGAAACGAACACTCCTTGAGGCAGCTAAATCAAACGCTATCCATTAATGTCGGTTAGAATCCGGAGTTTCCAGAGTAGGCGAGCTTGACCGTCAATTTTAATCAAGGTTATGAAGTATTTTCGAAACTGGGTCAAGCAACGTGCAGCACAAATTAAGATGTCTCACCATTACATATCGATATAATAACTTCTTTCCATTCCTGGATATAAATCTAAGTTACTACTGTTTACATTATCATACTTGCTTTTTACGTCTACTCCAACAACGTGGCTTTCTGAAGACGTTGTTGTGCGCTCCGAGAGGGGTGTTCTTTGGGTCACTACCAACACGGTACTTACGGAGACCGTGTAATTTGAGATTCCACATACTTCTACAGCTCTACGCTGCCCTCTGCATGCTAACAGATATTTGACTTAGCATAAGCGACCAAACATTCCATGTGTTTGGGGTGCAGTTATTACCTGTTAGTGCTGCATTCGGTTCCAAAAGCCCACATTAGTTTGACGAAGATACAACTAACTTTTGAGATCCCACGTTTCACTTTTTGTCTTCCTTGATTCACATATCGGATGGAGGCTTCTGGCTAGATTGTTACTGGACAATTTGGTCAGCAATACGCATCGAAAGTCACATCTTTACATCATCCATGATAACCACCTAGCGTTCCTTTATGTATGCTGATGAGACACTGTATATAAATACATGAATAATATACTTGAAAGCAACATTTGAAATTTTTAATAGTCAATAGTAGAAACAATTCTACCAACAAAATGTATATTTTTATTCGCTGATGCTTTGCAATATTAAGTTTTTTTTACCACAACCTCAGGTTCTAGCAACATTTTGTATTTTAATGTCTTACACAGCTGCTGATACACTTCACATGGATGTAGGTGAGACTATTCATTATCTAATTTAAAACAGATTCTAGGATCCTTCCTAGTGTTAATGTTGTGCAGGGCATGTTTGCTGTGAGGCAGCGTGCGTTTTGTTACGTAGAATTTTTGGGGACTTCTTGCCGAATGTCTGACACAAAGGACAATTCAGTGTTCTTTGACGTTTCAATAGTTTGCTGATGCTTACTCCTTAGGTACACAATATTATTAGCGTACATCATTATTAAATTTCAACGAAGTTGCGTGAGTTTCTGATCTGTGTTTGTTTTTTACTCTGCTAACGACCTCGTAATTGTGAATACCCAGAATGCTCGTTGTTGGAACACCTGCACTGAACGAAGAACGCCAACAGGTGGTACAATGTTGCTTACTTTTAGGTATAACCCTATAGATAATTGTTTTGGGTACGACGAAAATCCATTTTATATCGTGTGAATAGTTTGTATTTCGATGACAAAGTATGGATCGGCTCCTAAGTATTGTGTGTGCACAACCGGGCAAAAAGTGGAGTCCCAATGCGTACACGACATCGTTAAAACATGCTCACTCGTTGCTTCCTTAACTCCAGAAACATCAACCAACAGACGACTGCAAATCCAACTACGTAAGAACATAAAACAGATAAACCTGTAACTTGAATTGAAAGCCGTAAAATCGTTGTAAACAGTATTCTAAAGAATATTGGTACTTGGAGTCAATTCCGTGGTCACAGTTGGCAAACATGAAGGGTGCTTCAGTTGGCCCAAATTTGACGGCGTGATTGACTGAACAGTGTGATAAATACATCATCCACGAACCTAATCAAACGGGGTCAAAATGATCCATAATTCCTTAGTTCATCAACGCGAGTTGTTTTCTGCCATTATCCATAGAATGCATGGTTTCGGTATTCAAACGTTATCTTTACAAATTCGGTCGATCTTCTCTGGAGTGATTCTTTCCCCAGCCCTCATGTAGACACATTAGACATACTTATTTCGTATTACATGAATCATAAGTTCCTGCTTGCCAGTAGTAACCTCCCTCCGTCAAACATACATAGAAATTCGTCCCGTGAGTCTGAGTGAGAAAATATAGGATTGGTTGGTTGTGATGTCACGGACTGCAGTTGCGTAAAACGTTAGTTGAACGTTTGAAATAATCCCGGAAGGATTTTTAATTGTACTACGTTGTTTGCAAGCTCCGTTACCGGAAACGTAAAGCCGAACATTCATTTTTACCGAATGCGGAAGAACTACTTATATTGTGGCCGAATTTAAACTTTTAGGATTTCCAGCTACAGCTCCGACAAGTGACATTACGTGTTGTGCTGCAGTCACATAATATTGACCAGAAATTCACGGACAACTGAAATTGTATAATGCGAACTTTCTGTTGGCTACCTGATCTAATGCAGCCCTGATGTAGAGTATTTTTTCAGTAAACAAACTATTGTTTATTTGTTGTCACGACATGGGAATTTTTGTGCACAATGGTACTCGTGATGCTGATCTGGTAGGTTCCAGCACACAACTTATAACTCGAGTGTAAGGTTGGTATTTATGTAGATCTTTTGATGCTGTCAATCGTCGACGACAACTAAACACGTCGAATGCTGCAAAACTTAGTAGTTAACAGGCAGACAGAAACTACAACAAAATTGCAATAATATCTGTCTTTGGTTGTGCACTCAGATTGCCTACTCGTGTAACTGGCTGCAAATTACATAGTTAAACTCATACGTTTTTAAAAAATCTGCATGATGGAGTTTGTTGCAAAGACGTTGTACAAAAGTGTCCTGAATGGTGTCCGCTCAGATTTCCCATTTTTTGCGCTGAAGTTTCCAATTTCATTTTGGAGAAATTGCCCCAGTGGGTTGTTTAATAATGCGCGTAGCACAGGAGTTATGATACGACCTAATTTCAGGTAGCCCACAAGGTGTTGTGACAGGTTGTTGGCAAAACTTAATCCCCACCACTTCTTGTACAAATCCTGAACTGAAGAATTCGCAATAGACATCGGCTTACTTGTCATGTTTTCACTTGTCAGAGGAACGGGAACTTTTCTGTCGCAGTGGTGTGATTCAAACTAAGATTTCGTGAGTAGCTATTTCGATTAACCCGACAGACGGAGACTGAGCAAATTTAAAAAAACTCTTGGATGTTACTCAACCAATCACACGCAGAGCAGAAGCCGAGATATTATAGCGTTTCGCTTCACCCAACAAGACAAAACCTGAGTCGATTAAATTACCGAACATCATTGACTGCCAGCTGTGTAGTTGCCTCAAGTTCCAAAACTACTGATTCATGCTCCCAAACTCTGACTGAGGATGATCCCATTCATATGGGTAACCTGTTGGCTGCATTACTGCTGATAGCCTTTTGTTTTTAAGAAGTTTTCCTAATAGCGCTGGTTAGTCTCTTGAACACTTTTTGCGGAATTGTGGTAAGGTTGTTCATTTGCCGAGATGGCAATACTACAAAATCGGGGACTGCAGTGGTCTGGGCCAAAAAACCTTTAAGAAGCTTAAATCCAATTGGTTTGACTCTTCTGCTGACGTTTGATTACAAGTTTGGTACAATAGCGAGTAAACAATAATGATCGGATTGCGTACATTTGTTTCACACCTAATAAGCTGGTGTTTTATTAAGTCATTACTACAAAAGGTATAAAATGGTGAATACCACAGTGGCATCCACCTAGCTATGTCCTTGCAAGGTGTGAGTGAATATCAGTTTGCCAATTAACCTACCATATTAATGGCTTTAACTACGTGGTAATTCACTGTTATGCACACTGGGTAATGAGGTATTTCCAAGCGTGAAACTATTAGCGGCCTTCAGGCAGTTAGTGAAATAGTCACTTTTAAGTTAGGTGTTTCAATTGAAACTGTTAGTTAGAAACCAGATTACTGAGTACACTCGAATGGATCAAAATAACCGAGAAACTAATATGCGTAAGCGGATTTATTTAGTGAAATCAGACATGTAGCCTGTCCAATAATGTCTTACTAACAAAAATGGCGTTCGATTTTCAAGAGGTGCCTCATGTTACATCGTACTTCTCTTTGTTGAAATATGCGACAAGAGACAAAGTTATTTTCCAAAAACTATACCTTTGAAATATACCGCACCTACAGTAACGTCAGTTTTCCACTGGTGCAAAAATGTGTAACTGTCATTCACCTAAATCATGTGCATGTAACTGCGTTAACTCTTATATGATGGAGTGCATGAGGCAGTTTTTTATGTCTATTACAAAAGAAAAAAATGGAGGGTGGGCCACGTACCCTCTCCCGAAGCCAAATGGCTTCAGCCCAATTTATATTGTGTTATAGCGTTTTTTAAGGTACATTAATTGCACATGATTATTTGGGAGACTACCTCATTCTAGGAGGTCTCTACTACGTCTTCCCAGCTGATATTAAAATAGAACGAATTCGCTTTTTATAGCAGCTTAGTGGCATGCACAGTGTTGATGAGAGGCAAAAAACCTGGTGTAAACGTTACTATTTGATAAAGGCTTAGGCTATCCCATTGCACCCATTGCTGCTGTCGAAATGCTGTACTCTGACATTCAACGTTTGTTAACTAAAAACGTTTTACTTCACGAAGTGTAGTGCACATAACTAGAATATTCTTAGTACTTGCGCCAAAAGATAAGCATGTTCTACATTCAAAAACAAGCATTCGTTGAAGTCATTTCGAAGAGCAAGGACGCAAAGCTTGTGTGCAACGAACATAGCAAATTTGCGTTCGTTCAGAAGTTGTTTCATGGCCTACCGTGAGCAGACGTATATTTTCAGTGAGAAGCTGAACTGTGCGATAGAGAGGCACCGAATACCGAGACTACCAGTTAATCTGACTTTAGTTCCAGACGGGACACTTGGGAGAGATATGAGAATGAGAAGACACCATATAATCGGCATTTAAACCAGCTTTAGTTCACCACAGCGATTGGTAGCAATGAAACCAAATAAACGACGCTGACATTTTCGAAAACATTTTCATTGATGAACTTGGATAGAAAAATGAGAAGCGGAAGCTCATGTGAAGTTCTTTAGAGTGACATTTCCTACATTCAGATCGCACATGCATAGTTTCGAAGATGTTAATTTTACGGACGGTTTAAATGTTTGAGGTGAACTGATGTGCTTATCTGATGTGGGGTCTCTGTGTACTAACATTCTGCCTCATGAATCAGTTGATAGGATTTGCGGACTCGTTGACAACAGCAGCGCTCTATTTACCATCCCGGTGATCGAACTGAAGTCACAATTTCGGTTATGTACACACACTACAATGTCCAATTTCTGAACGTATATTTTTGAAAGATGAGGGGAATTGCAAAGGAGATTCTGCTGGGTCCAATTCTAGCAGATCTCTTTACGGCGAAAGCAAAATCCACATTATAAGAAAGCCTGTCCGAACGAGTGTTGTACACATGCTACGTGGACAGTATTCTAGCTGATACTGAGAACGCAAGCGAATCAAACACGTTAACCTTGAAGTTGATCCAAGCTCATCCGAACTTAAAACTGACGAGGAGGAATGAAATGATGACTGTCATTCGAATCTAGACATTTTAGTCGCCCGAAGATTAGATGACAAGGTAGGAGTATCATTTTATAGGTAGCTTACTTGGACAGACCGCATGCACGTTTCAGAAGATTCTTTCTGGTGCCGTATGAAAGAAATTCGGTCAAGACGCTTTTACGTAGAGCACAGATGATTTGCACAAGGGACAACCTACAGCCAGAAGTGGGTTTACTGTCTGACACCTTGCAGGCCAACAGGTACCCCTGATATGTATTTGAAAGTACGGCAGAGCCATTATCCCAACAGTAAAAATAACAGTGGTATCGAAGTGGACAGCGTAGTGAGAAATCCACTTCCTAGGGGAGAGCTGGTCAACAATGACCAGGAGGAGGCGTCTACCAGCCACCGTATTCGGAACTTATAACGTTGCACGGTTGTGTATAGTACAATGAATCAGAACCTTACCAGTCTTCTGGCTAGAAACAAGCATACATCGTTGACGGGCGACACCCAACGTCATAAGTTGTAAGGCACATCAACCAAACAAAACACATAGTCAATCTAGATGATGCATTCTTGGTGACTTTCTGGAGCAACCAGGAACGCACTGTCCGGCTTTCTTAGGCTTTGGTCATCATAAGTCACAGTCGCTCTTCCGTGTGTTCAATAACGATTTGCGTTGGATCCCCGGCTACCTTAGTAGTCGACATTTGCAGAATTTTGACTTTCAGTTTTCTATCCGTCTTTTTCATGCATTAAGTGCTGTATCCCGCCCTGTGAAAAGTTGATTCGTTTCAAATTAGTTGCATGTGCATGTGTCATCAGAGCATAAGAAATATTACTCTAAGGGACATTATATGAATTAGGTCAGCTTTTTTCATGCGAGTTTATCAAGGAAGCAAACTGTTTCAAATTCCCTCAAGTAAGGTTCCCCAGGTATACCAAAATCAAGCTTAATTGATCAATTTGTACAGTAAATCTTTTACTGGTTCTCATATAAAAACAAACACTATATCAGTCCACTTTCTCGGTGTTGTGTTCGGATAAATTCTGCAGGCTCTGGTCGTTGGAATTTCGCAACAACTGCAACTTGTCACTCAGTGAACTGTTCCAAATCACCGAGCACACCTGGGTCACACCGAAAAATGCTGGTTCACCTTGCTTTATCAGGCCACGAGAGAGTTTAGCTCTCGTTACTCGCTTCTTACGTGTTGGGTCTGACTTAGATGGGTGCATTTCCCATGGACGCAATACAAAATATTGTCACATGCCCTTCTCTTGTTCCAGTATCAGGTAACACTGCGCATTTTTGTCGTCATTTTTCATGCTAAAGTGCATGATCCGACAAACTCACTTCATGCTAACTTTCTAGCGTACTCGTTAACTGCACATCTCATTCTAAACGTGAAATACTTCACGTTTACTTGAGTAAACGTCAGTCGGATCAGGGTTTCAAGGGTTTGTCCGGTTTTTGGAGAAACAGCAGGTCACGGATATACAGAACGTCACAAGTGCATCTTGAATCGTGGAGCCTACATCATCTACTGGAGGTCATATTCGAAATATCTGTAACTTGTTCCATCATTATATTCAGCGCATTCCAGTTCGCACAGCCAACCACATGTTATTTTGATCCTAATGCTCAAGACAATCGTGTGTGATCAAACCAAAGCTATTATGGGTTATGCAATGACGAGAGCTGCTGTGTCCTTGAAACTTCATAATCCGTGTTTTATATTTTATTTGTTCGCTTGTGTTGATGAGTTTGTTTATTTCACAGTTTCTTGGGGATCCGGCAGAATTCATCCAGATGCAAGCATACAAACTCAGTCATCGCTTACGTTCATGGCCTACAAGGGATGCATAATATATTAATATGAAAAAAACGTCCTGTTTTTTAAAATGGTTTTAGAAATTGCATGCATTAGTTCATGTAACATCACACAAAATGTGTACAACGTTCGGCATTTACCAGACCCCTCCTCAGTGTGCCTTTCTTGCTGTCGGCTGCTGTACACTGTGGCAGTGATCGTGTTTCACGTTTACTCCTTGAGCATTACAGTTAAAGTTTCCGTTTTTGAAGAGCACCCTACAGGTTACCACTGCTCTGATTGATGTGAAACCTTCATGGGTGTTCAGAAACACACTGAATATGCTAAAGTTGGCGTTTTCATAAACAAGTCTATTACGACCAACTGATAATCTGTTTGCGTGAACAGGAACGTTAGCCTGTCTCTGAGGGGTTATAAGAATGAGCGATTTTCCGTCTTCATAGGTTCACTTCAGTACACTTCTGGTTAAACCTTGTAAGCAATGTTCACCAAGTTGCTGCTGCACTGGAGGGCGATCTGAATTTTGAATTTGAAAACCATCACACAACGACAAACAGTAGGCATAGGCCAGAAAAAAGCGCCCGCTTATCCGTCATCACTTTGCTTTAACCTGTTTTTGTAGATCAGACATAAGAAAATGGTAAGGCTTATGTCGTGGACAATTGCTTTCTAGGTCACCAATAGCAAAGTAGTACACACCATGTGGAAAAACGCTAAATGTTTGGTTCATTGTGTTAAACTATCACGTAAGTCTTCTCAACGAAAGGCCAAAATGTCAAACGAGAAGGAATGAACTCGAATGTGTCTTAAATTAGGTCATGTAAGTCAGAGTTTTCATCCGACAGCCAGCAGATCTCAAGGACTATGTGTATGGTAATGTTACAGGCAGTTCCGAGTGATACTTCAAAATTAATTATTGAACTGATGATTCAGATTTGAGAATATTAGAATGTTTCCGGTTAGGAACTGAAACACTCAAGCCAACAACTTGCTCAAAGTTATGCGTGACTTTCACTTGAACAACAGGCTCTGTCGTGTAACACTCAAATTACTAGAACTCAACACTATGCGGTTAACTGACTAATTAAGCCGTTGGAGGGGCAAATTCAGAAGCGTAGTTACACCCATGAATCCTCGTGTACAAAGATACTGAATGTATCCATACTAATTTCATAAACTCAAATTTCCAGTGGTTTTGTTGGAGGCAGTTCCTGTTCCCCTGGCAAAACGTTTGCTGTATAAGTCTGATTTCAAAAGCTGCAGTACGCATATGTCTGAGACAATTGTTGGTTTAAACCTTTGTTTATCACTGTTACGCGTGATTTCAGAGCAATGTATCACTCAACTTCACTGGATGAATTTCCCGGTAGATAGCTGGAGATTTCATGGTCTGAATGTCAGTACTTCTTCTGAGTTAATGTGTAAAAATGCATATCCCTTGTTAAGTGTGTCGTGAATCATTTGTCCGGTGAACAATCCGTAACCCTACTGCAAATTCTAGATATTGTTATACATACACCTAATCCGGTGTGTACATCAACAATCCTGGAAGGGTTAGAAATCCAGCATCTGAAAAGAAAACGTTTTTGAATAAAAGCACAGTCATGTTTTATCCCACTCGAACCTGTTTGGGCAGAAATAACCGGGGATATTGTCGAATTAAAAAGAGAAATCGCAACTGGCTGCCAATTATAATTTAAAAAGGTAACTGTTAGTTATTCGGGGAGATCGAGGTCATAAATGCAATGGATCCCGGGACGCAGATATTTCCTATGCTGAATTACGAACAGATCTATTTGTAAACGTAGACACCAATTATTAAGATTGAGTTACAGTTAACCTAAACGACAAAAATGCGACAGCACACAGCTGACTCATATTGTGGTGAGATTTTTATTAGCCTTAAAAGTAACACTTCAGTAGACAGTGTTTCAATAGAAAAATAGATGGTGGAAGATAAATCCCTCATTGAGGAGTTTTGAAGGACTTTTGGACTGTTTTTCAAACAAAAACGTGTTGAATGGTATGCTTTGTGAACATCTCGATGGTTCACCTGAAGTGGAAAATTTAAGTGCATGTAAAAGTCGGTATTAATAAAACTTTGCTGTTCAAGTGAGGACAAGATGAACACAGCTAACATTCTGCCTCAAAGTTTCCATTCATCAAAACCTAGAAATCGAGAACCTTCTAGAGGAATATTCAATATCTTTTCCACCAGAAGTCGTCAGTTGATTTCAGCAACTAAGGTTGGAACCTTGGCGGTGGTAAGTACATACGCTAATTCAGACTTCCGAGGTAAACAGCTCTCGAATCTTTTGCCTCAGTTGGGATTCGGAAGGATGGAAAGTTTGTGTGAATGTGAAATTTGTGGTCAATTTTGAGGGAAGGTATGACGAGGTGATCACGATTTGTTTACACCTAAAATTATGTATGATAATCAAACTAGTCTGAATACATTAGTCTCGGCATAAATAGAAGGGTTATTATAAGTTGTTTATATCCAGCCTAATATCTCAGGATTTTGTGGAATGCATGTTCCGGGAAAGAGTACCCATATAAGCCAAAATGAACAGAATGGGCCACACTTGGACTAAGTTGTGCCAAAAAGTTCAACAGTTGCCCGCCTTACTGAAAGGTTGCAGTGGTCATTATTACGATACGCCTAAACTGACAGTCAGATCGCTCTGCTAGCAGCAGACTGAATGGAAATTGCTTAAAATGAATACTGTGTGACATTCTGCTTCTATCGAAGTTGGCAGATCAGTTCAGCAATAATTTGTTTCATACAAAGCTTTAAATACTTTCTTGTTTGGAGTTCACTGACTGTGTTATCTAGCGGATCTAGTAGCAAAATATACATAACGGGGGCAAGTATAACAACAGGCTGACAGGTTCAGGTACGTAGAAAATGATATCAACTAAGTTAGCATTGTAATCACCGTGAAATACTTTTAGAATCATCTAATGGTCCAGTAATTTCCCGTAGAGGAGTCTGACAATGGTTGCTTTAAGAAGGCGCCCATTTTGTGACATTCTCAAAGAAACCTGACACTGAGTTTTTAAAGCAGACGGGTTATTGGGTTCTAGAGGCGAGTAGAGAGAATATTAAATTCAGTTGTTCCACAGTTAGACATGCTACCAGACAGTCAGGCCTCCAAATCCTTATACAAGTCGCTGGATTGTTCAAACGTGGATTATCGAACTGCCAACAAGAGAGCGTGCAAGCGTAAAACTTAATCACTTCCTACCTAATGTCAGTCGGTAAGACAGGAATTATGTGGTTGGAAGAAAATTCCGTGCTTAACCCAACTTAAGAGTTTTGAAATTGGGGCACTGGGTGTGGCGACCACACACCTGTGTGTCACAGATCAGTGTCCGTTGGCTGTGAGGTTTCATTGCTCGGAGAACACTGGTGGAAGTCACCTGATCCTGTTCTTTCACCAGGCTTGAATAAAAGCAAACATTTCCAGGGAAGTAGGTTGTGCCAAGATCACCGTTTCCTACCTTTAATGTTTTTGAAGGTTTAGAGAGTGGTTAAGTGGGTACTTTCAGAAACTTCAATGCAACCCACTTTTAAGGGTCAAGAAAACATCGCCTGCCACTTTGCACTACTTCAGGTATTCGAGATTACAGAAGACGTTGGTGAGCAGTAGGTACTCTTGGTAACACTAATGACTGAATTCTGTCAACGGTTTCCTTTCGTGGTGGATGATGTTTTCCACAACCCATGCCTCAAATTTACTATATGTTGTACTTAGTTTTGACTTGACTGACACAAGCCAAACAGTGGAAGCCAGCATATTCAACCACAACACTTACAGCTGTTGGCAACCGAGTAATTAACTGGAATATGTTGAAATTATTTTCTTTATTGCTCTTAACAGTGTGTAAGCTAATTTGGTAAAATTTAATCATTCGAAAACTGTCGCGTTAACAGACAGACAGTACCTACTGATACACATCACACTGCTTTTGGTCCCATCTTTAGATGTAATAGCTTAAAACTTCAAATTAAACATATACTCGTTTAAAATATAATGATATGCAGATGGAACATAACAAACAACATAATCATCCACAAGATTTGCCCTCCTCAACAGATGCTTGAAATCCGGTCAGAATTCCCTTATGATTCACTGCAACTAAAGCGCTGTAAATATTTGCAAGATTGTGAGACATGTGTGTTCTAACAGGAGGAAAAACTCAAGGTGACACTCCATTTCTAAACTGGCTGGTCATACTGTTCTTCTGAATAAAGACACGGGAAATGTTGTGACTAGTGGGAACTTTACAGCACACCCATTTTATGCACTACGTTTGGTGTAAATTAACGTTCCCTAACTTGTGTTTAATCTACATTTGCGAATCTCAATGTGCAGGTGACTATCAAGTTGACAACATGGAAACGTCTGCTGTAAAAGATATTGATCAGTTCTAACAGATGGTTTACCAGGATTTCAAATGTAAGCAGGCAAACGAATTTGTGCACTTACAAAATTTTGAGGAATAGCCGCTGGGTAGAGCACCGGGAAGAAGAAAATCTATTGTACACTGTAGCAGTGCGTTCAGTTCAGTTTTATTAAATCATCTGACAGCTGCCGTGATAGGTGACTTTGAACCTGCTCAACTCATTTCCTAAGTCATCTCTCTAGAGAATACGCCATTGACTGCAAAATCCCAGAGTCGGAAGCTCTAGCTATCGTGTGTTATCTGTAGTAAGCATTTGGTTGGTAAGTGAGATTCGTGTACAGTGGGTTAAATTTTGCACGTCAAATGTTGTATAACATTGAGTGATAAAATTGAGAGATGTCTAGTGAATTTACAACTGTGTGGATACCGGGAGGGCAATTTGAAGTGGCTATTTCAGCAGTGCTATTTGTTCTGCAACACAAATCGGACCGTTCTGATGGACTCATTTATTATTTTCTAATTTACTCATTCAAATTAAGGTGGCTGGGTAATTAAAACATTACGTCCGCTATTCAATCACTTGAGCACGTTGACCTCAGAAAAAACCTGGCACACAATTTGTGTGCGTTTGACTTATATTCGTTGAGATCTATTGGGTGACACTCAATCAACGCTCAAAGATGAACCCATCTCCATAGTGAGCGTTGTTCTGTTTCGTTTACGTATGAAACGTGGGTGACTATTTTATAGGACACACCATCGGCTCACTGTTCTAGGTGACAGGGTTTTGGTGGTATATTTCTGACAATTTATTTAGCACATGTTCTACTGAGTTGCTTGCTGTGAAAGTGGTGCTCATTATTGAGGTGATGTTATGAGAACTGTGGTCCTGTTTCAGAGGTCTGACAACGTACTCTCACTCGATCCGGATTCAACGTAACACACGGTGGCAGTGCTACTATGGTTCAACCCATCAAGCAATTTGAGTTTTACATATACGCCATGGACCCCAAATTGTAGGAAATACTATCTTATTCAGTCAGATAGTCTGCCCCATATGGTTGTTTACGGGTGCTCTTTTGACTGAAACAACCAGTCAGGATTGTTCAATATCACATGATACAGCTTCAGCGGATCAATCAAAACAAAACCTTAACGTTATGTCGGTCCTGTCATTGTTAACAGCATTTCCTGTTTCGTCGTTAGACGGCTACATGTTAGTTCAACCTGAAATGTGTGTATTTAGTGTGTTTATATTGTTGGGGTTAGTTGGTTATGTCGCTATCATGGAAACCCTCCGTTGTTAGCCACAGCCGACGTTGAAAAAAAGCTGAGGCCGTTTGATTGTTGTGAAATGGGCAGTGCTTTCACGTCGTGCAATATATGTATAAATATAACACTATATATTTTTTTCAAATTCAGTCTAGATAGCGGGATGGGAGTTCATTTTTAAAGTTGAAAAATGCCCCTTCTTATTTGAAGAGGATTGTGGTTTCAAGTCGAGCAGCAACTGTAACTAACGAAAAGTCACCCTTTCATATATGTCCCTCAAGTAACGTTCATAGTAACACACAAATCTCAGTCAGCATATTCAATTCCTTTCAAAAACTTCATCGCCGTTTTCGATGTTTACAAAAAGCAGTCATTTCCCTCCTTTTTTTCACTTTATATTGCATTCATACAATTAAATCGTCTACAAAATATTCATCCTCGTCTTTGCGAATATGTCAGCAGAAATCAAACATTTCACAAGACCCTTTTTTCTCCTCACTGGCCAACACAGCCAAAGTAGCCGGCTGGTCAGTGTCTCGCATTTTTCTCTTACTACGTCCAGATGTCACCATTGTATCGTCACCGATGTGAAGAAATTATTGTGAAGAATTTTTTAAAGCATCCTCTCACTTTATCAATAAGAACGAAAAATCACTTTGGCGGCATTCTCTCAAAGATCTGGTGGCCACATTTGACGGAACCATTTCATTTTTATGCATGTTTCCATCTGAATTTGAACTTATCGTATCGTAGCCAGGCTCAAGGTCTGCCCGCACCTTATCCTCAAATTTTCAAAATGCATGTTCCATAATGAACTTGTTGAAGTTTTACATCGTTTTGTCAAAAAACTCACTGTCTTCTAGATAACTAAATCAATCAGCCCGTCCATTTGAAAATACAACAAACAGTTCACTGACGGTTTCTTGTTCTCATTATTCCACAATTCGCAAACCAGTTTTCAGTTAAATTGCTTCTGACAACTAATCCCAAACAGCCGAACCCCTATGTTTGTTTATACGCCTGCCTTGGTTCGGATGTGAACGTTTATTTACACACTATCAGTCTTATTAATTTTCTGTTGTTCTCCGCGTAGCTTATAATCTACGCATAGCTAAAGTAGGCATTCTTCAGCTTACTTCACAACGAAAATGCAGAATTTTGGCTTAGTCAATATCAGATGCCACCGTTTCTCCCAGCTTTTTACCAGCCTCTTGAACACTAATGTGGCTGCTGTTGTGTGACCCAGGAAACTACAGTCATCTATCCTCCCCTTAGTTAACGTCTGAGTTTGTGGAAGTTAAGCGTTTATATATGTGGATGTATAAAGCGTGTTATCGACCTAACTTGGACCTGCTAGGTCACGGTGGAAGGAAGCCTCAGGCTTGGTGGTTTATTTCGTTGGAACTCATTAGTATTGCGTGTCCTGATCAGAAAGGACAGACAAAAGCCGGCCGGCATGACATTGTGACTGACATTTCAAACATAACGACAGCAACCTAGTTGTAGGCATAACGACACAGTCATATTCAAGTGTAAAAATATGATACAGTGCAGGCAATGTTCAACTTCATCGACGGTTTCTGGTGAAAAGTAAGCAGAATTATTTTGTTTCGTTTAATTGACATTTCAGTTATCAGGCCAGCTAATTTGAAGCCGCGTTCATTTCACATACCGAAAAATGTTACTAGTTATCTGTGATGCGCAAGGAGTTAAGTTACATTCGATTCTTGATTACATTTTACACCCCACATCCCCTAAGTAAGTTAACAACTGCTTAGCTCCCAAAAAATGCGGAAGCTGAGTGAAACCAGATTACTTCTTAGTAATGATAAGACATTTGCCGAAGCTCACAATTGGAGAAAATCTTCTTAGGAATTCAACATTGCCTACATTGATTTTGTTCAGCTATCCTTGTCGTCATAGAATGCATCATAATTTCTACCTTTCCCAAATAAATCCGTCAGTGATCTTTTGAACCAATTTGCACTAATCACATTTATCATCAACCGGACAGCAATGGAACATTCATTTTTGATTTATTTACTAAGTGGTTTCATGTAAAGAAACCAGGTGGTTGGACCGCTTTGGTTGTCTCAACCTCTGTAGGCAAGAAATCATAATGTTTGTTGTGTGTGTTTGTGCATGATTCACAAATCATCTTTATTTGTCTTAAGATACGTAAGTGAAAGACAATGAGCATACGGTTTTCATCAGCACCACGCTGTAGCATCTTCACTAAAACTAGTTATAGCTCACTTCATACATGTTTTGTAATTCATTGCCAGATCAATTGTGATCGTAATTTATCATCATTGTATGAACCATGAAACGCTGTTCAAACGACGTGAAAAGAGAGTGGTTGTTCAAAGGTTATGTGTGGTCTCACTCAGTACAAATAGTTCGCATGTGTTCTAAAACTAAATATTCGTCAGCGCACTGCACTGATCAAGTCGAAATTGAATTAGCGTTGTCCGTATGCATGTTAAAAACAACACTGAATCTCTCAGTACCATTTGCCTTGGAGCCAGGTAAATTGTTCACAGATATATTTGCGAATCAGGAGGCAGAAAACGTAATGGACACAGAATATAATTACGTATGCTGTTTGGTGTTTTGGGAT
Source organism: Paragonimus westermani (assembly GCA_008508345.1). Taxonomy (NCBI): domain Eukaryota; kingdom Metazoa; phylum Platyhelminthes; class Trematoda; order Plagiorchiida; family Troglotrematidae; genus Paragonimus; species Paragonimus westermani. The sequence continues at coordinate 216,635 of QNGE01000633.1, forward strand.
GTAAAAATTTGGTGATGTCTAGTATGTTGTCAGTGATGCGACTATCAACATGATTATCTTGGAGAAACGTGGATCTGAGTCAAAGGGAGGCTGTTACAGTCGTATGCCCAAGTAATGAATGCAGTTATTGTGTAATTTCAGGTCAGAGGGTTCTTTTGGGAGGGATTTTTCAAACAAGTGATCGTTGTTTCCGGCGTTGATCCGCCAGAACCCCCCTGGATAAAAATATTGTCCAAGTTAAAATTTTTGTGATCTTGAATGGATTGCACAAATCTAAATGTAGGTCGTAGATGGAAATCAACTTTGCCGTTAAATGATATCTTCTTACGAAGACGTACACAAAAGCCAAGTTCAAACGCACTAATGGTGAACACTCATATAGTCGTGGATCGTTCTCATTTTGCACAACTTTCTAGTTGTTAAAGAGGATACAAAATGTCCTTGGCTCGTGACTTGACAGCAGATCCGCAGATTGAGGTGGATCTACCTTTTTGGACGTGAACAGTATTTTATAAGGATTGACCATAGTTGCTCAAATATGAGACGGGGTGTTCTAGGTTTCTGTCAAGGATCAACAGGGATTCAAATCGATCTGAAGTGGATTGCATCCACATATGATGAGGGCTTGCTAGTGATAGGGTTTTCTTCACAGCTTTTAGCAGAGAAGAACCATTATCAGGTATTAGTCTTCTTACAGATCCTTGCCATCAGCAAGATGCAAAATTCTCGGTCACTTTGTTGTCGTTTTTGTTGTGACCATTCGGTTGATGCACTCATATCACAAAAAAAACAAATCAGCTCATTCAAAATTAATACCGTACACGCTTGTGTATAGTGCACATATTGCGCATGAACTTGTAGGGCGATATATTGGCTATTTCAACAGATACAGCGAATTCCCCTGTATGATTAACTTCTTGACAAAAATAAGATTTAGATGAGACCCAACTGTGAAAAGTCAGGGCTTCGGCTGGATTCGAACCAGTGACAGACACGGCATATCTCAACGCGGTTCACCGTCTAACTTGCTAAGCAATAAACCTGACTAGTGACAATTAATGTACGTCAATCGAACTTAGACTAAAAATTATAATACAATGATAATTGCCCTTCCCAACCTCTTGTTATGGTAGCCAACAACTCAATTTTCATGGTTCAGAGAATGAGGTATTCTGATCATAAAACAAAACAAACTAAGATATTTGCAATACTTGCTAATCCAAGACATGTAGGAGGCCTGTCAGAAGGTTCAGACCATGAGTGTGCATTCTGAAATATTGTCCGTAGTAACTCGCTACAGAATGAAAGGGTAACGAAAGCAAACTTACGGAAATGGTGACAAATAAACCACTGTTTAAGAGAAGCCAGGTAAAATTAACGCTTTATTCAGTGATGTCCGGCTGCTTGAAGTACATCTTGGTATAAAAGAATGTAGGAAGTCTGATATTAACTTTTTTATTCTTAAATATTAGAGTCCCACGAGGACAGCATAATCGTACTCGATTACTGGGTTACTGGTGAAAATATTTGACCTTCGGTTAGTATCCTAGTTGCTTTTTCATACGGTAAGGCAGGATGGAAGGATTTTCTATTCGGAATTAGTAGAAACATGTACGGGAAGTGCGCCGACCTCACTGTGCTTTTTCAAACTGCCGGAAACTTTGAATGTTAGTCGATGCGTCGTAAATGTTTGAGGTTTGATGTTGCTCTGGGCCTGAGAACCAGACTATGAGGAACTAGCAGAGGGTGAATGTGTTGCTATGTGTCCAACATGTGGACAACTGATAACGAAGTGACTGTCTGCAATGATTCAGTTCTAGCTGAAATATTTCCATAGTTTACCGGAATAAAAAATCACCCAAAACATCACTTCTGGTAACGTGATATTTGTTTCCAAATTTTGCTGTTTTGAACAGGTTTTATAAATTGGTGACTGATCCTTCTAGTCAGTGAAAACAGCAGACTTTCCGCCTCGCCGCAAAAAGTTGAAAAAAGCTGGCAGAAATTAGAAAATTATTGAAGCGTTCGAAAATGTAGAATCAATGTTTAGTGATGACGGCATATACGAAATGAGTATATTAGGCGGCAGCTTTCGCATTCAGATAGACATTGCAGCCAGCCTCTTTTGATAATAGACACTAGACTCGAGTTTTGCTCTCATTAGAGCTCGTCAACAGTGCATATCACTGCCTATCCTTGCATACTCTTGTGAGGTCAATGGCGCAGTAGTCAACATGGTTGCCTCATGAAGGCGTGACCCGAGTTCAAAGCCCAGCTTTGACAAGGATATGCACTACTGACGAGCTCTAATTAGAGCAAAACTCGAGTCTAGTGCTTCTTTACGAAATAGGCTGGCTGGAAAGTCTATCTGAATGCGAAGGCTGCAATCAGATGTGACTGATGGTCAACTTGAAAATAAACCGAATCTTCGACTACTCATCAGGACTATATTAAGACCGCGTAGGTTGAATTTTGTGTAATCGGTGTGGCAAAGTTGTAGTACACATGGTCCTTTTTTCAAGCAAACGCGTGACAAGCTTCTCTGCCTGCGCAGGTTGCCGGTGGGAGTGCGAACTATTGTAACTGAAATACCTTGAACCCACTGTTCTGAGTCGCTAATATTGAGATTAATGTGGCCGAATCGTCGTCACTTAGGTTGCATCTACATCCCTGGCAAAGGCATTTCGTGCGCGTAGATATACAAATGCTGAGGAAGCCACGGGAATGGCAGACGACCCTCTTGGCCAGCAATCAACTGAACTGATCTTGAGCATAAGGAAATAATCCGATGATTTTGCTCACCAGAAATGACCGTTTTGTTGTGTGGTCTTTAGGGGATTACGCGATATCTATCTTGGTTTGTGCAGCGGTTTACGATGAACCAGCAATTGCGCGGTTTAATGCAAGTGAGAATATAATACGATACCGTATTTGAAAGTTCCACTCAACTCGTCCTTTCGCACAAAGACGCCGTTAGTAAACTCAAAGAATATAAATTTTCCTAACGTACATTGAAAGCCGTTGGTCAAACTTCGCCGCGTAAACACTTAATCACCACAAATGAACCGAGTGTTTTACGTAGACTTAAGGGTTGCTGCAAGTGAGAGAAGACCATTGGTTGCGGACTGTTGTTGTGTTGGTCGGGAGAAGCTGTGTTAGACGGTTGACGTTTTAGTGAATGACAGGTGAACAAAGGCAAATGAAAAGAGCTCAGTGAAACTGTTGCCGTGAAGTTTCGTCAGAAACGAAATGGTGCAGCGTATCTTCATTTGTTGCATTTGTTGTTTCACGTGTGTGTCAGTCAAGTGGAATTTTAGAACTCAACAGTTTCAGCGGTGATTACAAAGTTGAACAGTTTGTTTCAGCGTACAAAAACCATGAATGTGGAATAGGCCTTTCGTAAAGCAGCGCCTCTCCTCCGTAACCCAATTTTGGAGAGTAACTCCTGATAAGGCTTTATCTTCAGTCTCTGAGTGATGGTGTGTCACAGGCTGATCTGGGATGTTAAAAGGAGGCATCTGACAATAGGTAATGTTTGAGGAAATCTAACGAACAACACGACAGTTGCGGCGAATCCAAAGCACATGACAGAAGCGCACTGGTTTTAATAAGCCTCCTTCAACATATTCGGGGGTTGTGCTTCCAGTAAGAATTAAAACTTGCACAGCTATGTCTCCTTGCCTGTAATTATGATTGACTGACCAATTTTACGACACACGATATATAGAGCAGGAATCCAAACTGATATCAGAGCAACATACTGTTCCACTAAGAGCTGGTTTGGAAAAATCCATTGCAGATATGATCGTTCTTCACTCTACAGACTGAAACACAGTTAATCTCTAACTAGTCATTGAAGGTCTTCCAAAGGAGTGGTTATGCTTCCGTTATTCAATGCGAACAGTTGCGCGCAAAAATTCACCCTCAGAACGTGCTTTGAGCAATCAAAATAACATAAGCCATTCACGAGAAATGACGTCATATTAGTAAGACATGAGAGCCAGCAGGCAATTTTTAAACCTTTTCAAATTGAAAATCACTGACATTTAATTGCAGCCTTCGCATTCGGATAGACTTTCCAGACAGACTGTTTCAAAAGTCTTTGAAAAGTCTATCTGAATGTAAAGGTTGCGATAAAATGTGAGTAATGTTCAACTTGGATATAAACCAAATCCCTGACTACTCATCGGTAAGGTGTTAAAACTGCATAGTAAGAGACATCTGATGAATATATCGCGAGGGAAAACTATTCTGAGTTTGTCCTTTTGAAGAAAACCTAGAATGAGCACGACCAATGTTTGGGCGGATCTAACAATTAATGATGAAGTCGTTTTGCTTCCTTTCTTCTGAAACCGGTAGGACTGTATATGAAGGCCAGACTAAGCTTTATAACTAGCCAGATAAATCGGTTCTGATTATTCTTTATTTAGTTTGCTGATGTGCAGATTATTACGGACGAACCAGTTAATCAGGAAGTATGTTACTCTATATTTGGTGGCATTTCAAAACCTTGCACAAAGCCCGCTTTTTTGCGTAGTACCTAGCCAGATGGTGAACGTAAATTTATAAGTTGAATTATTGTGGACAACGCGGCATGAAACAGATGACTGGTTGCGTTTTTCACATACCGGACTTGTAAAACTGGCGTTATTGAAAGTTATAAGGAAAGGTAGTTCGGTCGTTGTTAATGAATACCTGATCTGGGCGATGCGTCAATTTTTAGAAAATGGTGTTATAATCATACGTAAATTGCGTTAAATTTTTCAAACGAAAACAAGTTTGTAGAACACCTTTATCAACAGGGAAAGAAAATTGCGCCTGTAAGCAGCCATTGACTCAAGCTGACTTGTTACAAGGGCTCCCAGGTAGTTTCACGATGAATTCTTGAACGTAGCAAGAGACACGTAATCTCCTCATTTGTTACGGATTCCGTGCACATAGTACGGCGTCACCTAACCACACTATGCTGTTTGAATCCAGTAGAATGCTATGTAGTTCCTTAAGAACCATGGCGTTGACTAAACATGGTGTATTTTTATCGGCTTTCAGATGTGCACCTGAAATCTACATAGTATAAGTCGTAGAACCCGCCGGTAAAGTGTTTATAGCCCCAAACACATTTATCTTCCGTTTTTCAACAACCGTGTCCCTTTACTACCAAAAGGGCAGAGATATCGCCCGCTTTGAGATGCCAAAGGTCACTAGGTCAAGTCTGACTCGTCATCCGTAGATTTTATAGACATGGGTTTGAGTAGTTGGTTAACCTGAAACTTACACCAAAAATCTCAGCGCTCAGCTCTGTTGATGAGATGGTTGTACTTCAATTAATGAACCTGACAAAAAGTGCCCATGAACGCAAACAAAATCATTCGCTCCAGTAATGAGTGAAGTTGTTCAATATCAGACATTCATAAATTCACGAAATTCTGTAACTGTGCGGTACCACATATCAACTGACTTATCTGTTTGGCAAAACTATATTCTATTTGAACAGCACAAACTGCTTGGGCAATCAGTCGACCTCCTTCAGTTTGCTGTTTGTTTCTTCACTGATATAAAAAACACTGAAAATAATTCCGGCTAGACCATCGACTCCATCAACATTAGTGATGGTTTTACAGTGGCTTTGCAAAAAGGCGAATATAAACATGTCATAAAACACGGTTAATTGTGTTGGTAAACGTATTGCCGTCTAATGGTAGATACTCGATGAGACTGTAGAGTCCACATCCATTTTAAGTTGGCTAAAACCAGGACGCAAATATTTAGGTTAACAACATACGTGTATATGAAGGGGTGAAAAATTGGTGTGGTTTGCCATTCCAATCATCAAACTGCTCCCCTAATTCCTTCTATCCTATCTTTCAATTCATACACACGACAGGTTTTCGAGTGCACTTTGAATCTAAACAAGAACGGGATCATGACAGATAGGTTTGCCTGTTTGAACACATTGCCGTTAGATACTGAAGCAAACTAGTTTCAGAATCTGTACACCAGAAAACCCCATTGTAGTTCACCCCGTATTGATTAAACAGTGTTTAAAAGTTTCAAACTGACCTGTTTAATAACATTTGCCTTGAATGTACGCTATCGTTCTCGAACGATAAAGCTTCAGTCTATCATCCTGTTGAGTCTCTGTAGAATCAGTATACTCTGTTTATTTCAAAAGACCAGATGCAATTAAACTAAGGTAATTAAACTAAGGTATTTGGTGACAGAATCCACCGTGAACAAACATCAAGTTGTTTTGTTTGTACTGTAGATGTGATGGGACACAACGTGAGGAATAAGTGAAGTTGGATAACACTCACAGGACTCACAAGCTTTTATTATCATCCCACGATTTCATCTCAGTAAAAATGTAGGAGGCGTACGTAAACATCAACAACTTCCGATTGTTTGTTCACTTGCCAGTAATCAACGAGAAAGTAATTTCCGGAAAGAGATATCCCAGTGGCTTGAATGGAAGTGTATCAAGTGATGAGGCACGTAAGCAGATCAATTTTGCTTGTAGATAATAAAGAGCAGTTGATAAAAAGGCAAATAAACTATTCATCTCAATTCGTTAATCATGGGTAACTGTTTTAGTTTGATTTGCACAAACTTATCGTTCAATAAGAAGCTTTCGAAGGCTCACTATTCCGTTCGGCTGCTTTGTTTGCAGTTTCGTGAGCCTTTTCAAATCACGTCACTTAAGCGAGTCATCAGACCACCGAGCTCTCAAATACAACAGATGAGTGAAACCATCATGTGTGCACTACCTGCTTTCGACCTGTTACCTATTTCGCTTTTGAAAATTAGAGACGAAAATCTAAATAATTAACGTGTTCATAGCAATATCTTATTCATTTGTGTATGACATTGTATCAATGTATCTTGGAAGATGTCTCAGAACTCTGTTTGTGTACACGCTGATGAGGGCTGGAAGGTCAGCGTGTTAGCCAAAGCGCAGTTGTTATTCAATATGCAGCGCCCAGTCGACATCCTCACCTTCATATTAAATATCCAGTGGACAAGTCATGTTTTCACATTATGCTAATGCATTTAGACGGCGTTATGCAGCTGTAACGTTTATATAAACGCTACAGAAATCGCTACTCCAACCCAGCCAGTTAAATTTACTCCTGGCCACTGATGAGCGTTGATCTCCTTGCGCATTGCCTTGTTTCCAAATAACTAAGTCCCACCCACAAACGTGCACATCAGCCTATTAGGCCAGCACTTACAATGACCATCACTCCTATGACTTCGTTGACAAAACCCCACGGTGCGACTCGAATAAAAATGAAACGGGTAAACAAAGCTAGGTGATACCATTAGTGCTGCACTCCACTCAGCGTGACGACTGTTTAGTGCACTGATATACTGCCCATTTTCCCTTCTTGTTCTGTCGTCTGGACTGGACTTTAACCCTGGCAGTAACTCAAAATCGTACGCAATTTTTCTGTCAGTCCTAGGTAAATGAGCATTCACATTTTTGATCATATGATCATAATGGGTGTTTAGTTTCACTGATAATCGTGAGTAAGTTACGGAGGTGTAACGACTGTATTTACCCTCAATACTCTACCGTACACAAAAGGATGAGGACTAAGTGTATTTGATTTAAACATAAACGTAGTTTTTATTTCAGACGGAAAATCACTTGTGAATGTGCGCCCAGTTCCGTTTCGATTCTGCTAGGTACTTCCACCATAATGATCGGTTCTCCCAGAATTCACTCTGACCGGTCATCAGGCCAGCCCTTTAGATAAGGCTTACGAAATAAAGTCATGAAAACCTACTTTATCAACGCAAAAATGACGTGTTAACAGTGTGAAATGATCAAGAAAGTAAAATCTTCGTATTGGTACATTTGTACATCTAAAGATTTCATAACAAGCTGGAACCCGAATGACCGAATACCTATACACATTTGAAAAATATGGTCTTCAATGACTGTCACTTCAGTGGAGATCAGTATCAATGGTGTCTCACAGTTTTGACCAATCGTGATCAAAGCACCATCTATGACCTCATTTTTATCATTATTTTCAGGTTCGAGCCAGTCCAAAAGTTATCGTGGATATCACTGTCGTGAAGGCAGAGGGTAGCTAAATAATGTGCGTTGCAAACAAATAGTAAACACCTAAGACGATGGGAAGAAAATAACCATCATCTGTCACACTTGACAATGAACGGTGCAACAGACGCTTCTTCGACGTACGCGATATATAACTCATACACTGACCACCATAAACTGCCTTTGGTACACACTGGTTTCAAACGTGTATACCTCTCTTACAGTTGTCAACCGTCTACCGCGTTATGCAACCAGCCAGCCCATTCGGTACAGGGTAACTGACAAGACCGATAATCTACGTGTACCTGCCACACGCGTTGATGCCCACCCGTTCATGGAACAAAATTAGATATAAACGCGCATTTTACATTTCGTCTATTTAGTCAAAAATGACAATGCAGCTGTTTATTCCACAAGGGGTCTATCCATTTATATATAGTTGCAAGGATAGTTACACAAACCGAAGTGAGAGCTGCTCAATCCCTATACCGATGGAGGGTTCGCACAGATTGGTGCCAACCAGAGTGCTACTAAAGAAATGCTATGTAGCTAAAACATGCAATCCACCAGTGTCCGCAGTCGCAAGACATAACCTGACCAATAGTGAGGTTATCGATCCAGTTTGTGCATCCAGAATCGTACTACGTCAATCCTTACCGGCATTCCTGTGGTTCACTAAGGCTGCCGCTATCAATGGGCCCTATCGTGGATTTGGTGATTTCTCCTAAACAAATTGTCGGCTATCCATATAATCCTTCTGGATGTTAGATACAGAAAACTGGTTCAGGTTACTGTAAATTTGATATTATCGAGTCAAAACAAAATGGTCCCATCTACCATCATTTCTTATATAACCCTTTTCCTCAGTCCTTTACGCGTGTTATGCGACAATCTTCTTGAAATTTTGCAGGTTCCTACTGGAATTCAACGAAATACTCGAGTTATTTTGTGACAGTTTATTACAGTTCCTACCGAGCTGCATGCAGCTTAACAGTTGTATAGTAGACTACGGCAAGAAATGTTATCCTGATTTCTGATGTTTGGGAACAGGGGTGGTGTTGTTCTTAGCGCGGGTTGATGGTTTTGGTATTGAAATATTCGCCGAGCTTGGCATTTAGGTTGCAAACGTTTCATCACCAAGCGTGGTGACATCATCAGTGCGTGAGTGTTTCAGCGTATAATTTTGAATGTGGCGTTTGGTGAAGTTGGATCGATGCCTGCTCTTATATAGCAGAGTGGATTGATCTACTGGTCTGAATTCTGGTTGGTCGCTTTCTGTCGTGTTTGCCATGACCCACCATTGGTTGATTTTGCCGCAATTCAGCTTTGGTCTGATGTCCAATTAGTTGTCCCCTGGAGTCCTTGGGCTGGAGTTTGATTGGCTGCTCTCTGTCGTTTGAGCTTACCGGTATTTGGGCTTGATGACGTTTACGTCTTCTCAAATCCTTGATTCGCACTGGCTCATAGATTTTGTCTAGTTCGATGTGTTTGTTTATTAAACCGGTTGATGAGTGCCAAGCATCAAGAAATTATCTTGCATGTTTGGTATTTGTTTGAGTAAGGATTTCTGCGGTGTTCAAGTTGAAGGCGTGCCCAGTTTCGTTCTCGTGAGAGGAGATCAGGGAAAATTGATCGTGCCTATTGATGGCCATTTCGTGTTCATGTATTCGTGTTGATAATTTCCGTCCGATTTGACTGACGTAGTGTTGTCTACAGTTATTGGATTGAATTTTGTGAATGACGTTATTTCTGTCGGCGGGTTTGGATTGTTCTTTTGGTTTTGATAGTATCCTTCGTAATGTTGCTGTTAACTTGTGCGCTGGGGTGATGTCGTGTGCTCTCAGTAGTCTTGCGGTCATTTCTGATGCAGTTTTGATGTACGGTAGTGCAATTCGTTTTGTTGGTGGCTCAGCAGTGTTGGACTCTGTATTTTGTAATAGACTCCGTCTGATGAAATTTTGTGGGTATCCGTTGCGAAGAAATACTCGGTATTGGTCGTTTTCTTCCCTCCTCCGGAGCTCCGCGGTGCTGCGGTGTGTTTCAGCCCGTTTGAACAGAGTTCGAATGCAGCTCCTTTCATGGCAGACCAACAAAAATTCAGACCAGTAGGTCAATCCACTCTGCTATATAAGAGCAGGCATCGATCCAACTTCACCAAGCGCCACATTCAAAATTATACGCTGAAACACTCACGCACTGATGATGTCGTTTGCAACTTGTCATCCCGATTGTTGTGGAAGTTAATCCAACACTTTAGAAAATAGTTGGTGTCCAAACTCAGTGACCAGATTTGAAAACGTACTGTTTTCTTACATATTTCGTTTTGTGCTGCTGAATACAGTATCAAAACATAACTTAAGCATTGTCTTTATCGGTGCTTTTTGGGTTTTGTCGTACGAGGAGAAAACAAGATAATCACAATTGAACTGGTTTCAGGTTCACAAAGTACCAGCCACTGGTCATTGCTAGGTGGTGACTTGAGTCGAATTTGTGCAAACTGATATTCTGTCGACGTTGTGAACAGAACGGCCGTACCAACAACGTCTGAACGAGTGCAACTTGTTAAGTAGAGTTCTGATCCTGCAGGCTATCATCTAGCTTCCGGAAAGTGGTGGTGAGGCGTGACAATTCTCTGGACAACGTAAATTGAAATGTATGTGGGTGTTTCGTTCAAATCTCATGTCATGGAAGCAATGCGTGTGTGGTTTGCACAGAGCTTACCAACAGCAAACCGAAAACCAGCTCTCGGAGAGCAAGTCGCGGTGCAGCTGAAAACATTTATGTTACGGAGANATCGCTGGTGCACAAGAGATAAAACAACATCCGACTTGTGCTTAAGAAATCAGTGCCTCCATCAGTTACCATAAATTTCAATTGTGTCCTACTTCTGAGGTACATCTGATACAGAGTCATGCGTATCAGCTCTTGTGCTCTCAGGATCTATATACGACCATACCTGACTTCTGCAACTTACACGTCTGTTACTCAAAGCAAGCCGACAAATCTTGTATGCCACCTTTAGCGCCTCAGAGATATTTACAAATTCCTTGACCTAATCGGAAGCCCCCTCACCATTCTTCATATCTTCGCACGCTGAGCAGTCATCCGTAGACATAATACCTTCTTCTGCAGAAATGTACCCTCCTATGGTCACTCAGCCACTTTTTAGGGTTTTTGACCAGATTCGAAACGGGAACATCAAATCTCTGAACTTAAATCACGGTGTACGACATTATGTAACAGGACTCGACGTAACCATGAGTGTGGGAGGCCAAAAGTGCTTAAACGTGGCGACACGCTAGATTAGTAAATGCGGTTTGACATGTAGCGCTCCTTGTTATAAGCGGACCTAATAACCAGATAGAGAGGCCTTCCCCTATTGGATAAGTTAAAGCTGCGGTGGAAATATTGCAGCCTTTCGCTGGAATGTTATCCCGGATGAAGTGATTCTCATGCAGGAGACCACACTGTGGAATTCATCACCATAAAACATGTTGCTGTTGGACAAAAACTAACCGTACTTCGCATCAAGTTCATGCGACTCTTTTTACATTGAATGATTTACTTCCTTCTCTTCAGGTGATATAAGCATAGGTGTTCGAGCGCGCAATTTTAATTATAATAAAACGCTTGCCAGGAAATTTCGGTAAGATTGAATTTACGATGTATAGCGTTCTTCACTGAATCTGAGTTTCTAGTTTTGTTCCTCTCGGTTTCAGCCGGGGTTCAATGAAAAACCTGCTCTACAGATCCAGGCGTGCTTCAACCTCCGACAAACTATTCATGTTGAATTCTCAGGTGATAAACGTACTCATAGTACACCATCTGCAAATAGACGAAAAGTACGTTAGGTTTAAGCACGCTATGTCAGTTGTGTTCATTTTTTTGGTTCGCATCAACCAATGGCCACCATCGCTTGTTAAATCACTAGCTCTCCTTTTCAGCCACCTGAGTCACTATGGCTTTTTACGTCCACTTTTCTTCAACCTTGTTGGCGCATTTCATTATGGCTGTTCTGTTTTATTTTCAATTCAACTCCAAACTCTTCTCTTTGTTCTCCCTCTTACCCGGAGTGCAAAACTATATATTCCTATATTTCCTAGAATCCCCGCATCATATTTTCAATGTTTCCTACAACTTTTGATACATTGGAATCCGTCTTATTTCTTTCAGAGAGATAAAGATTTCACTTTCGTACTAACTTGTCAACTGTCAAACTAGCATTGGCTTGTTGCATACAAAGACCTCACCCACACGTATACTGAACTTATTCATTCGGACAGGTAGTACGTGAGTAAAACCGCAGGTGGTGCAGCGCAAGCTATCTGTGATGAGTGTTTAGTCACTCTGTCATTTGGGATATGCAAAGCAATGTGTATGCTCGTCCTTGGCTTGCATAACTGCAGAGTTTCACAGTGGTGACTTGTCACAATACTGGTGTCGATGCGGCAGCGATTCAACAGGTTGCTAATGGTTTGTTCCCCATGAACAGCAGTAAAGTGACTCTGTGTTCGATTCTCTGCCGGGTGACCCGCACAATGCTTGTTGTTAATTTTGTCATCGGTATACTTGTCAACCGGGAGAACCAGATGATTTTCACACGTATCCTATATATTTCACGGTTGTGTTGCTTTCTGACGACTGTGAAGCTCAGTTGTACTGTCTGGGATAAACCTGTCTGTTCACTCATTCGGCGAACTCTGATGCCTAATGACTGTTTTGGTGGCTAGAAATGCATTAAAAAAGAAAGTACTTTCCCCAATAGAACTCATAGAGTTCGCACCGAATCATCTTACCGTATTTCACAGGGTGTGAATTTTCTCCACTTTTACTCTCATTCCTTTTGAAATCATTTCTACCTTCCAAGTCAACTGCATACCCGCCGTATGTTCCGGTGCTATCTTACGATTACCACATCTTTGAACTTCCCCGACGGTCTCGACTGGCTTCAGCATTGGTACTCAAACGACCAGTCGTATGGAGGATAATGGAAGCATGCTGCTCGATTTCTTTTGGGTATATGTGGTCCATTGATCGATTTAATGCCGGCAAGCCATGGTAAGGGTTTTTACAAGGCAGATTTTTAGCATAGGAATGTACTTTATGTTCAAACCATTGTTGACTTTTGTCATGAATTTATACAGAGATAACTATTAACTGAATAAGAGCACTGATCAGTAGTCGGGGATTTGGTTTGTTTTCAAGTTGACTATCACTCACATTTGATCTCTGCCTTCGCATTCAGATAGACTTTGCAGCCACCCTCTCGCGAAAACGAGCACTAGACTCGAGTTTGGCTCTCATCAGAGCTCGTCAGTAGTGCATAAGAGCCGTGTGGACTCGATATTTTCTAAACATGTTCTTATTTTAAATGCGGGTAAGAGATACTTTGCCACTCATCGTAAACGTGATCTGCTTTATCTGATTTCGGTTATTCGAAAGCATGCCTCTGGACATTTCCCCTTGGCTGACAACCGTGACTCTGGTACAGTGCAACAATTTCCACAATGCTTTGCTCCGGCTGACTTGAGCGTGTTTTCAGAATTAATTCTGTTTCGTACTTATACTACTCATGAGTAGCGAACACATTCGCATTATTTTACGAACGGCTCCCTACCCGAGCGTCTGCAGAATGTTTGGGCAGTTGCCCATGGATCCCTATTAATTTCGGAGCTCAGTGAACGTTTGCTCATGCCTTTCATGTCGCCTAATGTCACTTAAAAAACCAGCCCGTCTATTACCATCAATTTCGCTATTTTTTTATACGGTTTGCTGAGGCGGTCGCAATCAATCGACTGAAGCCGACCTTGTGTGTTCATAAACAATTGCTCGTAAACTTGACCCTTCCCTGGACGTAGTGACCATTCCTAAACCACCAATTGACTATCAACCCTGCTCCCTAACTGCTCGATATAAAAAACCCGTTTCATGTTATTGCAAATTTGGTACTGACGAGTCAATACGAAATGCTTGCATCTACCAGTTTACGTGTTCTAACAGTTTTGTTCAGATTTCTGAAGGGAATGAACTGTTTCATATTTTTTATACATTTTTTCCGTTTGTTAAGGAATAGAGTCGGAGACGAATATTCCCTTTAGCATCACGGCAGTTTTTACCTTAAATTACTGTTGAGTAGTCGGGGATTTGGTTTATTTTCAAGTCGACCATCACTCACATTTGCNTTGCGCCTACTAAGAAAGAATAAGCTGAAGGTGACGAACAATAACCTCAGGCGTATTGCAACTGCACACATCGAAACTGCGCAAATGCGACTTGTGGATTTGCGTCAAACACATTGCCGTCTTCTTTCCATCGTAGAAAACTTATCATTATGCGGTCGTATTGTGTTCACACAATTCTGTAAGACGATCACCGATCGTGCGAAGAGAACTTACATCAACTGTTTGCAGAAGTCACGTAAGAAGTCTGCTGGAGAACCAGTTCCACTGGGTCCCAGTAAGTATGTATTGAACTGTTCTTCGGTACAGTTGTATTCTATGCAAATAGAAGCCTTAGCTTTGGATCTAGATTATAAAATACCATCATACGGGCCTAATCGTATTTATATTGAAGCCAAGTTTGAGAGGTTAATTGATCAATTATCAGACCTTCAGCCAACTACTGCTGACAACCTCGGCTGGCTTGAGACCAAACTGACTGACATAGCTAACGGGTTTATCATGACCCCAATCAAAGGCCGGTGTGCTATCACAAAGCAACACCTGCAATCACTGGAAGAAATTAAATTTTAAAAATCTTGTAACACTTGAGCCAGACAAAGGCTCCGAAACAGTCATTTTAGACAGGGACGCATATGTGCAGAAGATGTTGTCAATACTAGAGAACCGAACGAAGTTTCAACAAATAGACACCGTAGACAACGTCAATGCATTAGAAGGTCGTATAGCACGGCATCTCGAACTCCTCTTACAACTGCGCTTAATCGTTGACAGGACTTACAAAGCTCTTAAACCATGTGGGTCGTCGACACCTCAGCTCTACGGCCTCCCTGAAGCACAAAAATCTGGGATGCCTCATAGGCCTATCCTGACAATGACCAATTCTCCGTACCATGAATTGGCACGCTGGTTAGTCGCAATCCTAACTCCATTGAAAAAAAGTTTCAAACACATTCTATTAAACATTCTTTTAAATTGATCAGTGACTTAGAAAACATCAATCTCGCTAATGAGTTGATGTGTTCCATAGACGTTCAGTCACTATTCACGAATGTCCCGTTACATGAGACAATCGATTATATTGGTGAGCTCGTTGAAATGAGCCACATTACTCTGCCTCTACCTAATGATAT
>QNGE01000633.1:234044-248718 GCA_008508345.1 Paragonimus westermani
AAGGTCCCACCACTGACCTCCAGTTATCGTCAAACACTAACTCCAGACTATGTAGCGTAACTGCCTGTGGATTTCTAAACCACTCGGCACCAGACATGCTCACTCGAATTCAGGGCAGTTCAACCCGTTTGTCTTCGTTTTTGTAAACAGTGCGTTTGATCATACTATTTCGATTTATTCCCTCTATGACATGGTGACTGTCTGACAGAGTAGGTGAGAGTCATTTAACGCAGTCAAAATATTTTCCAGTGCGACTGCTGCTCAGGTGACCGACTCACATTTTTGTGACAGCAAGGAATATGCTTATCAGATTGTACCTAACGTTTCCAGAAATCTGCCGAAAACGCTGAGATCTTGAATGTTGGTCGTTGTCAAAACTGTTAATATCCGATTACATAAGCCTGACTTTCGCGTTGACAAGACGATCATGCAGCCCGCAACAAATCGAAGTCACAGTTCAGAAAACTGTTTGCGTAACCGTTGACAAAGGAAGGTGCGAAATACCTATCGGTCGATTCCCATCAACCCATTCTGGTTCCTGTTTTTGTATTCATTGTTCTGTGATTAGGCTGATAATAAAACACAAAAAGGAGTATATACTTCGCCACTGTTCTGTCCCCGTGACTTTTCTAAATAATATTATATCATTGTACCGGTTACCCTTTGTGTGCGCACCTGGTCGTTTTCACTACCTCTCCAGAATGCTGATGTACCTCATTGACTGTATCGGCTTGGTGAAATCGTCTTAATTCCGACAGATATAGTGCTTACAAAACACTGTTTATATTGAACTGGGCAAATCATCGCGCCACATTGACTGCCTCAATTCAATTTGCCTGTACATATTTCACATACAATTTCGGTTTCGTTCCTAATGTATGCTCTTGGTGAGAAGCGAAGAATGAACGTTTACTCGGGATCCAGCTCACTTCGCCTGTTTTTAGCACGGTCTTGACAACCCAACCGTCAGACAATTTGTTCAATGTAGACGGCAGGAGTTTACTGAAAACCGTCTGGATTAATGGTTTGATGGCATGTATGCAGAATAAACGTTGTGCGTTTTTCCACTAGAAGATTGAGCAGTGCATGTCCTTCACCTCCACACAACTGAATGAAAAATCCTAGTCAAACAAGTTTAAGTTAACGGCCTTAGGCTAAATTCCATCGCAAATTTTATATTCACGAGTAATTAGCCCTCTTCGAAAAATTCTCCGAGTTAAACAGTACTGATAATGAGATGTTCTCCACGCAGGCTGTTGCGTACAATCGAATGATCATATATGAGCTATCAAACACTTTCGCTTGTGAGTAATTATCACTTTGTAGGATCGTCTTGATAGGGTACACAGTTAATGTCGGTAAACTCCAACCGGCAAGCCCGCGATTAAGACTTCTGAGGCAGATCGAAACCTCCGATATCAGTAAACTTGCTGCGTTGGCGGCGCAGTGATCAACACGGTTGTCTCATGAAAACATGGCCGGAGTTCTAACCCCGTCTGTGACAATGATATGCACTACTGACAACCTCTAAAAAGAGCGAAACTCCAATCTAGTGCTTGTGTTCGAAAGGAGCTGACTGGAGATGTAATGGGAATGTGACAGCTGCGATCAATTCTGGGTGTTGTTCAACTGGAAACTGGCTCCGCTACGTAGACAACAGATGGGGTCAAACACAGGTGTCTCACATGTTGTTGTGTGTTTCAGAAGCAAAGAAGGCAGTGTTCACTTTTCTCAACAAATCTAAACTACCCGCACAAGACCGACTACATATGAAGACCGCAAACTAGTGACTTAGGCTTATATAATAGCAGTTAACAAAAAATGATGCGGCAACACATGAACGGGCTGGAATGAATTCAACAAAACAATACTTGCAATCCGAAATTTCTATTTCATTCTTCTGAATAAGTGTTTATTAAGATAAAACAACGTGGATAGATATGGACCGGAGACATTTTGTTTGATATCCTGTGTCCTCTCAAGTCTTAAAATATCAGACGAATTGCATATTGGACGCTGTTGGAAACTGTGTTTCATGCGTTAGTGTGTGTAAGTTGAGACCTAAAAGTGCGAACGATTTCTGCTGGTGAAACTGATGGATTTCACACACCAGTTCATAATGAATGCAACTGAGCAATTGGTTTTGCCTACTGAACACCTTTGATAGGTTATCAATTAGAATAGCCGATAAACAATAAACTCGTATTATTCTACGCAGACAGTGACTACGGACTTGTTCACATGAGGTTTGACAGCAACGTAATGAGAATAAAACTGACTCTAGTCACATATAATCGGACCAAATGCATCCAGGGACAACCCAATAAGATACTTTGACACGATAGAAACTGCAGGAAATGAGACTCAGTAAAACTTCTGTTAGCCGAATTCGTTTTGAAACATGGACGTGAACTCGACAAATTTCTTTCTTCAACTGAATTCAGGCGAAATTTGTGGCTTACTGGATACCGGAATGGCGTTAACCTGTCCTCCCATATAGAAATCTTCACCGGTTTTTCCATGCGTGTGCCCTAATGAAAAATCCCGGCTGTCGGAAATGTCCGCAAATGTTCAAAGCAGCTACCAGTCTTGACAACACGCATTTAAGCAACAAAATAGACTTGATTGCGTCTTCCACTTCTCTAACACTGTTTGCATCAACATTCGCTCGGTGCTGACTCCGTATATATAGGAGCTACAGACAGGTAGCTGCTAGTTGGGCTTGCTCAACATCTGCCCTAGTGTGTGTACGGTGGCTTCAGCACAGTATTTGATACATTTTCAGATGAGTATAACGATGGTCCAGAAAAGTCGTCGACAATATTTCTTCCCCACAAGCGCTTGAAATACTGGCAGTCTGAAGGCTTCCTGAGATGTTTTTGGGCACCGCAATAAACGTCAGGTAGGTGTTATAGAACTAACTGCCATTAAAATTCTGCAACCATCGCCTGCTGTCTGAAAGCACTGCACAGTTATAACACCTATATTCTAACGTTCAAGAACTTCTCTGAAGTGGACAGAACTCCGTCCTTTGGTAAAAAGTTGTGTAGGCATAATTCTAAACTTTTCTTTTGCATTGTATTCTTTATGTGATTCAACGAAAATATGGCAATCAATTGTTCAGTTTCGGTCTTTCGAACACTAGCCACTCATTCGATGAACGACTGGAGAAACCGTTATCATAGGCGCCCACCTGGTCACAGTGTAACCAGGATGGGTGAGCTCTTGTTGAAAAACTCCACATCAGTGCCTCAACATTTCCTGGGTGACATCCCTGGACCTCGTATTAGTAGAGACAGTTCCAACAGAGGGGAAGATCTTCAGCTGGGCCTTTGTCCCTAATTGCTAACCGTCAGAAATCGTGTCTAGATTTCATGTGTAGAAAGAAAACTGAATAGACGTAAGAGGGATCAATAACTATCAGCATCAATATCAACAAGGAATATGAAACATTTCAAATATGCCCACTACGATAATGAGAATAAAGACATATAGGCGAACATATGTTTTCGATAATTCATGTTCAGGCCGGTACAGTTATATAAGTAGTTAGTAGATTTAGATCGATTTATCGATCAGACTTATTACAGAGAAACGAGGGCACTGGCCATTCAGGTGGCGATGGCTCGATTGGTCGGTTACGTCACGCTTGTCCATTGGTTTCACCGCGCCGTTTGGCCATCGATCCGATGGATTTTTGGTCATGGTAGGTGCAGCGTCTGAACAAACCGTTTTGGTGAGATAATATCGGGTCAATCAGCCTGATCCCGATAGCCTCGGCAGTACAAAGTGTTCTAGTTCGGACAGCTTTCGATCGGTTGCTTGGCACGCGATATACCACTTTGAAAGCTTCGTCAGTTTTCACCCGGTGTCCGCTTACAACCAGATGAGCGAGAATAGCGCTGTTGACCGATCGTGATTCGTTATATAATTGTACCGGCATGCTGATGAATTATCGGAAACATATGTTCGCCTGCATGTCTTTATTTTGGAGATGAAACACACTGAAACGTTAGGTATGCATTTTCGGCGATCTGTGAGAAAAGACCGTGAAGCTGGATAGGAAGCTTGGAATAATTGGCGTCTTTCACGTTATATTCAAAATAGTAGACGCTTATAACTCTTCCTAGTTTCAGCCGTCTTTGGCAGTGCGTTTCGTCGCGAACAGCTTGTAACTGTGAAAGCGTTTTGTTCAGGAACGAATTAGTCGTCTCGTCAAAACATCTCAGTGAACGACACAATGGACATTCTCTGTTTATTCAAAGATGTCCAACATGGCATTACGCAAGAGGCATTATCTAACAGATAATCTGGTTTCCTCTGCCTGTAACTCAATGACAGTTAGGTTATTTCTACGTCACTTTAAATAGTCAATTGTCGTGAGCCTCTGAGCGATTCTTGCGCGGGCCTATAAACACCTTCAGCTAGTGCGATATATCGAATTAAGAAACTCAACAAGCCGATATGTCATTTTCAGTAGTGTGTATATTGTGCAGTGAAATACAATGTGGAATTTTTAATAAGGTCTTTCGAAAGACATAAAATCATTTCTCCTCTTTCACATGCCGTTGCACATCTTTCGGCAAGTGTGAGTGACATCACTGCGGCTCTTTCGTGAACAAATGTCAGTAGCCTAGGTTTGCCGAACTAGTGGCTGGCACAGCTACAGTGCTGAATACGCGAACCCTCGCATCTAATAAACGTGAAAAGAGCAATGATTTTGAGAAATATCCGCTTAAACAAATTCCACACATAAGTGCGACGTTCGCATTCAGCGAACAACATTCTATCCAGTCGAAATCCGATGTCGTTGGTGTACAGCAGCAAATCGATGCAGTTGTTTGAAACGAAAGCTCAATATCCACTGTTCAATCAAGTCATTTTGACTTTGCTAACACAGATATATATCCGAAGTTCCAGTGCGATAATTGGTGAGTCGATGTGTTCGGGAACCCATTAATTTCTGTTAATCTGGAATAGCCTACTTAATATCGGCAGCTGCAGTAATCAGTTTTTATTTCAATCTCGTTACCTTGTGCACAATCAACCCATGGCATAATTCCTACTGAAGGAGATTAGCAATGGATGTGAGCTAACAAACGTTTGTGTCGAATTATTTCCGATGAATAGTCTGGGATTGGGTTTGACGAGCTCTGTTGAGTGAGAAACTCGGGTCCAGTGCTTGTTTTCGATAGAGGCTGGCCGCAACGTCTATCTGAGTGCGAAAACTGTGATCATGTGTGGGTGATGTTCAACTTGAAAATAAATCAAATCGCCGACCACTCATCAGTAACCGAATTATTTCGATGAATGAATCACCCTACTGCTAAATAGATAGTAGTCTAGAAGTAACTCATTTTGTGCCCATAAAAATGGATACGCCTGATTCTCGTTTCTCCTGTTTCCTATTGCTACATAAATGGACTGGGTTTTTAGGCACAACACATTTTTTCTGAAAGTGGCTCAACTTGCTGTGTTAACAAAACGTCTCACATGAAACGCTGCTGAAGTGAGAGCACAGAATGTGTCGTTGCATTTTCAGGTGTCAGTCCATACCTCCCGTCACTGTTGATGATGTCCTGTTTACTCCTTCAGGGTGAAGACTTCAGTTTTGTCACATGTAATAACTCAAGTCAGCCTCTTAGGCACAACAGTGAACTCCAGATGAAATCCACATATCCCCTTGTGAATTCATGAATGTAACCCTTCATCCAGCATGTAAGGTGTAGTAAAGTGCAACTAAACAAGTGTGATCGAGTAAATCAACCGGTTCCATACAGTTCAACGCAACCCAAGCTTTGTGCAATTGAGTAACACCAGCATAATGCTGCTCCCTCACATGAAAACGCAGTTGATCAGAAGTGTTCCATCGATCATGTACATGTAGGTATATTTGATGTGAGCTACTTGGTCACTTTGAAGCAAAATCAAATGATTACGATGTGCTCATTCATGTCCCCTATACACGAGAATGTATTGGTCAAGTGGTCAAGTTGTACCACGGATGTATAACTGTGAATTCTCGTCCGGTGAAATTGAAACTTGCGTGTTTGCAAGAACTCGAGGGAAAACGCGAAGTTCGTTGGATTAGTTGCTCGCTTTAACTTATGTAAGTGACGTACCGCGTGGTCGTAATCACAATTAGCCAGGTGCCACGAAATGTGCAATAGTTGGTGTCACGTTGCAGAAGCGTCTTAAGAACAATTGTACCACGCATGTTTTAGGATTGTCCACTAAACGGAAGTGTGAAGAACTACGCCTCCTGTGGAAGGCTAACCGAGGTGGTTGAAACGTAGAGCATTACAACTTGCTCGTTACGTTGTGTTATTCCCAATCTGTTTATCAGTTCTATTTGTACTTGTNTCATTAGACGACCTTTGGCGTCCATGCTAGTGGCCTGCACACTCGCTGTATGGTTTGTCACCCCGGTCGGTGGACTATTCACAAACGTCTACGTTAATCGGGAAAGAAGTCCATAAGATGGTCATGGTACAGGTGGAAAGTGGCAACACTTCGAGAGGCGCGACGTCTTGTGAATGAGACTCGAATGACTGATTGCACTTGCTTAGTTGAGTAAAGCACCGATGCATTCAAGTCAAAGGACATAACGCCATCAGCATCGTCAACCACTCAACACATCCAGTCAACAGGTCGTCTTGTAGACTCAGACTGTCCAGATACAATGCTGTCATGTAAAACCAAGTCAGATCTACTCCCAGCAAGTGAGCTCCAAATCCGGAACAGGCCATTTTCACTAAAGAAAATTGGTGCGCAGGATGGCTGCTGGTCCTTGAATTGTCCAACTGATTCTGATGCATCAACCTGCTCACCACTTCTCATAGGCAATCAGCTTGTTTTCTATATGTTGCTCATGGACGTAAATTTAGCGTAATCATACTGCAAGGGATGTCATCCCGCTATGTTTGTAGACGAGGCACATCATTGCATATGTTCAAGTGTTTTCAGCCTGCACTCTACAATTTCAGTACTCATTTGCCATGAGAGGCGCGCCGTGCGTCTTCATGCCGCATCTTGCCTGTTGCTTCCAGTCCGTACGAACGACTCACATATATCTCATTCTGCATTGGAAGATAACAAACGTTGACTGGCTTTCTGGATCCGGCTGCAAACTGACTCACTGAAGAATATGAGTGAAAACAATGCCTGTCAGATGTGCACCAAAGATGATAGCAGGAAAACGGACAAGACGGTTTGCCACACCCTCAACGGTGATCTAGAAAAGTACATTCTCTTTACCTTACTCACATTTGTCCCATTGCAAATTGCGTACAAAGGAGGAATTTCTATCCGGTGAGACCAATTTAACAAAATTGCCGTTTTCGTTCCAGCTCGTCTGTATCGCCTACATGCATGACCATATCCATAAGAGCGTACGCCCATGTTAGGTCCACTGATCGGACATAATTCTACCAAGCTCGACATGCTGACTGGAAACGAAGGAAACGATTGACGAACAGTTGGAATGTGGGAGACGGACTGGTGTTATGATTTTAACTTGGAAATTTGAATGGAAATGTGTGCTCTCGGAAACTGTGAGATGAGCGATCCAATCATGAGCCTGGGCTTCCAAATTGATAAGGCAAAAGTGTTTCAGGCTCAACGTGTTAACAGAGGAGCACAGAAGTTTACGATCGATCTGAGTGCAGGAGATGGGTTGCTTGAGACAACATTTCGTCAGTGGAAGCCAGATAGAAGAGATCGTGAATAATCACTCAAACGGAGTAATTCAGCTAGTATACGGACATTCGTATTATGAAGGACCGTGGCGTCAACAGTTTGATCCACGAGAACATTTCAATAACATTCTTTGTTAACCCTGTCGACTCAGAGTGACTGGAATCTTTGAAGTGATAATGATGTGGCTGACCAACAAACGGGGTTTTAAGTCACCATCCAACGAAAACTGCTATTTCCAGTGCAGATCCACACTGCAACCATTGTGTTCTGTTTCCTTCCAACTGTCTACTGTACCCTGCACGTGTGGTCCAACAAGCCTGAATGGCGAATCGATGTGAATTTATTCACCAAATGTCTCATATTGTGTCGATTGCGAAAGCCCGTACACATGCTCCAAAATTCAACAAATTGAGAGCGGCAGTCATGAGCCATTTGTGTGAGATCCGAGAATATTTGGTCACGTCAACTCGCTCCCATGTCAGATTATCCAAGAAGGCCACACCAGAAATGCTTGTTAGTTTCGTTGTTGAGTGTTACCCCATCATCCACTCATTATCCGACCAAATCTCAGCGTTACAAATTCGATTGCTCCATTCATTTCATTGATAGTGACACCATTCTATCTTCCCTGTTTCTGGAGGTGAAGAACTCATTCGGGAGCACTTGTTCACCCACACCATGGCCTAGGTATTGACATACAGTGTCAGTGAGATATCAATCAAGAGAACATTTTGTTCATCTAAGGGGGCCGTCTAACTGCTCTCTCAATCTGAAGTCCAGTGTTACTCCCTTGTTAATCGTCGTAACTCGTTACCGTTGTCAGATAGGGCAAATAAGATTCCAAAGTATTGAATCAGTTCAGTTCAGCGACATTCTTACGCAGTAACTCCAGTTCACTGCTCTCCGGTAAAATTGCCCCCTCCCGCACAAATATGTGAAATACTTATGACCTTGAAGGGACACAGTTCTGTGTTTCTCAGAAACCACTTGTCCCATGCTCGCCGAGCAGCGCTTCCTCCATCATGAAACCACGTGAACCTACGTTTACCAGTTTGAGTGGTCTGTCTTCATCTGCAAATACGCCACATGCAACGCCCTAAACTTCATCTCCACAATTGCTATCTTGTGGAGATCCGTTGAAAGCGTGAAGCCACCCTTTCATCTGCTGCACGAGCCTCGGGGCGAAACGCCAGTATGGCTTGTGTAACGTCTGTCGGGACGCAGGCATAATCGTTTCTGTACCTCCCAGAGGTATTCGGTCTCCCCTTCCGGTCATATTTCTTGGGATGCATCCCAGTAAATCTGTATGTTCATCCCATACTTTTAAGCTACCTGACACATGATTGATAGGTCTCTCTGTGCACATTTTGCCTTTGGAATTCACCACTTCAAAAGACCCCATATATCCATAGTTCTCCAAGACTGATTTCGCCTGGTCGCAATCTGTGGCCATTTGTCGACTGTGGTACACAGATCGTGTTAATCTAGTTGTTCACTAATATAACCCAGCTCCGATCGTGTAGGCGATGCGAGATGCGGATATTTTCCGAGCAATGCTAGCGCTCACATTCGCCTCACTTTCGGACTACTGAGTCATATGATCAATCCGTAACAAGGAAGTCAAGACAGCTGGGCTGTTCATCATAGTTTCGATTGGTAATTATATGAACCTAATGTTCTATCCATGATTATGCGTTATCATCTTATCTTATGGAACTTTGCTATACTTTCGTTTAGGGATTTACAGACGTTTTTGTGAAGACAAACTACTCACAGTTGCTGTTTGAAAACTTCGTGCGCAAACATGTCAGATATTTTGGACTTCAAGTGTTAAACACATTATTTTGATTCCGTGATTCTCAATTTCCAAACTGATCTTCAGCCCGTGACTATTGAATGAGCAATTCACATCAGCGTTCTCCAGCGGACGCAAATTTTCCACACGTGTGAAAGATTTTATTCATTAGCTTCCAGTTTCTGGTAGACAACTGCTTTACTACCATCTCCAGAGCAACTGTGCGATAAATGTCTCACTGGTAGAATCTAGGACTACGGCTTAGCCGCCAGATTGAGCACCGCCTAGTAAGAATCCGTCGTAGGTGGGTTACACATGAACGTCCGTGGATTTGACCCCACTAATTACTATAAATTCTCCCCCATCCATTCTGTAGTTGCCATTCTCAACGTTACCACGGTCCATTGAAAGAAACTGTAATGAGAAGCGGTCATTTTAACCATCCTCTTCACGTAATCANGAAAGATTTTATCCATTGGCTTCCAGTTTCTGGTCGACAACGTGTTCCAGATTATCCTCTCCCCGATTTCTTTCAACGCAACTTCGTTATCAAATTTCGGCAACTGTTCGGGGCATTTCAACAAAATATCAGCCCTGATAAACTTCACTAAACTACTTAGTTAGCATCTTTGAGAAAGCGTTCGAGCCCCATAAACTCTTACTCAACATCCACTGATTTCACTCTGTGTGATGCTTTTTCTACTTAAACACGTTTGCAACACTTATGTTCAGACTTTGTCAACTTCGTGTATGGCAGCACGTTGAGACAAAAATATTGCAAAAAGCAGCAAGTTTTTGATATACAATATATCAGTGATATGAAAAATGAAAGGTGCCGTTAGGTCCACAGGATGCTCGGTTTGTGAACGTTTTTGGCAGCCAACTTGTAGATAAACTTGAAGAAACGCTCAGATTTATTACTTTGAGGAAGTTCATAATTGGATCGGCGGAGCACGTCACTTGTTTCTCAGTGCAATCCAGGATTAGGCTCGGAAAATCGCTGAATTAAACAGATCCTAGAAAGTATGTTTTTACCACTGTTGTCCAAGTACTACTTGGAAAATAGTGTTCAAGTCGATTGTCTCCTCATTACCGTTACTGTAACAGGTTACATCATGCTTGGCCGTTTCAAAGGACACCGAGACGATTAATCGACAGTGTTCTTAGTCGGCATAAAATTGGGATGTATTGAAGACGACGACTAAACCTGTTCCAGCTACTTTCTGATCTAAACAGCAACACATCAAGCTAGACAAATTTTTCACCGAGCATCGAGAGCCGTGTTCGGTAACTGTAGTGAGCGACCAGCATTCGTATTCTCCTCTGTGGCTCAGCGCATATCGTCTACGTATCGCTTGTATACGGCATACCGTTTGGCCAATCCTGATTGGCACGTTAGTTCTAGCATTCCCACAGCGTGTCAGTAAACAGTGGACGCAGCAGTGAGTCCAATGCGACATCCTCATTTTGAAGACAGATCCTTTTGTCACCTGGATATTCGAGTGGTACATTTCTGAGAAACATGCATATTATTCTTGGTAGCAGGTTTTGTTTGCAACACTCATCGGTTGCACAGCGAAACGCCTGTTCAACAGAATATGCTGACATCCTCGACCACTTTGTCGACAGAACAGTAACGTAGAATCACTTGATACATTCTGGTCAAACAGTTAATTTAGGTATCGCCTTTGGGCTGATCTACACTGTCATTCGCGTTCACATCAAAGGCGCGAAATGGCGTACCCCGGAACTCACAGAGACAGTTGCAATCCAGTTGCGAAGGCCGAATCTGCACGGGTTGCCATGGTTTACCGTGGATTCAACCAATGATGCAACACTACAATGCCCGTTTCCGTGCACCAAAGAGTATTTCAGTTTTACACCATACTGGGGACTATCAAATGCTCCCTTGACTATCAATTGCATATATGTTGCGTTGGATTTGGTCTGGGGAAGACGCACGGGAAACGAGTTCTTTTATCACATTTTGACTTTGAATTAAGCCAAAACAAAAGAATGGGCAAGAACACAGTTGAAGTTTTACTCCAAGACCAAAACGTCTTACAAGTTAACATGAAACTTGTCGATCAGCGCCAAACAACCTGATTTGAATGAACATAAAAATCCAAGTTCACTGCTTCCTGATTTCACGTAACAGGAAGAGACATCCCAAAATCAACACGTTTCATTTGAGATTTTGGACGGAAGATTGAACAGAACCGTTTACGAGGCTTTCTTCTGAGAAAAAATTCCACAAATTAACTGAGGCGTGGTTCATGCACTGTAATTTAGTGTAGGTAAACCTTGCCTGCATCGGTTTTTCAACGTGTAATTGGTGCAAGCTAAAAGGCAAAACATGGTCAACAAAACACCACATGATGGACGCCTTGAAACTGAACGATCAGGGCCAATTTGTTCCTGGTTTGGGCCCATCGTCTTGCAATTACTTGGATAAGTTTCAGACCTCTGGGGTGAAGACAACAAATTGTATCCTTTAGGCGACCGTACGCCGAATAACTGATGATGGAAAGCTGAAGTGCAAGGCTGATAATGTTGCTGTGAATGTCCGAGAATGGGTGGCATAATTGTGCAATGAATTAGGGTATAAAATCCCGCGTGTGACACGATACTGACTCCAGATCAGTTGGTTAAGAGTGTGACGGCGGCCACAATGCATTGTGATTGTCAGGTTCCATGTTTGTATTTGACCGCCCAGCACTGGCTGCACAATAGTGAGCATAGTATCTCACTGACGTAATTCACATTCGTCATCCGGCTCCACCTTTATGCAACCGCGTTGCATCCATCCCCATGAACGGAGCAGAAGTGGGCATAATATAAACAACCAAAAGCTGTTATCAAAATTCTACTGGGCTCTATTGTTCGTAATACAATAATGCATGTGCTATTGAACGCTTTCATTGAAATAGTTTCACGTGAGGATATTTTGAAGAACTTCCTTCAGTCCGAGGTGCCTTACATGTCAAAACATAAAGGAATCTTAAAATACGAACACCCATCGGTTCTCCTCAATGTTAGCGGCTTTGTCTGGGCTCAGGAAACCTGAGCTTTTGCAGTTAAGCCAGCTGCATTGCAGAAAACAGTTACATCAGTTAATATGCAATTGCCTACAAACGTTAGTTGCCGGAATGCTGCCGCGCGGAGCCAAAGCACAAGGCCCAACTGCTTTTCTCGACCATTTTCAGAGCAACTGTGCGATAAATGTCTCACTGGTAGAATCTAGGACTACGGCTTAGCCGCTAGATTGAGCACCGCCTAGTAAGAATCCGTCGTAGGTGGGTTACACATAAACGTCCGTGGATTTGACCCCACTAATTACTATAAATTCTCCCCCATCCATTCTGTAGTTGCCATTCTCAACGTTACCACGGTCCATTGAAAGAAACTGTAATGAGAAGCGGTCATTTTAACCATCCTCTTCACGTAATCATGGGTTTCCAGACTACCAAGAAAGTAGATGTGAGTAACACTTTTATCCGATCTCACTCCGAAATTTCGTGATCAACTGTGTGTCGCCCTCTTCTAACGTAAGCAGCCAATTTTACTGTTGCGTGCCCCTTCTTTTGTAGGCAAGTAATCACATCTCACCTTATGCCATCGCATATGGACCCCTTTCGTTTCTAGCGTTCACTATACCATGACAGACTTGTAGCTCATTGGGCTTTGGCCCAGCTCATAGTCATGGGGTCGACCAAATTCATCGCTCGTGTAATCTGATCCAATAAGACAGATTTGAGCTGCAGACAAAAGCTGGTCGTAATGCGGCCCAGAAAGCGAAATTAACTCACTAGTTTCCGGAAACTGCGATCCTGTTTTTGATCCAAGAGCCTAGTGAGACTAGAAGGCGAAATTAGAAGAGCGTCAACGAGAAGCACCATACGAGGAAGTTGGGAATACAACCGTGAATTCGGCCCTGAATAGGAATAGAGGGACGGAGTAAGCGAGAGAAACCGCTGCATCGGAAGTGAAACGTCATTACTAAGACAAATTATCGACTGTTCACCAATTGTTCTGAAAATATGAATATTCAATCCATCCCAATTATAACCCAAATGATGATTCACTGAAATTCTCCATTTGTGATGTGATATTTGGGTTGTTGAACTGGAGGTGCCNTCAGTTTGTTTTCATCCATCTCGTAAACAGAGTCGTACAGAACACTGTTCAAGCCTGCATGGCGTTTCGATACGAAGGTCTGTGCTGATTAAGGCTTTGGTACTTCCAGTTTCAACTATCTCAGCTAGACCAAAGGAGACCAGATAGATGGGAATCAGTTGTGCTCATAGGTGTGTGTATGGCGCCACTGATTGCCTAGAGGTATTGGACAATGAGGCATGAACTAATGAATTCGTTATGGTAGTTGGGATTGATTGGAACGCTCGCGTTGCCTCAAAGATGGACGTACATTGTGTCGAAGTGCATTTCCTTGTACGCACCATTTGACGTGATCCGACCACAAATGCGCGCCTCACAAAGTCCACGATCTTGGTGTACTTTGTATGCTGGGTTATTGTAAGTGTTGTTAGCGGTTTTGCAAGTCACGTTTCGCAAGTTTTGTTACATTGTACAGCTTGTGACTGTATTATGTGAGTAGTCTGTTGTGTGCGTGTACGTGTACCGTCGGTGGTGTTAGTCGTGATTGACGCGTGCATTCGTGTTGAAAATTGTGTGCTTGTGGACATACATCCCGAAAACTTGACGGGATAAACTGAGTGGTGTGATGATCAGACCAGCAGAGTGGGGAAAAGAAGAGCTACAAAATCTGGTCCCCAGGATGACAGGTTCGATGGGATGTCCTCCTATCCCACAATATCGGCAATTGTTCGAGTCCATTGCCACATACCCACTGCCTTGCTGTGCAGGTTTTTAAGCCAACGGTTGTGGTCGAGAGTATCAGTCATCCTCCTGTCTGGGTTTAGATGTCATGGAAGTGTCATGAACCCACATATACAATGATTCCGCGAGATTTGAGGCGCTGTGTAATGCTATTAGTAAGTTTCGGTGTGCACGTACGTTCATGTTGCTCGTGGGCATGAGGGCGAATATGCAGTCGTGCGGACCGACCCCTAATAATTTCGATGTTGTCAGTGGGGCGGAGCAGGGATGTGTTATAGTCCCAACCCTATTTAGTTCACATTTGACTGTAATGGTAACAGCGAT
>QNGE01000634.1:0-85361 GCA_008508345.1 Paragonimus westermani
GCAGTGGTCAACACGGTTGCCTCATGAAGGCGTGGCCGGAGTTCTAGTCCCGGTGTGGCAAGGATATCTACTGCCGACGAACTCTAATGAAAACGAAACTCGAGTCTAGTACTTCGTTTTGAAACAGGCTGGCTAGAAAGTCTGTGGGAATGCGACAGCTGCGATCAACTGTGGGTAATGTTCATTCTACATGAAAACCAATATCTCCTACTAATCATCAGCAATAGTGTTATTCGGCCCTCATACTCACAGACAACATAAATTTCATTTAACAATCGTCTTTTTTCTCTAGCCACTTCACTGCTTCTTGTAAAAGACGTAACGTCGAACATAAACTGTAAGTCATCACTGTGTATGAAAATGATTATTGTTGCTCACTCACTGCACACCTGTTAATCTGGCAAGTCATATAACGTCTGTTCAAGCGAACTGACTACAGTAAATAAAAGTTGTTTTGACAACTGCCATAGATTCACTTCACGTTCAGAAGGTCTCTAGTTGTTTCGGCAAATAGAGGCGAGCTATTTCCGGAAGCTGACAGAACCACACATCGGTTTACGAAATAAAAATTCACATGTAAGTACAAGCTTATGCGAGTAAACTGTCTCGGTGTGTTGGTCCTCAGTCAGTGAACAAATATCCGGTTATCTTACCGATTCAGCCTTCACGTCGATCGAGGCATGTACCGAGTGATGCTTATGCGCGTGTAGGTGTGTAACCACCCATATTAAAGTACAACATGAACATTATTCAACAATACTGTGAGTAGTAAGATATAACGCATGTTCTTTGGAATGTAAATTAGTGTACACAGTTGATAAAATGTTCCTGCTGCAATCAACTGATGAAAAGCAATTTTCACCTAAGGAATGCGCGATGTTTCACTGAGCAATCATTCTCAACAAAGATAACACGCAGCAAGCATTAAAGATTAATGACGTTCAATAACTTTCACTTTTAATGTAATAATTGGAATATAGCATCACGTGCTACTACCGACCTTCTCCAGTCACCGTCTCCACTGGAGTTCTCAACAGATGAGCCAAGTATCCCAGATAGGAGAAAACCGTAAAGCCTGCAAAAATGCTGGTCAGCGCGTTGACGATTGACGTAATAATACAGTCCCTGATTAAAACAAAATAGTCGTGAAATGCAGTTACAAATAATTTAAAAAAACTCGTTTTTTGTGTTTATCTTTTATTGTTTGAGCTCTCGAAAGTCCTTAAGACAAGAATAAAATGGGCGGTGTACAAGTCAGTGCGATTCATGAGACAGCTGTTGATAGAATGAAGCAGAGTTTTTATGTCTCTCGTTAGCTGAAAAACAGCCTGCGCAAAATGTGGTAAATTTTTAGGGCGTATCATCTAACTTGAGTCCATTTACTGAAATAACACTTTAAATCACAAATCCTGATTGCCTTATACACAAAATTGCGCATAATATATAATATCTCAGGTATACGGCAGCATGTAAGCGTTTGTTCCAGCTTCTCAACCAAAATCAGCCAACTTGTGGTCGTGGTCCCCACGTTTTTTTGTTGGCATACTGTTAACTGAATAGGTACGTATTAAAAAGAAAACGATCGCAGCTATGATACTGTCACTTAGGTAAGTTCGCCAACAGAAAACAGCAGTACTTCATAAGCGAAGGTCGATAAAATCCTAATACGGCATAACTCGTTTGAAAACAATTTGTGGTGAATAGGTGTAGCAAAACTTCATTTCTTCGTTGTGTTTTGTGGAACGCTTTGCAACACTCGAAAGTCCCAACTAACTCGTATAACTTAGGCAAATTATGCTCGAAATGGGTAAGAAAATGTCTTCCAGTAATAAATATGGCCACTAATTTCATTACAATTACAGATTACTTTTACGCGACTTGTGCTACGTTCTGAAGTCGTGTAGGAAGTGGTATTGGGAGCGGGCGGAGGTCTGAGTACCGTTAATGATGTGAATGCATGATCAGGTGACCCAAAGCATGAAAATGTTGACACCTTTTTGAAGCAGCAATGTAGGTTGGTATTACTGCACGCACGATGGCTTCGATGTGTATCTGGTCTTATTACCGTCGGTCTCCTGACCGGAGAGATAAGCAAATGTCAAATAAAAATATGCACATTGGTTGCAACTCAGTGCATTTGTATCCATACTATTGTATTCACAGAAGTGATGTTTCCAAATACCGTATTGTCGTCATACTGTTTTTATCATCTTTTTTATCTGTTTTAATGCAGAAAATATAAAACTGGTGAAACAAGTCAACTTCAACGCCTGGTATAACCTGTCACCCTAGTGAGAGTGAAATACATACGAACGCTTTTTTTAATGCAGTTATTTACAAATTGCATGCTGAACTGAACGTAATCTCGCTTAGGAGTTTACACGCTATGCATATATTTGCTTAACAGTAAGTAAGGTCGTAAGCAGTCTAATTTTCCCTTTGCTGGTTCAAAATACTCGAGCGAGCCCAATTTCAGATACCAAAGAATTTTTAGTCGATAAAATGGAAAACAGTGTTAGTGTAATCATGTAGAATTGTTAGTTAACGATCTACATAGAGCGCCTGCAACCTCATACCTAACTCAAACGAGGTATACCGTTGACTGCTATTCAATCCTGGTCTTTGCTAACTACGTACAACTCACCACACCGCTTGTTGTCGGAATATTTGTCGCCTGTCCGTCTACCCGTTTGACAGATGCTATCAAAGCATAGCCTTTGGCATTACTCTGAATTCCCTATCACAACCAGCGGAATTGATGTAAGTGAACAAATAATACTCTCTCTGTCTCTCAAAGCAGCAACTCTTTTCGCAAGTGTTTCAGCGAAAGAGACCGTAAAATCTCATGTGATTATTTTTCGACTGAAAACCCAGTGGTCTTTACACCATTAGCCAAACTGGAGCATTTATCGTGCTTTGGTATTCGACGCATTCAATTAAAATGAGCTGAGAACAAATGTTGGCAGATGAATGGTGTTGCAATGAGAGGATTCCCGTTTGGATAGTTGTTCCGGTTTCCGAAAGCGATTGTCTGTCGGTGCGGTGTTTTAAAAGATACGTAAACGATATCCCAAACACGGTCTGCAAAAATGTTTATCCACGGGATACTTCAGGCACGTTCAATCTGCCCCCTATGAATCTGAAGCTTACACGATAATTTGAGGTAAACAAACAGTTGGCCTTCTTTGAGAAGTTATTCAACGAAGCGCCTAGACTAAAAAGAACAGAAACCTGTGGCGGTCAGTATATCTATTCAAACAGCTCGCAAACCGCTTGGCAAATATAGCTATGAGAACATATGTAAAGAATACGAGTCCGAATAAACCTTCTTCGGGACGTACGTTATTCTTGTGGAATGGTTTCTTAGAGAGGTTTGTAGGAATGAACACAGCTGTGTGAGAGGATAAACCAACTTTCCCTATTAAGAGAATGGAGCAGAGAATATTGCGCTGATATCGGGAAGCAATAAGCCAGCTGAAACAGTCAATAAGGGACTATTTTTAATTTAACCTTCTGTGTAGCCAAACTAGGTGTTTATTTCAAATCCACTGCAGTCTTGTGTTTATTGTTGAAAGATAACACATCAGCTTTTGTCAGTTCATTTCGTGTGCACTCACTAACTTGTTCCTGTTATAATAGTTACGTGGATCGCACGACCAGACGTTTAACTAAATAAACATGAGACCACTAGCTGGCCTGTCCCAACAGTTGAAATACCAAGACGATTACTAGTGCGATTAAGACATTACTCGCTGGTCCTGAACACGTAGATTCGGTGATTCGTTTTTGTAATATCCAACAAGATAAGGTAGACCAAACAAAGGCTATTAATTGCAAAAATCTGGTCATGGCTGAGAGATCGGAATACAGTTGAACAGTGCATCTCTGCGGATCCAGCACCATGGCCACCACCCACATCATAGCTGACCAAAATTCCATGTTCCTAATGAAGTCATAATGGATAGGTAACTCCCTTCATTTGTATCTTTGACTATGCTCACATCATCTGAACATGTGTTCGTTTGGCCCGGATAATACCGTTTCATGTAAAGACTGTGCCAGGCAACGAATAACCGAGAGTCAGTTTGTTTGCCGCAATGTGTTCGCGAACGCTATTCAAGAGGATGTTTAACCGTTTGAAATGGCCCAATATAATTAACGCGCGTATTTGCTGTCAGTTTTTAAAACGTTGACAGCATATTGATAGACAGATTGAGGATAACACAACGTTACGAGCAAGTGGATTTCGATTACAACACTCTTGAGCAAGGCCACCCGAGGTAGTTGAAAGGCAGAGTATTACAACTTGCTTGTAACGTTCTGTACTTCTCAATCTGTTTATCAGTAACATGTTAGCCACGATACCCAAACTGTTCAACTTCATTCGTATTGAGTGTGGTGCGGATATCTCATAACAACATACTACTTATGGAACGTCTTCAGTAAAAGTTGATATTCTAAAAAGAACCTTGCACTGCAGTATCATTACTTCTTCTGGTTCTATCCCGAATAGTCTTAGTCAATGATCTATCTGTCATGATTATTTTCTTGATAACTGAAAGGACCTGAAAGAAATCAAAGCTTTCAGGTTCGGTCATTTTGTTGTAAGAGTATCAACAACATCCCCAGTTTCTATCACCTCAGTACAATAAAACACCACACCATTACATAACGTACCGATAACAGTTGTATTGTTTTGGGTTATACGTCGCATAAGCAATATGTGCGCCAAAGCCAGCCCCAGTGGAGAAGAATATTTGAATCGCTGCATTAGACCAAACCTGCATCGGAAAGGAATTTAAGACTCAGAAGTTGTTAGATCATAAATCACAAGGTCAAAAAGCGCAAGGAGAACTGTGTTGGACTAGCACAAATCATAAGATCTGCCGACGTTAAATTATACCGTTTTGTTAGTGAAACTACATTTCCGATACGGAATTCACTATATTTGCACGGAAGTTCCTTTGTTGTATACAACTGAAACTAACCCCTCATGTTTCTCCACATTTTCAAGACTATTGTCCTGGTATTATGATGAGTCAGTCTATTATCAATAAAGGCAGAATTAACTTGACAAATTTTAGATGAGAATTTCACAGCTAAAAGTCATAGGATCGTGTTGACTCTACCTTAACCAACAGCTGAAAGGGCGGTGCTTTAGTTTGTAGACGCACACGTTGCACAAGTCGTTGATACACAAAACATTGCCCTCAACCACAATTAAATCAAAGAAGACAGACCTTTTTCCTACGGCTGAAGATGGTTACGCGATGAACTGTAGTTCACTACTGCGGTCGAATGTTTATCAATAATTTTTGGGGAAGATTACAGTGGCTTTCAAATAAATGACCTGGCGGTGGTTACGTGTCCTAGTTTTACGTGACCATTTGCACCTAACAGAATGACAGTGTCTGGCTTACCGACCGATACTATATATTCCGTAGATCTTACCTTTAATTCCAGTAATCTTTCAAACCGTGGACGGATAAAATACCAGATACCCTCATTCGAGCCCTTCAACGTGATGCCGTTAAATAACAGCCCAGAAAGGAGTACGTACGGTAACAAAGCGGTGACGTAGACAACCTGGAAGCAAAAATATTAGATTTAGTAGTGAAACAGTTGGCTAACTAGAAAGCTCAACTGCAAATATCCCCGAACTTTCACTGTTGATTCGAACAATGGTCAGTTGGTTCAATGAAGACAATAACCCGAACCTAACTGAGAAGTCCTGATCACGGGATTATGGACTGAATAGAGCAGAACGATTCTGTTCACATTCCTTTCGAAATGACTGAGAAGGCTGAACACTACTCACACAATGTTGTGGCTCAGAGTTTGGACTTGATCATTTTGTCAAGCCTACTGCCGGGATACAGGTGTTATGTTTAACACGCTAGTCTCAAAAGTGTGAAGGTCAGAGTGCAACCTCCAATTCGGACAAGAATATGCATTACCAATGAGCTTTAATAAAAGTATAACTCTAGTTTAGCACTTCTTTTCGAAGTGGGCTAATTGAAAGGCTTGTCTAAAAGCAAAGGCTGCGGCCGAATGTGAGTGGCGTTCAACTTGGAAAAATATTTTCCCGTCTTATTTCAACGAAGTCCATACATGGTCACATTTTTGACCGGTCCAAAAAAGGAAGACTTTCTGCTTCGCCGGTAATTTGTACGAAATTCACACACCCTCACTTCCAGATGGCGTCAATCAAAACAAAGTTGTATGGGCGTTCATTTTAATAAAACCCGTGAAGTCTTTGGTGAGAGTGCATAAGAAATAAGAACTTAAAAACATTCTGTAATTCCAAAAGCGGCTGCCTCCCTGACATCGCCCGAATGCACGAATGGTCAAACTCACGTGTCTTTGTACACTTGCAGAGATTAGCTCGAAGGATTCTGGTTTGCGGGCGACAACAAATACAATGTTTCACCGATTTTGGATGTAATAAGCTTTCGACTTGAATGTGCCAATAGGTACAGTGGAAATTTCGACGCCTTCTTAAAAGCTACGCCGTTATAAGCTGCGTGGTTTACACAATGTGTTGTCGTGATGACAGAAGGGTGGAATGCTTGACCAATGGACATACGGACACATGTTAAACGGATACTATGCACATTGAGAAATAACCACTATAGATACGCCTAGTAAAAAGCGAAATCCAACACTCATAACCACCAAACACCTGTTTGCAGGAACACGAACAAAAGAGATGCACCACGTAATTATCGAGGTGCAAATAATCAATGGTGCCATTCTGCACTTGTTTGTTCAGAACAGTTTATTTTGACTTACGGTTGATGTTTAAGTGAGCAGCAGTTTCAGCTGTGAAGGTTTGCAAAGTCTTGACACTTTATTCTGACTACCTACTATTTAGGTTATTCGGAAGTGCTTGTCTCTTGAGTGTGAAACGTTACACCGTTTAGCATCTTGAGGCTTGTCTTATGGTTTCATGTCTGAAATCCTTAATGATCATTTGATGTTTCAGACTGCATTTGGTGAAACCTCATATCACATTTATTGTAAGGCAGAAAAACACCAGAACTAATAGAAAGGTTAACGTTAATCTAAAGCCGTGATAAGGAAGACACAAATTCATGTTACTTATCCCTGTGCTTACGAAAGATGTAATGTTTGAAACCCCTAAGAAGGACGCTCTGGGTACTTCACGCAATGTAGATAATTGAGACAGGACTTATGAAGCTTGGCATAGGCAGACTGTTTCAGATCAACTTTGCAGAACCAGGTGGCACAAAGCAGAACCACAAACGTTCTAATGAGTTAAAATAAACAACTTCTAATACAGTATGGGTTCAAGGTAAAAATGCGTTAATTTTCGATACTTCATCGCACTGCTTCTAAATGAGTCTTAATGTGTTACTGAGAAGTTCGCAAATAAGTCAATACAGATCTTTTAGTTTAAAATTGTGATCTATTTTCTTTAAACATAAATAGGCGATCATCATTATAGTGCTAGAATTCCTGTTTTAAACGATGTTTTAGCATACTCGTTTACATAAATATCTATCAGAGTTCTACGTAGTTTATTCAGTATAGTCAATTGTAAAATAAGAAACCTAACTTGGGTTTGAAGAGAAGTCACCATAAAATCATATGAAATGTATTTTCAATCTCTGTTACAAGGTTTTAAGTTTCATTCTCAAGTGGGGAGGTCGGTTAATCAATATCGGATGACTTTTTGACAAAGATCACTATACTCAACATTGGCTAATAACCGGTAGGTTATATTCGTGATATGCGCTATACGGTAAGGGGCGAACATTTCTGCGGGACGTTTGATCAGTTTATAAATTCCCTGTTAAAATCTTGAAATAAATTGTTCTTGTGATAGTAGCAGTGTGCTGACAAGTCTCCCCATTGCTTAGTTTCCAGTGAATGTCTATAAAGGTGTCTCACATCTGACCAACAACTCAGCCATTCGAAGTGTTATTAGCGACCCTAGTCTGTGGGCTGACAAAGTATAATCGTATTGCAAGACAGCAGAGGAAACAGTTACTGCCTTGATGGTTTTAACCAATTTATTATCCCGCGCTCCGAAATTCAAACAGTTTGACATGAACTCCTACGTTCATCGCAATGTACAGGTATGCGAGATTCTGAACGTTCTTTCATAACTATTGTTGAGAAATCACAGTCAAAATCTATTCTTAGAATGTAAGATGTATCAAACTGCAAATAAATCTAGGTATTTCAGAACGCACATGCATGACGTCGTGCCCATTTGAGGACTGGTTGTGGTGCACATATCTCTCCTGTACTGCATTGTCTAACAGAACAGTTTTCGTTCGTGCCACAGTGTGCTGAATTCTCGTTGTCCTATGGTAAATATGTCTTATATATTTGATATATACAGAGCTCAGCAAAGTGAACTTGCTAATGTTGACTAAGCGTTCTAACCATCCTGTTCAGCTGTTAAATATAAACGGATAGTGCATTTTCTACCAATTTTTTCGCCGGCCCAATATATTGGCAGGCTTCATTGTCAACATTCATCAGTCTTAGAGTTGAGCAAACCTACTTTTCCGGATGACTTCACACCATGGCGCATGGAACAATACAAGATAAGAAAGATCATGACGGTGCTGATCAGGACCTTCCATTGCATCGGTCCCATATCATCCAGACCGGGACTCTTTTGCAGTTGGAGCATGACCCGTCTTAGCGCGGAGAATTAGAATGAACCGGAAAAAAGAGGGATATAATTGTCGATAAAGTAAGCATGAAATGGCAATGTAAGGTTATATTTTTCACGTCCTGTAACAAGTATGCCCCAGAAAAAGCTTTCGGTACAGAAAAAATGTAAACTTCACTAGTAAATGGTAAACTTTTTGGTACTGACTACGGCACTGGTACAACAGTTGGCAATATATGAATTCCTGTCACACTTTACAGCGGATTCCATCTTGATTCATCTAATAACTTTTGAACCGTAAACCGATTGCTTTCACTCCCCTTCAGTGCCCACTTGTTCACCTGCTTCTGTGGCACTGTTTGCATGAACATACGCCTACGTAAAAGCGTATCTGAGTGTTAATCACCCCCCAACAGTGACGGAACAACCAAGTCAGCAAATAACGCTGTATACCCATCAGTCGACTGAGTGCTAAATAATGAGCTTGTTTTACGGCCAGAACTCCTACTGAATGATATCTGAAAATCGTGTAATATGAATATAAAACGCCGCAAGTATCAAAGCCAAAATTGGCCAAACTTCCGTGTTCTTCTAGAGCCCTATCCGATACAGTGTCAAGATTAGTTGTATTATATGTACAATTACAACCGAATTATTACCAGTTGGGAAGATTTCTATCGATTTGCACAGACGAATATCTCGAATGAGCTCGGTTACAGTGAACAATGATTTACGAGACATAGGACGATTAACTTCTAGCATCTGCTTACTAATCAGTATGTACTTTACTGGAATTCCTACTAATGTTTGGGCGCAGGGTAAATATTGATCGCTTATTACTACGGCATACGATCGCTTGCTCGATTCCGATACCTTCGGTCACTGATGCTGATGTGAGTTTGCTTGCAGTGGTTGAGTAAACTGTAAGTTGCTGGAAATATACACACAGTAGGTAAAATCATTATATATATATATGAATATAACCTTTTGTTTCTGTCATTGTAATCCGTTCTATTGGACAATAGTTTAAGTTAATTGCCACTGTGATTCTTTGAGTCATCCGCAGCCTCAGGATGTCCATTGCACAGGACCAGCTAAAAACTACAGCTCCATATAACGCTACATTTGCTATCCTTTTCTTCTCTACTGCTTTCGGTTTTTGTCTGATGGAAGCATCAGGGTAGAAGTCTTGTTAGAAACTTTTGATGGACGCTCTTTATTCTCCACTTGACTATCAGATAAAGTCAGCTTGAACATGGAGAGCGTTTTATTGTCTCCTGTTTGTGATCAACTGGCATATGGCCCATAGAGCTTAAACTGTTTTTCTGTTGGCTTGCGTTCAACTGCACTCCGAATGTTGAACGGTACTCATAAACAGAACACTCGGGAGGAAAATGTTTGTTGTTCTATTCCGACTCACTTCTCAGTTGCAAGTTTAGTACGATCTGCTTTGTTGTATTTGTCGGTTCTATTCGTCGCTGATGTAAAGGACGTAGTCGACAAATTGCTTGTTAAGTTTTAAACTTGCTCAGATGAATTTGATCCGGAGCAACTTCAATGTAGCAGTACACATTTCTGTTTTCAACTTACGAATCCTGTGTCTTTTGATGAAATCGCTTTATCCTTATGTCACGCACTGTGTGAGTGAATGGGGTGTGAGAAATGAATCCGTTATTCTACAGCGCAACCCTTGGTGAATTTAGATAGTCATACCAATGCAATCAGGAAGGTCCTCATATCCTATGGAGTTGGATTCACCC
Source organism: Paragonimus westermani (assembly GCA_008508345.1). NCBI lineage: Eukaryota > Metazoa > Platyhelminthes > Trematoda > Plagiorchiida > Troglotrematidae > Paragonimus > Paragonimus westermani. Next base: position 10,411 of record QNGE01000634.1, read on the forward strand.
AGTTGAACAGGGAGAGATGTTACGTTTTAAATGTGGATGAAAGTATTGTTATTTTCCTACAGACAGTACTGTTACGCATTCAAAATCGTTGCGTCTGTAGGTTGACCCAGCCGTATTTAGCCTAGCGATAAAACACTGGAAGCAGCTGATTCAGAAAACTGAGACGTAGTAAACGATGGTTATAATTCATTTGAGCATCCACAGTTTTTGTCGTTAAATTCCTTACTTCGCTTCTTCAGGTCAAACAAGTAACGGTTGGGTCAATTCAAAACTTAGCTAACACAATGCACGCGCGTGATACCCTCCAATAATTACGATTATGTCTAACACGAATCATTACCAGCGCCCACATGCAGATGACCAGTTGGTTGATCACAACCCTTGTATTGCCAAATTTTAATTAACGGTGAATGAATGCGTCATGTTTTAGTGTGCTCGTTCATACCGTCCGACCGGCTTATCAACATTTAGGGCCAAGTAGAACCTGTGGTATTCAACTGCTTAACATTAAAAACAGTGAGGCATAATCTTTTTTTAAATCACTGAATGGACGCATAATCTGCATCTTTTGGGGAATTCAGGTGAACAGTTTCCTAAATCTAACCACATCTGTTTTAAACCTAACAAAGTGTATTGTATCGTGGAAGCAAAAAAAGTATTCAAGTTTCTAGTGTACATAATATTGCCTTAACACTGCAGTATAATAAAAGACAATTTTAGATGAGACCCAACTGTGAAAAGTCAGGGCTTCGGCTGAATTCGAACCATCGACAGAAACGGCAGGGCTCAAAATGACAAACACCCCATCAGCTGAGCAACGTCACTACAACAGAAGCTCAGCAATTTCACATTTGTCCTGTGTTACTCACACGTCTCAGTGTTTCATATGGAATCCACCAAATGATCCAAGGGATCGAATGCCCCGACACGTTTGTTCGAAAGAATCCTTAGATTTCTTCACAACCTGCACTAGAGCGTGACTAAAGTAAGTGATCATAAGGGCCGAATTTGCGTTAACTAACCTGAACACTTTAAGTAGGAAGAAGGCTATGCTGATTGTGTACACAATGATAGTACAAAAGGTCTGCCGAGTGGTGGTCGGTCAGTATGGGGGGTTAGTAGAGCTAATAACGGTAGGTTCAGCAATTTTTACCTTTAACTCAAGCGGACATAGAAAGATAAATCAAATGAATAGACTGATTGATTACGTTTATCAACTAGCAATCCAAGCATGCGATTTCAACTGGACGAAGTTTATATGAATACCACAATTGTGGTCGACGTGTACCGTTAGCTAAAGTTAGATATTTGGGATATGAGTGTGCTGGTTCAAGGCCATATCGCTTTATCGATTGAAAAGTATTTTATTGAAATTACTTAAATAATTTGTCTGATTAAGCGGCCCATGCGGCCCAAATTAATCCAAGCGTTTTGACGCGCAAACGAGTTGTCCATTCTCTCTTTAGTGACATTGTAGCCGCGTTGGCAGCTTTGAGCACTTTCCGTGCAATAGCCTGATGAGGATTTAGTCAGCTGTTCTTTGGCTAACTCTTCTACACTGTTTCAGAGAGTCCGAACTTCTTGTCACTTCCTCGCATGTGTCAGTGTCTTCGTAGTGACACTGCAACATGCAGCCTGCTTTCTGTAACTGGCTTATATGGAGGCTTTTGGCATTTTTTCGATGAGAGTCTCGCCTAGGCGTTTCATGCAACAACTGCTTTTAATAAGACAGAAAATGTTTATGTTGTAAGTTATGGCTTAAGAGAATATCACCGTCTCGTCATCTCGACAGTGGTTTTGTAAACACAGTGTTCTTTCGTAAAGCTGCAATGATATAGTTCCATATGTTGTACAACATAAGATATTCGGAACACAGTTTCCTGTAACCTTCGGCACAATAGTAACTATGAAAAGTTTGCAATCCCCATCAACATCGCTGTTTCACTATCACAACAAATTCTCTGATAATGAGTTTCTGTTCGATAAAAGAGAGGTGATAGTTACAAGCACTTGTCCAGCTGCAACTGTATGCTTGGAGTGAATCATCAAATGTGTTGAGCTCAACGTCTGTCTTAGTTTGGTTCTGACCGAACACTTTTACTTGGTGTATAAAACTACTGCAATTTTTAACTCACTTTCTAGGGACAAATGTATCGTAAGTTCCATTAACCTGAAGTGACTTACACTATGTGGCTTGTTCTACCTTATCTATTCGCATTCATCACTCAGCCTTTAAGACTGAGGGACTGGAAATGGTTTATTTTAACGATAACTTGTACTGCGAATGGTCAAGAGACTATCAGGCTCGACCAGTAATACAAATTTAGTAAAACATCAACCTCGTTATCTTTTTGTCATATATAACAAACATAACAAATGTAACAAGCTTTACATACACTATCTATCTGTTTAAACAACCGGTGAGGTCAACGGTTGACAAACAAACTGGATTTTTTCTTTCGTAGGCATTTCTTGTAATCAACTTTCAACAGATTGATGTATTCTTTGACGAACCGAAAGTAACTCACTATTTCAAGAGAAATCTGATAACACAACAACAAACTAATGGAGTGTGAGACAACTATTTTCATTTGTGATATGACTCAGTCAATTAGTTGCATGGCAAACGTGTAGTACGATGTTAACGGTGGTCGACAGTCAAACCCACAACCATGGGAAATTGAAATGGTGTTGTAGGTGTCTTCTAATGTTCACAACCTGAAACTAACACAGTACACCGGTTTTTCTTGATAGCGTTTCGGTCTTCTAGGATTGACAAGGACTAGTTATGTTCTCCACCAATGTTTCGGCTTATTACAAAGCACATGTCAGAAGTTCAGGTTGGCTTCCTGTACCGGACGAGTCAGGCCGAGAAAAGCCATTTACAGTGGAGTGTTAGAATGAAGATGTACAGTGAGAGTCACCGATCTATTAAAAGTAGTTTCAAACTGCGTCACTACGTGGTCAACAGGAACATTTTGTCTATCTTAACACGATGACGTTGGGCAGGAATCAGCCACCGAGAAAAAAATCTACCATATTCCACAAAGCAGAGCCCTTCAAAAGAAAGTTCAGTGCACCGATACAGGGAGAGCAGTTCTGCACGTTCAACATATGCGAGGTATCCTCTATTTGAACGAGTTCATATGCAAATGACACGGTTAGTCGTTTTCTAATTCAAGGGTGTTTGTATTTCTATCACCAACTTAGCATTGGCTCCAATGACTTTGTGGAGTTTCCGTAGCTACATGCTGCATCGGCTGGAACAGATGCCTGACCTATTATTCAACAGTGACAAAGCCTACTTAAGATCAAATGAACCACTGGGTAACTAGTGACTGTAAACTAAATAAGAGGTTGTATGTTGATTCGACCACGTGACAATATTTTTATCGGGTAAACTTTCGAGTGCTGAGTCATGATAAGTTACTAAATACCAGTTTAGAGTTGTATGGGACTTATAAACTACTCTTTTACGAATAATCAGTTGCTGCAAATGTGCTAACTGTTTAATGAACAACCTGGGTGCATCGCATGTTAAAGGACGCTTTGGAAATATTTCTGGATGTTTGATCGTCACGACTTTATATCACTCGCGGAAAGACAAATAGTTATTCTCTATTGGCAAGGTATCAGCACACAGTTGTTCTAATACTCAGTCTCCTCGTTGTTCACGCTAAAGAAGACGGTGCATTACGGTCATTTCTTCCGTCTTCGTTTCATTAAATATAAGTAAGTCAATTTTTTGCTCGGAAAACTTTCAAATAAATGGCTAATCTCCATCCATTGAATCACTGTTTACAAAGAAACATACGGACTGTGGTACACTATTCGTTTGATAACGTGGGCCTTATTATGTGTTCAAAATTATCTAATTAATTTTTCGTCACCATAGTTAGTCGACGACATATTTTTCGTTGACAAGTGCTGAGCGAGTGAGCATTCGATTGGGCTATTTTTGTTATCCGTGTGTATGAGTGAAAAGCTTACACGATAGCAGTTTCGATCAGTTTAGACAGTTACCAATCATTCTAACTATCCTTTCCATGCATTCATTCACACTCGTAACCTCTGCGAATAGGGACAGATTGCTTATTTAACTCAAATTTTATTTCCAGTTTATTTCGCGGTATTACAGTCACGGAGATTTGAAATTTTATTGATTTCGTAAAACAGCCTGAAAATTCCATGTGCAGCTCGCAAAACGAATTTTGTGGGTAAACAAGAAAAGAACCTTTATCACAGCCAGTTCTAGTTAATTAGATTGATTGTTTAACAAGTGATTCTTTTGCGCTAAGTGCTCCCGTGCATTCAGGCACATTTGCGACAAAGCCGAATGGATTAGACAGTAAACCCTTGGTCAATTGCCACCGTTTCTGAATCCGAAGCGACCCATCCGGAATGTTATTGTCACGAAGCTATGAGTTAACTGTGGCAGTTGGACAACTCAATGAATTTCAGTAGCAGTGTTGATTCATACCAATGAGGTCCAGGCTGTGATTCAATCAGGCACGGATGCATGTAATTTATGCCCCTATGCCAAGTGCATTTGAACCTTCGAGCTTTTTCTTCAATTTGTTGCATTAATTTATCCAAAGCAGAGTAAACAGAATCTATATTCACCAAATATGCAGTCAAAAACCGGTTGGCGTTCGAAACAAAAAAATCGATTGATAATTACCAAATTTTTCTGCCAGAGCGACAGAGCCCATGCCTAGATCCGTCAAAATTTCATCGATCCATCTAATCTTGTTCCATGATTAGTACTGACAGATTCCTTTGATATACAAGCAATGCAGCTGTGATAAACACTATCTTGAATAAGACACAGATTGGAGTTAAGAGATGACGCAAAAGTCCGGTGGACACTGACAAAAACAACATGCAGGAATCTCATGGGTGTCAAATTCTTTTCAATCGGTTCTGCGTGACCAGATGCGTGCCGTCGTCACCCCGACGGTCTGAAGTTACCCGCAGATGCAACACTAACTTCCCTGACTTGCACCCCTTAGTTAGGGATTTTTACAAATATGAGTTCTCTCCATCATTGTCCTCGTCATCTATGTAAATACGGCTTTCTTCCCGGCCATGGTGACTGTTATCAACCAATCGACCTGATGGGAAAACCACTTATTTGGCCACAGGCCAGATTATTTTACCGCGTTTCATCGGCCTACCTTCTCCCGATGGCAGCCTGACCTACAGCTCGTTCGTTTTCACCCAGAACATGCAGCCATCAGCACAATACAGACGCGTTCCAATTAACCACATCTTTAATCTTGAAGCGAGTAAAATTTAATACTTGCTTTAACCGTTCACTTTCAAATCACACATTGTACTTGCATTCACGATCGGTGTATCTTTTGCTGAATCAACTTAGCATTAAGAGGCTTCACTATGTTTCCCCAAAACGTAATCCCGCTAAGATGTATCAGTTTTACTTCGAAATATGTGCCGTGAAGAAAGTTTAACAGGAACCATCGCTTGTCAATATTTCAAATTTTGTAGACATCAAGAAACTAAACAGCTACGTTTTACTTGGGCACCACGTGTCAGTCTCATTTACATCAGCAAGTGTTAAAAAAAGGATGTTCTTATTAACACAAAGTGTACCGTCACTCCCCAGCTGTCTCTATTGAAGTTCAAATGAGGGTTACATAAGAGTCAACATAATATGTTCACCGGTTCCTTTTGACTTTACTCTATGGCTGTTGTGAAAAGTTCAGTTGGATTTTCAGATATCACATGTTTCTTCAGCGCCCACGAAAACGAAAGGGTTTTATTCCGTAATCACCCATATCTTTAAGGATTTCGAGGAAAACTTCATTTGGATCCATAATATGTAGCAAACATATGATACTCTTCTTTAGTGGCAGTTAGCAGACTTCTTGTTACTCGACTATGAGAACTGAATATCGCTTACAGTAACGATATCAAAGTCTTATTACAGAAAATATTTTATTCTTTCGCTTGACCGACCACTTTGCGCGATTCTTCCCGAAAGTGGGCATCTTACAGGCTGGCAACGTGTCTAAATTTGATGTATCTGAGGTGGGTGAAAACTGTAGTGCTCTTAAACATGTCGAGTAAATAACTAACAAGGCAACTTCAGGTTTCCACCTCTTTGATGAAAGCTTCCGTTCGACAAAAGAGAGAGAAAAAACAGTCTTCCGTCAAATGTATCAATTATTTTCTTTAGTTGATATCGGTATTAACCCCACAGTTTCCTGTAGTTCTTTTGGAGCCATCAGAGCAGTTCCTCCATTATGTGATTACTCAGTCAATTTTTTTCTTTAATTGCTGTTTTCACCATTCTGCACATGGTAACGCGGCTTCTTTGTTACCCTGTTGCAAATAAGCTACGTCCCTTCCGTAAATAAACACTGTTTGTTAGTATGTAACAATACGGTAAGTTACAGTGCTTCCCATATTCCTTATAACTGAAGTTGATTGTGCAGTAAACTTATTTGGGTTATGAGAAAGGTGTGAACTATAAACGATATTCAGAAAGTCAACTAGGTCGTGCAACATCACACGCGTAGGGTGGATCACGGTCCACTAATTTAGGACGGTGAGATTTCACTCTGCATGGAAGTGACACTGTGCCTGACGTGTGACACCTACGCTTCGGTGTCGAATGGTTTAAGCATTCTTGGGCTTCAAATGGTTTGTGAACAGTTGGTCAAAGAAAGTAAGAGATTTATGGGAAATATTTTTACATACCTGCAGGTAGGTTGCGGAGCCCAGTGATAAAGAATAATCGAATTGATTGTAATTCCAAATTAAAACGACCGGTTCAATCAAGAAGTGATACCACGCCAACAGAGTATACTGAAGTGTTTTCAAAATTCACCCGCCAGACGCAATAAAGTCACTATGGAGTTTGCTACCCAAATCAGGAGAATTAATTTGCAGTTGCTTTAGCTCGTCCTTCCGTGTCAACCATAATAGGATGTGTGGATGAGGTTCACTTGGTGAGTGAACTTACAGAGCAACAGTGCTCACGAGGGATGTTGCGTGATTACAGCAAATGTTCCCAACAAGCATATACGGTGCGAAAAACTTGTAGCTCTATGTTTCGCTGAATCTATTGTGCAGTACATATGGTAGAGTGTTTTATTGAGTAGCAATCCAGTCCTTATTTGTCTACAAAAACGTATAAACTTTTAAACTACCGACCGCAATGTGTAACATACTATGATATTAACTGTTTGTGAACACTGACGAACACCTGAAGGCGATGTGAGTGGGAAAGTACGGCGTTTCTACTGTAAGAGTAAACATTGACTAAAATAGTCTACTAACTCAAAATATTCCGTTGACGCTAGGCTAAAGTTATAAAACTGGCCTAGAGTCGAATTGGCCGAGAAATTTGCACTGGATCCCGAAACTAAATCCGCATAGCTCACACACTGGGCTGTGTTGCCTTGACGTTGATCACAGTGCGTCCACGGTAAATCTTCTGCGATCGACGACATGAGAAAATAGAGACACCAGGCGGAGACCGTGTTATAGTAGAATGCGACCATATAGGAGATCATCACCTGAGCAATACCGACACCTGAGAGTGAGAAAAAGAATTGAAAATACAATTTTTCAACCAGTTCCTGTTTCTAGTCTCTACCATTTGTATGATATTCCAGACAAATAGTGTGTCTATATAAGGAACTCAAAAATTAGTAGTTTCAAAATTCAATTCATCACAAGTTAATTTTACCATGTGGTTAATATATACAGGACCTCGTAGAACGGAGCTGACGTTAAGGACATTGTAGTTGTCTGCAAAGAGTGTTAATTTCTCCCAGAATTCTGTATGAATATGGGAATACAGTAGTTTAGGGAGTATGTATGCTTTACCAGACTTTACCGAATGAAATTAACTGGCTTTGTGATTACTTTCCCTCATCAGAATTGTACAAATCTTACTTTGTCCGGTTAGACGAACAGCCGACGCTCACTTTAGGAGATATTGATAATTCAGTGGACTTATTTCGTCATGTTTTTTAATGACACTGAAGTAAAAACAACAATGAAGCCAGGAAGGTTCTTCCTGCGAAAAAGGACCGATACACAGGAGACTGATTTCTTGAGACTCAATATAAAATATACCTGTGGAAGTAATCGTTGCAGGATTCCTCATGTCATTGTGGTGATATTTTCTAGACAGCAAAAGGACTGAATAAACTAGTCAAAGGAAACTTATTTTTGCCAGGTAGCACAACAGCAAGTTATGAAGACATTTAACTTTTGGAATGTTATATACACACCTTATGAAAAGCCCAGAATTGCTAAAGTTGAAATACCAGGTGTCGAAAATCTCTTGTCGGTCAAAATGGACATGCATTTGAGCAAAACAAATTTATCGGTTATTATCAATGTGTGCGTAGAATATTATACTTTGTCATCAACAGCCCTATAATACGTAATACTTCGGGACTTCAAGACTTGAATCCGTAACCAATTCATCTAGTTTAGAACTTACCATAAGGCGCTAAGGCTTCCCAAAAATCTGAAAAGTGTCCTGTGAAGTGCCTATGCATATGATGTACACTTTATTATGTCAATCACCTAGCAGAAATTGCTTTCATTGTAAGAACATGAATTTATTTCAAGATAAAATTTCCGGAATCTTTTATTCACTGCTGCCATGTGTATCTGCATTAGTTGATTTGTTAGCCGTATGATTTTGGTGCTAATGTTGTAGCATCCCCCAAACCAATGCGCTTCATGTATACAGTCCATTGCTTCTGTTTCCAAATGACAGTTAAGCGAGAAATCCTGGTTCAGTTAAAACTTTCAAGAACAATCACTTCATGGACTTTTCCAAACCTTTCAGTAATCATTAGTTAAAAACAGCAAACTGAAAAGTATCGTTCAAAAACACTGACACTTAATACTCAATGGTTAATTCCTAACAAAATCTTTTGTTTGCTGGAGATACACTATGGGCTACTAGAATCTAGCAATAACCAGAAATCTGGTTATGTAGCAGTGTTGGTGAAATTTCAGTTACCCAACATTGGGCACCCCCTTAGCATTTATGACACAAAGAACACTGGATCGGAATTATCACTATAAACGAGGGGCATCTTCTTAACTCATTAATACAACTTACCTCGGAATATGGGACAAATGTCCCACAAGGCAATAGCGCCACGTCGATGCTTCTGACCCAGTAGGAGCTCCAGATAGAACATTGGCAACGCACTGCAAACCATTAGTATGAAGTACGGAATAAGGAATGCTCCTGTAATAAGTGTAGGAAGGGGTGGAATGTCTTGGTTAGACATATTTGCTTCTCCTATCATTACCACAAGGAAAGTTCACGCAAATGTTCAATTTTACTGACTATGCTGTGTGGCCTGATCAATTGTTCCGATGTTCTTGAGAATTACACCTGTAAGGATAAAGCTGGTACCAACTTAACTCTAGTCTGACTTTCTAAATGTCAATAACCGGCATAAACTGTTGTTTGACTTAATACTGGAGGGCACAAAATTCGGCTAAAAATTAACATGCCATATCCATTATCACATCCGACGTTAACGTATCACAAATTAAGGCAGTTGATTATTTTATCAGCAGCATCTTACAGCACCACACCTACAAGATGGACAACCCGTAACTTGTGAAACAGCTGAATTGGAGTTTACCCATCAGAGGCACGCATATCTAAGATTTTAGTAGGAAATTTCTCAGCGCATTCCAGAAAGTGTCGGGTATATCTAAATCATACTGATCAGCAAAGCAAAATCTTCTAGTAAAACATATTTCAGTATGTGCAAAAGCACTTAAAATAATTTATGGGGTCAATCAAACTCACTACCAACCTGCTAAAGTGCGACTGTAATGGGAGAAATGGGTTATCGTCATTGAGTTATCTACTCCACGGCTGTACATTAGAAATTTCTTACAAACCTTAAATACTGCTAGCTCAATTTTATCCAGACTACAGATATGAAGAAAGATGTCTAAGTTGACACCCAGGATCATGTTGAAACTCCGACAAGAACCCACATCATTGAATTGTACCACCGGTGGACAATGGTCAACAGCCGTTCAGAATGGTTAGCCGGTAAGTGCCTGTTTGGACAATCATTGGTAAAGTGTGTATACAAACGTAAATACTTGTAAATTTCCAAAAACAGCTCCAAATGAAATCTGAAAAGTCGTCCTCATTTGGTTGTATGATAGGCAGAAAAATTCTTTAAGTAGGTTATTTGATGCGTAGATATGGTAAAGTATTTGCGCCTTACGCTGTCTGCACCAGATGTTGTACACAGCAACACGTAAACTAGAGCCTATTGGATTGTCCAGAGCCACAACATGTTTACATTAGGGCACGTTCATCAAATTAGACATCAATACATACGTGGTGAAAATCTATCCGATTTAACACCCATCCAAACCCGGACACAATGGAATAGCCAATCCCAACTTTGAGTTAAAGATACCGCATTAGCATCACACGAACAGTCTCAATGTTACGCCTTCCGTTATTCGCTAATTTCTTTTTCCATTAATGCAACAGTGAACCAAAAACAAGACACCGATCCAGACTTTAGCGCCCAAGCAGTACTTCTACTCTACAGCACAGCGATACCTTTTTAGTGTGGGGTCACTGTTTGGTGTTCTGCTGCTTTTAATCAACACGATATCATCACTGCGTGCAGAAGCCGGGACTCCGTTTGTGTCATGTTGTTTTGATCGTGTTAAGTTAATGCTCATCTCTACTACATTACAGACTCAACGGTCTATACAGTCTCAGTGGAAGGTAAACCAACTGACTGAAATATGACGTACTAATTGTTGCCGATTAATGATTGTTCGCAAACTTCAGTGCTACTTTTCGACGTGCGTCTCACGATTCGGGGAAGTTGCCGGGGTGCAAAAGTAAAAAAATGTCCAGGAAACAAACAGAAGTGGAGCAGAACCTCATCAAGGAACCTGAGGTTGTCTGATTGGCTCTTTGGGAAGGGCAGCAAGGAAATATATCTGTTTCAACCGAGAAACCAGTATCGCATGCACATGTCCAATCACCCTGTAATCGGTATGCACCATTCACGATGTAAGGGGGTGGTAAAGCAATGCTTCAACCAGTCTACTCTAGTCTAACGCAAAACGGTCAATCTTCGCCTTCTATCAAAAAAGAGCTTGGACACCGTTCTGTGTAGCAAGTAAATGGACACATTTTCTTGACAATACGTTTCGACACTTAAGTCGACTCATGAACCCATTCATGCTCATAAAGCGATTTGACTCTCAGTTCTAGGACGGGAGGTGCAATTGGAGGATAGTGTTGTTATTATCAGCAGGACTTTCCGTCATCTCGTCGATACAGTGTGCTATTGCGAGCCCGACGACTAATAGCAAAGACGTCTGCTCAAGGTCCTGGTGATCGGGATTTCCCACATGAAAATCAAACCTGGATTTCCGCTGAAAGCTACCAAACGTGTTTGAGGCGAATTTTAAGCTTGTCGAAGGAAAAGAAACGGTCCACATCGCCTCGGGAAAGCTGGAATCATCTTGATTCGTGCAGCAGAATAAGTAGCCCTACCCTTTTAACCTGAATCAATTAATTTCCTTGATGAACATGAGAAAGATCGTGAGAAACTGCAAATCTGTGATGCTTCCCAGCGAAATATTGACAAGTTGTTCTCATTGAAATGCACATACCTCCCAGATTCGGGAATCCACACGAATCGCCAAGAAGAATTATAATGCCGCTGCACAAATTAAATGCACTTTTGGACATTGAGATTCATGTATTACCTGGTGCATATGTCGGTCAACACATCAGAAGTGGACGTTTATATACACCCTAGGGGCCTCTCGTGTATGGATGATATATTTTAATGGGGCCTCGAATAGATGCTACCAAAATGTCTGATATATCACGTGTTGACAAATCAGTTTACCGGGTGTGTATAGTGATAGATATGTGAAACCCCCGTTATTAATTACAATGGAACATTGGGATATTTGGAAGAAAGGGCGTTTCTAAGCACAGAGAGAAGCGGAAGTGCATTAAACCGTATTTATCGCTCTTCATTATGATTGTGAATTCCGTTTTGTACGAGTCGCAGATAGCCACACCGGATACAAAGTCTGCACCGTCCTCGAATGGATTTAGCCGTGAGGACATGTGGTTATGTACCCTCCAGAGTTTATTGTTTCTAAGTTTACGAACTATTAATGCGGCTACGATGCCATGTCGTCTGCACTTGTCAGAAGAGTTAAAGGAGCATGACTGAAGAATGTGAGGAAAATTTCCATGGTCGTTATCACATCGATATTCTATAACCTCCGGTGATTTTCGATGGCTATGCGAATAACATATTTTTGTTGGCAACACTCAGTTGCATCGCTCCAATATAGAGAGTGGAAGTAGTCCTGGTTGAGCTTCGTAACGAGTTTCGTGACGCGGTCGTTGTTGAGGAGTGTCACAAACAGGCACCACTTTGTGTATTGTTCGTGGCCTCATATCATGTTAAATTTGCCTGGTCTTTAAATGTAAGAACCGTTCCCAAGTCTGATATCGTTGTGAGAGCAAGACGATGAAGAAGTTTAGATGAGAGATCGTGTACAGCCCACTGTAGGACTGTGTTTCTGAGTGACAAGATTTTTATTGCGAGATCCATTCACTAGCGTATGGGAATTGATATCTGAATAAACGAAAGCTTTGGACATGTCTTTCGGGGGTTTTGGAGGCCCTGCCGTCACCTCGGGTGACAGTTTTACAGGTTAGCAACTGCAGTTATTGACAAGATTCCCTTCTAGCCGGATGATATATCTAGAATCTTGAATGCTGCCGTAGAAGTCCCAGATACTATGTTGGTTCCAACTGCTTCCAAGGATCAGTAGACAAGAACAGTGTCACACCTTCTGTCTACTTTTGTGTGTGAGTGGTTCATGGGCAAACCGATTTCAAGCAAAGTAACTACAGTTGTTCCAGCCTGATTGCCAGTGTCTCTCTCTAGGGAAATGTTAGTATATCATACGCATATACCACATAGTTCACTTGGCCGCCCCATGTGTTTAGAACAAAGCCCACACCAATAAGGGATGAAAGAGACCCACCGAAGGTCATTATACGCAATAAGGAGCAGAGGGTCGCATCGGGTAACATCTTTTTTTGGGAAATTCACAAAGTTCTCAAAACGGGGTTTACTAGACCTATAAAGTGAACGTAGGGAGTTGCTTAAAATGGTATGTACACCGTGGGCAGTAGCTTCTGTCATCAGAGAGTCATGCGATATGTGGTCGAAAGCTTTAGTTATATCAATGTTCATAAGCAAACAATAGCGGCGCATTGTGTGAGAATGACGAAAGGTGTTACTGAAAATAGTTGTCACATCGGATGTTCCATCTCTCTGTAGGAAACTAAACTGCGGTAGACTAAAGAGGAATAAACGGGCCCAACGATTAAACAAGATCTCATAAAAGTGTCCCAAGGCTGCCGAACAAAAGAGATCGGCCGGAATTCAGAAAACGTAGGCGGGGTGGAGATCTTGGGCACTAGTGTTAGAAGACCAGTGTTCCGCTGTGGCGAAATTTATTCAGTAATCAACAGTAAACTGATAATGGTCTGCCAGGGATTTGGATTGAAAATGAGCTAAGTCGTTGAGTTTGGGGTGAATGGGTCCGGGTGACAATCATTCCAAGGAACAGACTGACTTGGTGACTTTGGCTGTGGAAGTTAGGTCAAGGAGGTTACCATCACACGCAGTCACATTCCTTAGCGAATGGCTCTCACGGAATTAAGACTATCAATCACCATACTCCAGTAGTTGGTGAATCCTGGGCTGGAATCTGGGTTGATAAGGAACAATGCATCATTAACAGTTATCAAACAGCCAGTGAGTCTGCCGCTCAAAGATTCCTGGGCGGGAGCCGTAGGAGGATGGAAATGGTCCTGTGCTATCGGCAGTCCACAGGCTTCAATCCATGAGTGTCTATCCATCGTTATATTATGATGAGCTTGTTTGGTTACCGGCGTAGAAGGGGCACTGGAATGTAGCGATTAATAGGGAATAGACAAGGACTCAGGTACAGGATAGCTACAAGCAGATAAGTTGTTAGGTAGCCTAAGAGTTATCGTTGTTGTTGAACCGTACCCGAAGGAAACAATTAATATATTAAGAATAATGGTCGACTGGAAACTCTGTGTATAGGGAATGGCGTGTAGATACAATGGATCAATTATGAGGTTGCAGTAGCAGAACCTCAAGTCTTTGTTAGGAATAAAGCAGTAGAAAATGACAAGTAGTAAGATATGACCGCAGTTAATGTTAGAACAAGTAAGCAAGAAGGTCGTAAACAATGTCATACTGAAATAACCAAAAAATGTGTCGCATTGTGACAATTGTGAATACCACACACAATGCGGATTAGTTGCATACAGTTGGATAGAGCACAGGATGTAAGGAAGAAATGCAGCCAATTGCGAGAGCAGCGTCACATTTGTAATAAACTTAACATACAGACTAGGAACCAAACACGAACAGCATCGAAAAGAAACTCAAGTGAGTAGGAGTTTCAAAAAAATCTACTTATAAGCTGATGAGAAAAATCAACTATGAGCTCATCAAACAAGGTTTCCGCTGTATATTAGCGGATTTGATGGGGGCGTAGCTTCGATTTTGAACGATCTCTGCGGTTATCTGCAAACCGCTGAAATAACCTTGAAGTAATCGTCTAACTGGTTTACGAAATTTTGCTCATAACAAATTCAAATATGGACTTGTAACTAACTTCTAACATTAAGATAAGTTTTCATAGGGTTGAAATTATAGCACAAGAGGTCATAGGGGCAGACAGGAAAATGGGAATAAAAATATGGGAATGCCCACTACCAGGGTAGCCTCTGGTCACAGGAGCTTTTTAGAAGCTTCTTGTCATTGTAGACCAGCCGTCACTGAGAAACGGGAGTTTTAATTACACTGCTTTCCTTAGTACTGCTGTTACCTCCATCCCCAGAATGATGAAACACCCATGCTTCCTGATAAAGTGCATAGGGTGTCCGTTGGCTTGCACGGTATATGAGGATGTGTTTACTGATAGCAGTAGACTGTCATCCGTTCATAACCTCACTCTGCGTAGAAGGAAGTTCGAACTAGGTTTCTCTTTTATTAACCTAAACAGAAGTTTTCAAAGTGTATACACTGTCCCGTTTAGATAAGGTTTCTGTAGATGCATCTTTATATCATGCCAACTGGTCTTCGGATAACTAGAATGTCCAGGAACGGAAGGCATTTGTTTACTTCGCCCTTTCTAGTTAACTTGCGTTACGGATGCGTTTGATCCAACCCCAAGGATAACGTGTTTGAATTAGATGAATTCTCAAAAATAACCAGAATGGGATCTGCGTAACGTTTCTACAATGTTGGCTTTGAAAAGCTTTCACATAACAGATTCTACCGTATTCAGGAAGAAATCAGCTAGGAGTGGACTCAGTGGAGTGTTCATTGCAACCCGTCTATTTACCGGAAATTAGACGTCTGGAAGTTGAATCTTACATTATGTGTGTGCACAAGGTTTCAGTCCGGACATCATAATAGGAAATGAAGCCCTGCTATTCGGAATAAAATCGCAAATGTCATCAACTTTTTTATGCAGCGGACTACTAATAAATAGAGATATCACAGTGAATGAACATCCTTTTGTCCCGAACGTTTAAACGGTCCACACAACACCAGTTCAAAACAGTCTTTCAGACTATACTTACTGAAACGTCTTCTGACCGGTTCAGGAAAATTAGCTAACCAACTGGCTAACTTGTGCTGCAGTGCATTACATATCGACATAATGTGCCGAATTCCGTTCTATGGAATCTTATCTTACAATGTAAAGTTAGTTACACGTCCATGTGGGATAAGAATGTAAGAAACGTTACTCTTGAGAAAACCACACGATTTGCGTCCACTCATTGTCTTATTGGACCCCTTCCATTCTCTGAAAGTGGCAGCTTGGATAGGTATAACACTGCTGTTTCTCACATGTGCCAGCCATTTTCAACATTCCTATGAGGCTCGGAGAAAGAACACGCCATCGCAGTTTGGAAATTCGGTCGCGCACCCATGGTAGCCCAATTTTGTTATTGAAAACGTGTGTTAGTGTTCACACTTTATACATCATCAGCTAGAGCTCAACTCCTTCTTCTTGTCTCAATTAGATTGTAGACGATTAGGTGATTGGTTGGCCGAAAACCAGAGCCTTGTCAGTTAAAAGTGACCACCGCAGATGATTTGTTCATAGATATCTAAGGGTCAGTCACACCGTCCAAGAATTTAGCTATCTTTACGCTTCCCTTCAAGTTCGTAATGACCCTACATATCCTAATTAGGTACGTAAGTAAGAGTGTCCCGTATAAGTTATCTTGGGTGGTGTATATTTCTCGTGAAGCACCGACATGTCACGTTGTTCCGTACAATGCTCCTCGAACCACTGTATGATCAAAACGGATCAAGTTTTACTTTGTTTATTGCCTCGGTGACTGTCTAGACCGCTCAATGCATCCGGGAGATTGGGCAGTAAACACGTCACAACCGGGTTGAAGCCCATATTTCTTAACCACGTTGGTATTTTCGTCTGAAATAAAAAGGATATCTGGCAAACGAATACGCTGGAACACAGAACAAATGCTGGGACTCTTGCGTTGTAAAGTCAGTCCATCTAATTATTTCGGTAATCCTGCAAGGAGGGATGACTGACATGGCTCACTGAGGCAGTGTTGGAAAAGTTACCCCAACTTTCAAACTGCCCATGGGACTCCTCTGCCGTACTAATGAGCAGTACAGGTGGTAACCTGTGATTATGGTTTGATGATAGGAGATTCAACAAAATTACCATTAGGGACGCGTTCATACTATTGCGCATAGTCTCGGTGATACCTACTGGGCTACGTGAGATTCAGACAACGCCATCTGACTCATCGGACGCCTTCAAACTGTTGCAATTTTTAGTATAGCGAGTAATCTCGTGCTGCACCGACGTCTTATCTACCTGAATAGCAACGCTGTGAAAACGTTGTGTGAAAGTTGTCAGCCTTCTGTGAAAGACTGTACAGATAAAATTGACACTCACCTTAGCTGAACTGCACTTATTGCGAAATGAGCTAACTCATAAGGACAAAATACCGGCAAAAATCGGTACTTTTCATTGCCTCCCGTAGGCTCATTAATCTGCACCATTCATTTCCGCTTGAGTAGACGGTTCAACCCAAACCCTATTTTCTCCTAAATGGCTAACTGAACCCTTCTGACAGGTACTATAACTGGTACTGCATTCTAAAATGCAGACAGACTAACAATACGGAGTGTATGATTCAAGAAGTAACAGAATGCATAGGTGTGACGATCACATCGATCATCACGTGCAGAAAGTCTGTATGACAGATAGTCACCAAGTTGCCTGTCTGAACGAAGAAAAAGACAAAAATGACATCGCAATTGATAAGAAAAGTTTTGGGGACAATCTTCCACATAGTCTCTTCTATGACGTTTACTTTTGTAATCTAGCTACACCTGGAAACAAACACGTAAACTTGACATCCTTATCTGTAAAAAGAACCGACACATATTGGAAAGGTTGGGAGTCGAACCATTAGAAGAGTTGTGGGGCCCACAGAAGTCACCCACTCGGAGCGACCCGCGAAATCAGTTCAATTCTATAAGCACTATGGATACGCTTGACACAAACTGATTCTAACGCACAAAATACGCCACATCTCGAAGTTGAATACACATGTGATAACAGGACAACAGGATTATGGAATATATATAAGTTACCATGCAGGCAGAAATGACCCAAGTGCTTCCATTCAACCGGAAACACTGTCCAACTCTGTGATTACGGCTGAATACCCGACTGGCACACGCGTTTCATAGCCACTCCCTTAACTCACACCCGTGTATCACGGCAAAACGCCGTTCTTGTGTGTCTCAGTGTCGGCTGCTGATACGATTACATGCTAGCAGCTTCCACCTAGTTTCATTCTGCCCATATCCACCATAAACCATTCAACATAATGTTTCCTGACCAACACAGAAATAATAGTTTACAAGCAAAGGTCTTTTCACTCATGCGAATACCTGCGGACTTACCAGATGTGAATGGTTCTTCCGTCAATGTGCGACTACAGGGAGAAGACAAGTATGAAGTTTTATGGAGTATTATATGGATTCCCTACAACTGCTCGGTCTGGCGCCCATTCTGCATGCCGTCCAATTTGCTGATCGAATAGAATGTCACTAGAGTTCGGTGACCGCTTACAAATTCTTGCAAGTTAACAGACGGATGTTTTGCATTGTGTGTGTGTGTGCCGCGTATTTATATACCCATAGGCGGGCGAGAGACGAAGCAAGCGACTTTCGCTATGTTAACATCAAATTGTGAACCCCACTAGAACACGAGATATATCCAATCCAGAAATGGAACTGATTTCTCACATCTCATTACTGCCAGACTTCACCGTGGAGTTTTGTTTGACACTGGAAGGTGTATTGTTCTAGAACGAAAAATCTTCCATCTTAAACAGCAACGACGAAGGGACAGTATACGTACTCCATATCAGCGGCTTTGAATCGTTGATCCACATTGGAGTACTGTACGTTGGTGAAAGTTACGAAAATTCCTATCATAAAATACTACTAAAACTTGGTTACCAGGACGCCTACGCAAAATATATTTATACCGCCTCATAATAAGGTGCTAGCGTGATAGTAACTATTGCCGCCTAAACTATAGACTGAACGTCACCCACAAGTGACCGCAGCTGTCTTATCCCTTTAGACAGTCCAGTCGGCTCCTTTTGGATTCAGTTTTGCTTTCATTGAAGCTCGTCTGTAGTGCACCTCCTTGTCATGGCGGGGACTAGAACTCCGGCCACGCTTTCACGAAGCAACCGTATTAATCACTGTATCATTGGCCTCATATTATTGTTATTATTGTCATCTGTAATCTCCAAACGTTCACTGTACACAGCCGGAATCACAAGCAAGTCATTTATGTGAGCAATGTCACAAGTAAGCCAACTTCAGCCTATGGCACTGGATGTGAATCACCGTGTATTTCTGGAAAATATTCGGATTTCCCGCCGGATGAAAATGAGCTGATGAGAATACATCATCCAACTGAGCACGGACTCTCGATAGAGATCCGAGGGTGAATGATGTTGGTACTGTCTAGAAAATTATGAATTACAAAAGAACCAGAAAGACCGCATACATTCACTAGCAATTTATTTCCCGCCCACAGGGCAAAATGAAAACGTCACGCGGCAGTGACGGAAGCAACGTTTTGTAAATTCCACTTCCACGATTGTTGAATGGGTGGATTTTCGGCCCGGACTGAGGGTTATGCTGGTTGTCATCATCTGGCTGACAAGCTGCGCCACAGATTCTTAATTCAATGCACATACTACTATTCGCAAGCGGATTTATCTGAAATTTTCGTTTGAAGTAGACTGTGCTAAGCGGATTCTTTGTAGTGGGGTAAAATTACTGGCTTTTATGGTACGGCGACCTAGGGAGAAGATCTGAAAAACGGCACCTGTAGTTGTTGTCCTAACAATTCTATAACACGGAAGAGCCACCATTTTTGACTGCTACAGGAATCTACTTGCAAGCACTTAAACAAAGTTTGGAAGGTAAATGGAGCTAATCTGATTTAGTTTAATCAGGAACTGTACTTCAGTTCGGCATCATGTGTATATGATACACAATCTACTCTTGGTAGAGCGTCGACTTCTAGTATGCTGTGTGTATTTTTACGTAAATGTCTTGTTTTGGGGACAAGAAACCTCCAGCAAGACAGAGTACACTTCTTCGTAGCGTTACGCATATCCTCATACACGTTGGGTTAAGCCTGTTCATACACGGAGATTGGATCCAGAGATCAACACATACTTCTCGACTTCACCCTTTTTAGTCCACCTCCACTTTGCCTAGGGAAAAGGATAGCACGTATGCACAACGGTAGAACAGCACCACCCGCATGGAAGACACGGTTTTCTGATTTTGCATAGAAAAGAGTACAGACAAACAATCCGCTTTTTCAGTGCTGGCTTTCTAATGTCAAATCAATCCTGTTAAATTTACTCTGTTTATTCTGAATGCAGCGACTTTTTACTTTGTTTATGAGAATAATTCAGCAGCAACAACAACAACAACATAAGGGAGTTCAATGGCGCAAAACGATTATTTGGTAGCTGGGCCCAAACAAATTCTTCTAGTCAGTTTTTCTAAGGATTCGGAATGATAGGAGTTCAGGCCACGCATACACGGCCAGAGTGTAACTCTCATCACTACCTTGTTTGTCATAAATATACATGTGTAGGTACTGTTACCTTGAATGTCTCAATTTAAAGTTAGGAACCGAGAAGAAATTCATTTCCATCTGTTATCCAAGTGTATGGTATTTACGCATGAGTGCCAAGCACCAGTTCACTGTTGTTTATAATGATAGGTTTGATGGTAAGAGTGCTGAAGTTTAAAAAGACGATAGTGAAGGAGATAGTAGTGATGATGATGATGATGATCATCATCATCATCATCATCATCATCATGTTCTCAGTCATGATGATGAATACTTTCGATTTTCTGCTCCTGTTTGTGCCAAAATGAAGGACAAACAAAAGATTTCAGTTCGTGGTCTTGAGTAAACACCTTTTTGGTTGGTGAAATCAGGAAGAATGAAGTTAAAGAGGAATAAAACTTCGCTTCTCACGTTATATGTTGGCACACGGTCACCCGATGAACACAGTGACTATAGAGTCAGTTTAGTGGCATTTCAGCTGGCAACTTTCATGTTGAAAATATTAAAAAATACAGCGAAATATGAAAACCATTATGAGATTACCTGTTGGTCAGTCGGTGTCCTAAATTTACAACTGTATTTTGTTTGACGCACGGCTAAACTGCTAACTGCATATCTCTCTGCATAACTGCTCCCTAACACAGATCTAACAGTTTATTTGGTAACAAAGGGTAGCGTCAATTCCGCGAACTCGTCATGAAATTCAGGAGGACGAATCAGAAAAAAGTTGAACAGCAAACATAAACTATATGTTAAGTTGATTGGGAATAATAGATTTCTAGCAGCATAACAGGCATTTCAGCCGACTGAAACTTAGGGAAACGAAGTACAACACAGACCACTTGGTAGAAGTCAGGCGGTCATATATGGGTGGAACATTAAGGCTAATGTGGAAAGCACAACCTGAGTGAAAGTAAGTTAAGAAATAGCTAAAACAACGGACAAATGGGGAAACCACGAACTTATGTCGAAATATCCATAACCTGCTCTGTAGCCGTGAAAGGTCAAAGTCTGAGCTACTCAAAAGAGTTGGAGTTAAATGAGTAAAGTATTCTGACAACATTGCGAATTTACAAAGAACATTCCCAGAAATAGATGCTAAGTTCGGTTTAACATTAACTGATGGCTTGCATACTTTCCTCATGTTTTTTATTAATTCTGAAATAAGTTGAGAATAATCGATGGAAATAAAACGACAAAGGATAGCAACGTCATCAGCATGTTTGTGTACCGAACCATCATGGCGTACTGTGGGAACTTTCAGGTGTAAAATGAAACACATCTGCTCTGATTAAGTCAACCATTGTTATTAGGGCTGGACTATTTAAAGCCATTTAATGTGGTAGATCGAGACGATGTGAGTGGCAGTTTTCTGTTAAGTTAAGACACGGCAGCTGCGGTGGGCATTCCGATATGTGTAATGTGTTACCGTGATCTACCTGTTTAAACTGCTACTGAAATCCAAGAAGTGATGAAGCACAGATTGGGAATAACACAACGTTACGAGCAAGTTGTAATACTCTACGTTCCAACCACCTCGGGTGGCCTTCCTCAGGAGTGTCGTAATCGAATTCACATTGGTGCGGATATCTTACGACGTAGCACAGCCTCATCAAATCTGTTCGGATTTGAATAGAATGAAAGATTTGAGCAATAAAACGCACCAGATGTATTCCTGGGGTTTGATAAATGATTCAGAATACATTAAGAGTGCGGAGACAATAAGATGCTTGAGGTAACTGTGTGGTTTCAACGCCTTGAGGACAACAAATCGGTGAAAAATCGGTCCATATATGTGACCGTTATCTGGATCAGGACTACTAATCGACAGGTTCCTTCACTGCACCGTTTTAAGAACCCTTCGTGAACAGATTCTTAATGTTTCAAGTGATTACCGAAACGTTTTCATGCTGAACATCTCTCATATTTGATCACAGTATTCTCATTCAGATAGAATTTCCAGCCAACCTCCTTCGAAATGAAGCACTAGACACGAGTTCCGTTCCCATTAAAGCTCGTCAGAAGTGAATATCATTGTCACGCCAATTCCAATCATGAGGCAACCGGGTTGACCACTGTGCAAGTGACCTCACATTAGGCACGACCGAATTATCAAATCTGAACGCTCAACCACTCTCGCACGTGAGCAGTGATCAGGTTGCCCGATCATCTCGTTTAAAATATCGCCTAGCAGGTTTAATGAGATCAGTGATCTCGACCTGCCTCGGAAGTCCTAATCGCGGGGCTATCGAATAGAGTTAACAGGACAGTTACTGTGTCTCCCCTCGAGACGATCGGGCAACTTGATCATTGCTCACAAGCGAGAGTGGTTGAGCGTTCAGATTTGATAATTCGGTCGTGCCTGATGTGAGGTCATTGGCGCAGTGGTTAATACGATTGCCTCATATTTGGAATTGCCGGAGTTCAAATCCCGACCGTGGCAAGGATATGCACTACTGACGAGCTCTAATGAGAGCGAAACTCGTGTCTAGTGCTTCATTTCGAAAGGGGCTGGCTGGAAATTTTATCTGAATGCGAATGCTGTGATCAAATGTGGGTGATGTTCAGCTCGAAAATGAACCAAATCCCGGACTACTCATCAGTAATCTCAAAGTGCTTCAACGTATACGATCTATGAGTCAGTAATTAAACCATGAAGCATTTGTATCTGCCGACTACTCATCATTTATCGAAATCTTAATAAGTTTATATTCGCTCTGTGTTAAATAAAGAACTGGGTTTCATTGTCCGCCGTTTTTTGGCTCATGAACACGACTGATAAATACTTTACTTCAACAAGATACAACAGCACCATAGCGGATATTTAAGATAAACATGTGATAGCCCTTTTGAAATAAAACATAGCTCATCTTTTCTCTTGCCTATAAGTACTACGTTCAGTAAAGGTGTTAATTCTGCGTCAAGTCTCTTGGGCTATCAGCCCAACTGTTAAGATTCGAGCTTAAATCATTCATTCATATGAGGCACCCGTTGGTCCATGTACGTATTGATTCGTGGAGTTGAGTCAATTTGCGTTTCAGAAGTCGTCATGTGTTTAGCTAACAAGTGACAGCAACCTATCATCGTTTGGGATCGATAAAGGTTGACAATGGACTACTAAAGAACTGAAGCGTTTGCGATCCTAATGCTAAAAACAGTCTTTCTGACCACATGATTGCACCTTAGGATTAGCGACTAACAGACTGCACCGCTTGCGTACTTGAATTTGCTACAGTTAACTTCCAGTCACGTATCGTTTCTTTTCTGTACCCCACGTCTTTCCGCGATTTTTCTCTTCATGTTTTACATTCGCTGTACCAAACCATGGTCAAGTTCTTAGACTTACTCTTGTCTGTTTTCCATTGAACTTAGAAGATCCACCCATCATGGGTTTCTAAATAAGCCAGGCAAATAAATTTAAGCACCGGTTGAATCTCGCACGACATGCTATACAGTGAGCCGACAGCCGTAGGCAAACTTTGTAGATGAGCAGTGTAGTGCTAGACACAGATTCACGTAAGCACAGAATGAAGATTAGTAAATATAACACCGCATCCTTGGAAACGCAAGAGCGGGAAAGCAGTAGGTGGAGGACGTGTGTGAAAGTATGCCTGGTCAAGATCGATTGGAAGGAGATTATTTAAGGTAAAAGAAAAGAAAGCGAAAGTTTTAGTGGCGGATGTTGGCAAGCGCAACAGTCACTTGAGTATCCACCTGCTTCAAGTGCATCACAATGCGGTTCTCCAAGATGAGACTGTATAGTTTCACCAGCATCTGTGTAATCGTCATAGAAGCCTTGTCTTTCGAAACAAAAAGGTGCTGTAGGTATCAGTTGATTCATTAAAATTTATGGTGAACTTCACAACACCGTTAACATTCAGTGTCTTGAACTATCCTGTCTCAAGCGTCTGTGTTGGCTGTTAACTTCGTTTTCTGTTCAGAAGGATGTACGCTTAGAACCAAGTATCCTGAGCTTGAGTTGATCAGCCGCCCTGGTTATAGCTGCGCTTGACTAACCTTGGGAATGTGGAAGCCATATGGGGACCACTGAGTGCCAAAAACTAATATACCCATTGTCAATGTTAGTAGTATCATGGCTGGTGCACTTCAAGAGCACAACAGACTTGAATCAAACCGGACTTGTCATCAGAATGATTTACTGGTGGTTCACAAAGAGAAACTCAAACCATTCATGAAAACACATACACTACTTGCAAAAGTTACGTATTAAAACCGGCCTATACCTGAGAAGGAATTTAACACAACTTTCATCAGGTTGATCAGGACAGTAAATGTGATTTAACATACTTTTATTTCATACGCTGTATGAAAGATGTACCGGTCTCTGTGAAAGCATAAGTCCACTGGTCTCAGTTGGTGAGAATTGACACAAGTCAAACATGTGCGCCTAGAATTCTTGCCACAATTGACAAGGTCACTCGACAGCAAACGAGAGGTATTGTTACTACAATACTATTGATGAGCACATGTTTACTTCGACTATTCTTATTATGTGGATTTGCATAAATCACCACGTCTGAATCACAAACACCAGGTGTTTTTGGGTAAAACGATCACTCATCATTCTAATAATGGACAATGCGATCAAAAAAAACACATGTATGCTGCTCAAAAGGTGTTGGTGACATACGTACATTTGCACATTTATACTAGACATTACCTTAATGGGAATAAACTGGTGTTAAATATCACAAAAATTAGAATATCGGTACACTGATGTTGCGTTGTAAACTAGGAATAATCAAGATTTACAGCGACCTCAGCCGAACTCTGGCAGCTATAAGTAACATGATAGTTATTTGTCTGAGAAATCTAATTTAAGTGAAAATTCTTCACAAAAAGCCCAAATTACAGCAGCGACGCACCGGAACAGAGGTAATAAATTAACTTGTGAATCAAAAGAACGTTCGGTCGAAATACGGTCGTTTTTTATCACCTCTCCGGAAAACTTTTAACTCATGTGCTGCTACAGAAAGTCACTCAAATGCCATTTAAACAGTGCCGTGTTGTGGTTATATTTTTTCAATGTGAGTCCCTAAACACAAGATCGCAAATCGAAGTAGTCAGCGTGCTCCAAGGTAGAAATCAAAAGCTGTGAATACAGTTGGTGCAGATTCTGGGTCATAAAACATTAGTCCATCTCCAAATTTACCCACCTTTTGACATTTATTTCAGACAACAGAAACCGCGTGATTTGAAACTTCGTAGTAGAACTTGATAAAATTCGAAACTATCGTATAATGTAACATGTCTGTCTGGCCCAGCTTATAAACAGGTACAGGCGGGCTACTCAGCGATTTTCTACAGAAAAGTATCCGTACAGTTTGGAGTTTTGTGAGTGAACGGCAATTTTCGTATGCGCGTCCAATCATTGCGAATACTTTTGTGATACCTAATCTTTTACAAAATATACATGCATTGCAAGTCATGAAGGGGTTTCCACCTCATGAATGAATTTAAGGTAGTTTTAAAACTACTGTCATGAGTGCAAGAGGCACGCTATTTAAACTTAATTGAAAATCACTTCGAAGCTCAAACTTTCGTTAGAGTGCTCTCATTGGAGTGGAGATTGGTTTAATACCGTGGATTCTGAGTGAACGTGAAGGTGCTCTGACCACACCTTTTGCAGTGTGTCAAGGCGTAGACGTGTTGGCATTTGGGGCATTGATACTGACAGGAACAGGTCTATGAAGGGCACGTGGTAAGCTTTCGTGCATCGATGATGTCTAAACCTTCGATAAATGTGTCTTTTCACGAGTGGTACAGTTGACAAACTTTACTAACAAGCTTGCTTACCTTTAATCTCGGTTCACAGAAGGTGTCACAAGTCGTCCGGTTAGTTTAAAGTGATCACCCCTGACTAACCCGGAAATGTGTATTGTTTAATGTTTGCGTTGATATTCTTAATAGTCCCAGTGGAAGTAGTGTTTCTTCCTCGAGAGTTTAACGACATTTAGTGATAGTAATCCTAGGTTAACCTGGTATACATTCTACGTTTTCTTTGTAGAACGTTTGCGCAACCTGGACCTGAAACAGTCTTCATCGCTGATAAACTCCGCCAGTGTGAACTAATAGGCGACACAAAAATGTTCGAGAAGCGTGGTGTAAGACAGCTGTAAACATAAACCTTTTTTTCGGCTCAATTGAAAAGCGGTCAGGAAGTTTTGTTAAATAAATGCAATTAACTCAATTCTGCAAATTACAAAATACTGTATTGGATCTGTTGAAGCTCTCTTGGTACATTTGTTGTCTCATGTTTGATATGCTGAGGGGCGGTGAATTTGTTGAGGCATTTTTGATTTGTTTGTAGAAAGTCGATCTTAAATCTGCATTTGCATGTCTGCCATGTGCAGTAGAGTTTTGATGAATGGTGTACCATAAATTCGTATATATAAGTAGGGAATCTTCGTGTTCTTCGTAACAACTGTCGTTTATCCGATATACTAAATATGTTACTCCGATTACGGATTTGAATAGCGTGATCACAATACCGGCTTTGCAAGATGGTAGTACCATTTCGTATGTTCACGTCAGTTGCCACACATAACGGCGGTGAACATAAAATATAATCAAACGAATTAAGTTCATACATCGAGTCAATATATACACTAGTCTGTCATTGGCTAGAACCATGACAGACGGAGGTTCAAGGTCAGCAGTCTTTGCACACAGAACTGATCGATCCCTGTGCCTAAAAATGAAGGATCACATGTTCATGTATGTCGAAGAGCTAATATGTGGCGTGATCTGATGCGATCCCACCAAAAAACGCAAGCCGGATTCTTCGATGGTCAGACACTTACTGGAGACCGGTTACGTGGTCCACCCGAAAAACGCTTTCAATATGTTGATGCGTCACCTCAAGCCTATCATCCTTAAGTCGCTCGAGGGGTTGCTTATCATGCGTAGCAAGCAGTCATCCGTGTGCAACAGCAGTTGACCTTGAACCTCCGTCTGTCATGGTTCTAGCCAATGACAGACTAGTGTATATATTGACTCGATGTATGAACTTAATTCGCTTGAGTATATTTTATGTTCACCGCCGTTATGTGTGGCAACTGACGTGAACATACGAAATGGTACTACCATCTTGCAAAGCCAGTATTCTGATCTCGTTATTCGTATCCGTCTTCTGTCTGTTCAAACTTACTTTACCGGTTGTTGTTTAACACGCTGTCATCTTCACTCGTAATCGATAGCGTTAATGGGCTATTATTCCGTTGGCCAGTGGTCAGTTCCGAACTCGGTTTTGGGTGCTCCATTTTGAACGTCTTCTGTTTTGGACAACTCATGTAGCCAGCTATTTTACGTGCGCTGTGATAGAACTCTCGTGTTACAATTTTGTCAGCAATATGACATTAATTTACATCCTTTCGATCGTCTTTTCTGACGTATTTTTAGATTCGGAAGATAGTTCCGTTAACCCGACTGCCTGAATATGCGTTATTGAGATTATCGCATACTCGTTATTGACTAACTTATTCTAAATCACCAGGATCAATTTAACATACATTAAAGGTATTAACGCAATAACTAGTGTTCACGAGTGGGTTACTATGTAGATGCTTCACTGCAAGCTGATTTCATCTAACCACGGAAACTGTCTACTGCCTCAACAGATTGCGCGGCACAGGACTAATGTTATTCGATTTTCCTTCGTGTTGTTAAGAGGTACACTTGTGGGTTTTTTTAAGTAGTCTTACCATCTTAGTTACAGCTAGTCAACTTTTACTCTGCACGATTCAGCGTAAAATCTGCTTACTGTGATGGCAATTAGGTTAAATATACCAGATTTCCCGTTATACTGGACAAGGAATAACCAGCTTACCAACTGGGAGACATGCGTTACGGTAAGATACAACCGGACTAATTAATGACAGTCAATCCTGCGGCTCACATCAGAAGGCCGTCGGCTTAGTTTAAACAGCAAACCAATCTGGAGCCAGTAACAGTATAACAGATCCTGGTAGCTTACCACCTCCGTTTGTGAAACACACATATGGAAAGCGCCAAACATTGGCCAGGTCCACCGCGTAACCCAAAATGGACAGAAAGAAGTCGCACTGATGGGACCATTCCTCGTGGGCTATAACACTTCCTTCGGTTGATAACGGGTCATTCGCTGGATCGGGGACACAAAGAGTACCATCGGGAAGCTCAACATTTTCCAGTCTGGAGGTACGAAACTCGGAGAGGTCTGTAAAATATTAGACATGAATGGACACTATGAAACAACCTTCACAGATGTCAGTTGGAGATATGGAGGTGTTAAGAATTACAATTGAGAAGTGCTGAGTAGTCCTGCGGAGGCAGTCGATCCCCTGGATCCGATGGTGGATTCCATTTGAGACGGTGGGACTTGTAGGTAACAGAGACCAACTGTGAAATTTGCAAGCTCATGACGTGGCTTCTTATTCCAGATTGCCGTGTTGATGCATGCTGTTTCTGTCGACCGTTCGAATCTAGCCGAAGCCCTGATTTTTCAATTGGTCTCATCTAAGTTGCAACTCAATCGACACATCAGTCCGACTGACTGAAACTATTGAAGTCGACTGCTTATGGTTTGACCAGATACTTACAACTGAGTCATAAAGGCAGTGTATCTGTTTGTTCACCCAATATTCATCCCTAGATCTCACCTTGTGCAGGTAGTTAAAATGTTATTTGAAATAGCTTACAGTTACGATTAAAAGGCGAACGGTGCTTGGTGAAAACTAAATCAATTCGGCATGAAGTTTTAACAGCATAACTATATACTGACTCAACAAACTTAGAGTGCAGGAATGAAAGTTGTGAAGTATTAGGATAAAAATTAATTTAAAGTATACAAGCGTTCCCGATAGGTGCGAAGACAGTTAGGCGAATGCATATGAGCTGAACTCCAGTAAGAAAATGTTCGAGCAGAAGAGCTTCTTTCAAATTCAGTTATTTGCGAATGGAAAGTCTGTTAAATAAGTGTGCCAGCCAGTGTATGAGTAGACCTGTAGAATGGTACGGACAGTAAAAGATGTAACGTAGCCAACTCCAACAGGATGCAGTGATACAACTACAATTAGGTAATCACCAATGAAAAGAGTTCGTAAGTTCTAGATTTTCATCAAGATGATCAATGAATGTAACTACAAGACAAAACAACAACTGAAAGAGAATATGAGATAATGTGCTCGACTAACTCCAGAGGCGTAGCGAAATGTTTTGAATGATGAGCAAAACAAAATAGACCGAGAGCATGAAAAGACGTTCTTCAATGTGAACAGTCCAACCAGGGAGAAATTACTCATTAAAGTTGGTGTATTATCAACACTACGGTAATTTTTTCCTACCAGACTTTGAAATTTAAAGTATATCTTCTGGCAACCACGAATTTTTAGATTGTTTTGGCCTGGAAAAAGATCAAAAGTTCTGTAGGAATATGACAGCTGGGGTCGTCTTTGAGCGACTTCCAAGTTCATATTCACCAGAATCCCATGCTACTCACTACTACCTAATACGGTTATACAATATCACAACCACCCGTTTATTAGACCGCCATGCAGGAATTTTGGTATTTGTGAAAAAACTTGTCAAAATCTAGACTGAGTAGCTAAATGACACTTCTGCTGTGCCTCCGCACGACTGTTAGTCACCATAATTGCAATCTTCAGTTCAGCGGACTATCGAAACAAGTGTAACATTGCTAGCAAGCTCTCTTAGTGGATTTTCAAATTCATGTGGGGCTGAGGTGCCATCTGTGTGGGCAGTACAGAAATGGGCGTCACCAGCGTAACAGTACAGCATATATCCAGCTGACTAATTAGGCTAGTTTTGTAATATTCGACGTGAACTCAGGCTAGTTATGGATGGTAGTCTTCTCCAAATGATCGTTCTTTGTTGTACAATATACAACCACTGGCAGGTACAAATGCTTCATGGTTTAATTACTGACTCATAGATCGTATACGTTGAAGTACTTTGAAGTAACTGATGAGTAGTCGGGGATTTGGTTCATTTTCAAGTTGAACATCTCTCACATTTGATCACAGCATTCGCATTCAGCTAGAATTTCCAGCCAGCCTCTTTCGAAATGAAGCACTAGACACGAGTTTCGCTCTCATTAGAGCTCGTCAGTAGTGCATATCCTTGCCAAGGCCGGGATTTGAACTCCGGCAATTCCAAACATGAGGCAACCGTGTTAACCACTGCGCCATTGAACTCACATCAGGCACGACCGAATTATCAAATCTGAACGCTCAATCACCCTCGCTTGTGAGTGATGATCAGGTTGCCCAATTGTCTCGAGGGGAGACACAGTAACTGTCCTGTTAACTCTATTCGATAGTCCCGCGATTAGGACTTCCGAGGCAGGTCGAGATCACTGATCTCATTAAACCCGCTAGGCAATATTTTGATAATGATATTTTGATATTTTGATAATGATAATGTGAGACCAATGGCATAGAGGTCAACACGGTTGCCTCATCAAAGCGTGACCGTAGTTCTAATCCCGGCCGTGGCAAGGATATGCACTTCTGACGAGCTTTAATGGGAGCGGAACTCGAGTCTAGTGCTTCATTTCGAAGGAGGCTGGCTGGAAGTTCTATCGGAGTGTGAACATTGTGATCAATTGCGAGTGATGTTCAACTTTAAGATTAGGTCATCAAGCTTCATAGGCAAGGGTTTTCTAGTTCTGAAGCGGCCCTAAACAAAGCCAAGGCTGAATGTCTTTTTCCAGAATGATGTGTTTAATATCATACGCATTCGCCACCGACGCAGATGAAAATTGTAATTCATCCAGGTACTCATATGTTTATAAATCAGTATATCGTCCCCTACTGGCTGGAGGCGCACCAGGCTGGAGCACGCTGGTTCGACTGACGAACTTTTACACCACATCACGCTTGTGATTTATGGTAATTGGTCGACCAATTATAAGCGATTGTTAACTATTCTGAGAAAACACACTGTTTCTGTCTGAAGCATGATGATCCGCATAGCGGACGCCGAATGCCGGATAATCTGACGTCAAATTATACCACCAAATATATTTAGTCTCTCTGCTGTTAGCCCTGAATAATGTACATGCAGACCAGGGACGTTTTATAGTAGTTAATGTCAATACTTTTTCCTTTCAGTTTTATCCTCGGTCACTTGAGTCACCATTGACTAGGAGCCTCACTCTGCTATCCACCTAGTGTGATTCAGCGTGAACTTCTCGTCCCATGAAAATTTTGGTTGAAATTCCAACAACCTTTTGTAAACCGATCCTATTTACTCCTTGGTGAAAAAAAACAATGTTAACTCTTAATTCAAACAAGGCTTCACTATATGATGGTTCAGAATACCGTTAAACAATAAGAATGTTAGCAAGTAGAAATTCAGTCAAAATTTTGTTTTGTTACTGAAATATAAAGGGACACATGGCTTTTGTTTTACTTCTAATGTTCGAAACATAGCTTACGCTCTCCTTAAACAAAACCTCCAAGTTTTGTTTCACCCAAAGCATTCTGCATGCAGAATTGTGATAAGGTACAGGCCTTATTAGTGATCGCTGTATAGGTTCTGCAGTGAGTTAATGAGTGATATTTCATTCTTTAGTTTGATTGCTCATTATTCAATTTTTTCTAGAGTTGTTTCTTTGAAACACTGCAGATTGCATAAGTTGCCCGCTTGCAAATTAAACGGTTTGTCAGTGCATGTGTAAATGTAGACTGAGCACTCAGATTTCACGGCAATGACATGAATGTTAACTTCTTGAACAGGGCGACCCTCCCCAAGCCACACAGTGACCACTCCGCACGATTCACTACTACCAGTTGCAGGCTCTTCAGATAAGTAATACCACCGATAGTTCCAAACGTTCGGGTAAACCGAACTAAAGACCTTTTAATTCGAGTAAACCATCTTTAGCAGCCTATCTGCCCAGATCATATGACACTGAGCCTAGGGTGTCCGTCCTTAATTTCTTCGGTTCTACATGGGTTTGTCGAAGTTTACCAGCGACAAATTCTTTGTGGTTCTCTGAGTTGTAGGCCTCAAAATCCCCCTTACTGACTGCATCTTGAAAGTTTATTCGCAACTGTTTGCAACAGACCGTGAGTATAGAATTGTTTTGCTCGAGATATTTCACACGTTCCACCTTCTTTGTCAATCTGTTGGTCCAAACACGAAAAGACGCTGTCACACTCAGTGACACTATACGACATTGTATTACAACACTTTGTAAAATTGTTGTTTGCATTATGAGTTTTAGCAATACTCCTATCAAACAAGGACCGGAATCAATCTAGGCAATATTTTTGAGAATTTAATCGCAAGCGAGGTGGTCTTTTAACTGTGGGATGTATTGCGACAATGCCTCTGTCTCAGTCGTGGAGAGGACTTTATTCTGCAGTGTTTTCAATTGTCTATGTTCAGGTTTATAATGCCCGATGGAAAACAGTTTACATATGAACCCGTATCTAGCACAACAGTGAACGCCTGATGAAAGTGTGAATGATATTTAACCGTAAAAGCAAACATTCAGAAGTGAGATCACGCTGTTAGTACAGTCCAGTGATTTACGTTCTGTATTCAGTTCGATATATGTAATGTTATCTCTTTGAAATTTGCTGTTGTCCTATGCAAAGAAGTGTACATCATACCACGTGCTGTTGATTAGTTGAAAATTAACAAGTGGCAAGGAAAAAACATACTGTCAGGATACAAAGAAACACATTGAGACTAGATTATGGCGTGAAAAACGTCAAAATTTGAGAAGGTTGTGAAATTCATCAAGGTATTTCGCCTGCTTGAAGATGAATAACGTTTTGCACACAGTGAATTCTCTCTGAAGTGAAAATCCTCATAACGAAAAGGATTTCATCTTGTACTGAATTAGCTGTTGCTCAACTTTTTCGTACAGAGGACTGTTTCAAAGAGAAAACATTTTGCCAGAATGCATCCAAAGGTCATACATTAAACATCTGAGAGAGTTTTGTTCGCAGTATCAAATAATGCCTATGAATTCACAGATTTTTGCAGCACGAATTAAACACTAATTATGCACCCGGTTATCTATGCCTCCGAAAGGATGAACTGTGGTTGGCTGTTCAGAACTGGATGAAACCGATTGTGATTAAAAGAAATACTGGGCGAAACTAACAGTATGCAACCGTGCTAGCAGAAAACACTGAAACGCGATGAAACAGTGGTGAGGTAGTCATACGTTCGGTTGTCGCTGAAAGGAAGGGTATATAATGCCTGTGTGCGTTCCATTTTGCTGTATGGTTCGGAAACGTGGCCTGTTCGCAAGCAAGATATCACCAGGCTTGCTGTGTTTGACCATCGTTGTCTCCGCCACTTGGTCCACATTAGGTGGGCTGATCGCGTGAGCAATGTGGCAGTTCACCGGCGCGTATTCCGGAACGTTCAGGATGCGCGATCAATTGGTCGACTAATTACGTTGCACAGATTGCGATGGTTGGGTCACGTGCTCCGTATGCTAGCTAGGCGTTCATCGTACCGGGCATTATATATTGAGGCCACCAACAGTTGGGTAGAACCGCGTGGTGGTCAAGCAACAACGTGGTCACGAAATATGAAGACCTTGACTGCTCCATTGAGCAAAGTGGGCAGACATCGCTTGCCTGGTTGGGGTCCTCGTGATCAATCAAACCGCTGGTTAGATACGCTATCCGAGATGGCGGTGTGTCGCAGTCAATGGCGTACCTGTATCCATACCATTTCTAGTTCTTCCGCTTAGTCTTCTTTAATCTTTGTTGACCTTCGTAGTAATGTTTCCTTCTAGGATATTCCACGTCACTGTTGAGATGAGCGGCGGCCCGAGCCACAGTACCTTTGGTCAGGCTCATGGCTGTCATGATGATGATGATGGTGGTGGTGGTGATGATGATGATGATGGTGGTGATGATGATGATGATGATGATGATGATGATGATGATGATGATGATGATGATGATGATGATGATGATGATGATGATGATGATAAGCTAGCGCAGCCTGTAGGAACCTTGTAGTGTACAGTCTCTTATGTGGTCTCTCAGTGAGTAGAAGTTTAAAACCATTACCTACTCAGCAGTGACCACAAAGACAGGCGGAGTAATCTGGTGTGAACGGATTCCAACTCTAAAAAAGTTCGGTCTACGTAGTCAGTTGAATAGTCCATGACGCAGTTCCAGCAGTTTATATCATTAGGCATTCATTCTGCTAGACGGCGACCGAGTGTCTAAAGAAGATTGTGAGCGAAAATCAGATGTCATATAAGGTGGGTGTGATGCGCTGAGAATTGGCTCGCAATCACTGATGCTTCTCGATTGTGACTTTTTTGCATTCATGTGAATCTTTTAATGACTAGGCATTTAAACACCCGCAGTAAGCTTTAAATATGTTTTGGATAATAGCAGAGGTACTGCACAGGTTGAAGTGATATATACAGCTGATCTCAAAAGGAAAAACGCCAGAGTCGAAGGTTTCACAAATTCTTCCTAGGACACTATGCAGGGTTTGTACAGCACTCTGTATCTCATAATCCTTTTCGCACCGATTGGTTTCTTCATAGTTTCATGTACACTTACTGATTAAAGGGTATGAATCGAAAGTATGCCTTTTATTGAAGACTGCTGTGCACCCTCCCTCCTGTCCATGTCCACCGTGTGCTGGTCTTTGAAAAGATGCAAGGCTAGCGAAGTCAGCTGTCCATTTGTGCGTATTTCTGGATTTATTTAACTCCACGATTACCTCCATGATGGACTCCAGATCAATTTGGAGTGGAGCAAAGGATTTAATCTAATCGAATTACCTGCATTCACTATGACGAAATTCAAAACCAATATATCTTCGTGAACCACTCTGAGTAGGTTTCTTCTGTTTTCATATTTTTGCTCCGTATTCGTGCCTGGGTTGTATGTAGTGTTTAGATCCGAAACAGCTCTCTACTGTCAGGTTTAAACTGTGCGCTTATGGGTCTCTTTCCTATTCGGACAAATGTAAGGTGGTACTCCAAAGTAGTAGTCAACACCACTTTAACGGGTACTGTATATAATTACGTTTGTTGACATTTAGTGACATACTGTTATCTAAGGTTCACTGAGTAAAATAGTTTGTCCTTTTAAGGGTTTTTGAACATTTTGCAATTTACCAATCGGTGCGATCATCGAAATAGAGTGGTATCGACAAGATCGTAAGCCGGATGAAAGTTGAACGAACGGTAGGAAACTTAGCAAAGATGCTTGCGAAACATCACTGTTGGCGGGATGATAGTGTAGTGCCTGTTCATTCACCTTGAGGTGGGACGTACGTCCGATTAGGTAATCATTCAGGAAATCAATAAGTACTCATTCTCGCTATACTGCGAAGATTCTACAGCACACTCTAGTGATCAGCCTCGTTAGAAGCTATGCCGAATTTAGCATGGGGGTCAGAATCAAACAGTGTCGCATGCAGCCTACAGTTGTTCTGACGTGCGTCAGCAACCTGATTTCAGCTTAGAAACGGAACCACACGATTAACGTGGGGACGGCGCCATTGGCTAACATTCACAACCACATGGATGTGCTCACATGTTTAAACTAACGATTACCACTGACCAGGACAACCATTCCAGACGAATACGGATCATTAACTCAGTTTTGCAGATTGGTAGTAGAAGAGGAACGGGCAACGATCTTTAAAGAGGAGGCAGTTTATTTACTAGAGGACACATGTATCTGTATTGTGCTGGCTGGAAGGTTTTCTACGAGTGACTTTCACTTGAAACGATTGCGTTTGCGAGACAAGATAAAGTTTGTAAAATTAAACTGGTGCTGAAACACCTAGCTAGCTTCCGTACATTTTGATATCAATAACCTGACATTGTGCAGTAGTTTAAGTTTACCAACTCTACGCGTCTGTTACAGCCAGATGTGCAACGTCGATTATTTCCGGAGGATCATTTATAGCACGTAACAGGGAATAAAATTGGTAATACAGAAAGTACAACAGAACACGTCTTACACTTCATTACGATGACCATGGAGGTAAGGAATTACGTGCGGCGGTTTACAGACAACGTAGAACTTGCAAAAGAACTACAAGAGAACTGATTTCTTAACTGGTTGACTTAGATTCACGGGATACATCATTCCACTCAATGATCGCACAGTCCTTACTCCGGTGGAGTGATTTTCCTGAAACCCACAGAGAAGAGATAAGTTTATTCAAAAATAAAACAAATGATTGCCTAGGTCCAAACAATAAACTATCTTTCAAGTGTTCTGTGTCATTTTCTCGTCTTGTTTAAATCTAAGAAACAACGTCACATACGTTACTCATATGCAGTTTCACTAGTTACCGGAGTTTGGTGCTGTCGAGGTTATTAAAAATCAACAAAACATTTACAAAAAAACAGATGGGGCTTTTGATCTTGCAGACCTAGACAGAAATATATGGAATGAGACATTATTGTTCGGACTCTATTCCAAAGTACAACAGTAATCATTCATATGTTAGCAATTCAAACTGTGTAGTAAATTTACAAGTGGAATACGTATTTTTCCGAATTTCGGTAACCTTCTGCCCATGACAGATTACAACAGTATTTAATACTGCTCTAAACTGACTTCAGTCGCATCCTCATCTATGGTGATATTCTATCGACATTTCGATCGTATAGACAGCATGCAAGCTGGATTGCATATCTTGTTGAACAATACATTTGATGTAATTTGAATGTCGTAGGTATATGTCAGAAGTGGGTAAATTAAACTGTTCATGTGAGAATGAAAAAATTCTGGCAAAAAATCCTTCTACTCTCAATAATAAAACACCATCTTTAAATCAAGACTTCTCCACAAGTTGTCTTCTCGACCAGATAAACTATGAAAAAAGTCAATCATGTACAATCTTAAACCAATAGCGTTTCTGTAATCAACCCAAAATGTTCAACTCTTGGTGGCCAGGACTGTACTTACAGTCTGATATAGAACATCAGAAATTTTAAAATTCTTATGTTAACTTCCTTCAAAAAAGAGATATACGACCAAGTCTTTAGGTTGCATGGAGAATATAAACAGTCATAGAGGTTTTAGCGGCGAGCGGGGTTTTTGAGATCGATAAAACTTGAACGAGAATGGGTGTGTAGCAAAATACTGCCAACCGAAGTAGAACTCTCTATCCCGGGCTACTTGGATACAGTCCAGATTACTGATTTCAATACGTGAATAACTCCATCACTTTTAAATTTACTTTCTATTTAAATTATGCCCCTTGATTGTAGTCATAACAAACTCAATTGAAACACAGTCTGGCGCATGTTTGGATTTCCGAGTCTAGAGGAGATTAAAAACTGATCAAAGTCTTACATGCCTTCATAATTTAAATGAGAAATTTCTAAACAGGCAGTTTATGGATGCAACGATTTCCTCTTTAGGCTCAATAAATTTTAAAGCTAGTTTGCACCCTTAAGTGGAGCAACGGCATCTCCATTAAATTTTGCATTAAATGCAGCATACAGATTACGTTAAATAATTTTCAGAACTAGGTGTACTTTTCTGGCTGACGCACTAGGAAACGAAACTTTATATGCACACCCTCCTCGTACAATTATTTTCTAGGCTTCAAATAAAACTCTACGCCTCGAATTATCAAGGTGAACAAAAAGCTACCAGCACACTAATCACTGACTAAACGTCATACCATTCCTGAATAGTGCTCAGTCCTTTACGCAGCAGTCTCAGAAGGAAACACCACAAGTAACAACCCCTCCAGCAGACACTCAGTCAGTTTTACTTGACCGATTTTAGCGTACCTGCCGAATAATTTTCGATATTCTGAAAGCAGTGGAGGATATTGACTGCTGAACTGTTTGCTTTCATTTCAATCGGCATGTTACCTTAATTGTCTTGGAAAATAAGCAATGTGTGTGTTCTACCGCTAATATAACCATATCATTAGTATAGCCGGCTGCATCAGCGTATACTATTTGAGGTACCTATGGCCCGCTCAGAAATAGAAGAAACATTAGATTAACTTCAGACCGTAATGACAAGCTAGCAACTAACCTTCTATCGCTTACGTTGCCTACAAAACCTGACGAGCTGCACTTACATTGAGGAAGATATCATCTTTTCAGATTAGTGACTTACCTTTCAAGCGAGTATCCATCACTGTTATCGACAGACCTTAATTAACCTCTTCGCTAGTCTTATAGCCAGACTCCAAGTCTTCTACACACAAACTCCGTCTCAAGGGTAATGGTCAAAACAAGGCACAGAAAGATCAGACGGTCAGTTATATTCCCTTCTGGTCTGCAACATGTTCGCCTAACAATCGTGTCTGCTTCCCAGTCCAGCTTTTTATCAGATGATTCGTAATCTGAAATTAATTTGTGATAAAAAAAATACGTACAGATAACGCACAGGTGAACGATACCAGAAAAACTCAACACTCATCTGGTTCTTTGGAGGCGCAAAACCTATTTGTTACACAGCAATCGTTTTTAATTGGCTCAAATTTGGTGCAATCGCGAACCGACTTATGTCAACGGCTTGGTGTGCCGTTTCTTTCCCCCTCGTGGTTAAACAGTTAGTTTGAGAATTTGATTTCAAATAAAACGAAAACCGAAGCGAACCATATGGTCTCAGATAATGAACCTACTACTGTTTTGTATTGCAAAATATTTTGCTTTGCAACTAATGACCATTAAACAAATGATTTTAACATATGACAGTATGCACAACAATACAACAGCATCGAACTTCTTCAGTTTTCTCATCTGTCAAACGAACATAAACTTCTACACTGCTAGATCACAGTGTTTTCATTACTGCTTCTGGTCGCTTACAATTGTATGGTTTACATTCACCAGAATGTGGATAGCATCAGAATGGCCTGATATTTGGGCGAAGATGCTTCAGTCCGTGAAAAAATAGCGAGTAGTTTTATCCTTGTCACGAACTCAACTTAGTTACTCAACAGACAACTACCGGTCGTTCTGCAGCATTGCAGATGTTGACCATTTGAGCTGAACCTTTTATCAAGAACAGTCTTGTTTAGAAGCATTTTGGAATGTGAGCCAACGAAATATTTGATGGTTTGTAAACTCAGACACTCAAAATTTCTGAAATCATCAGGCTGAACTCTCATCGTATGAATGATAATGCTGGATAGCATGACATACATTCTCACATATCAATATCAAAAACTCCTGTATTGATGGTGAACGGGTCGCGAATTCATAAATTTGCTGAGAAGTAGTCGAAAAGTTTGTTGAACCAAAATGAACGTTATTTGCGGGTAATCGTGTATAGCTAGACGAGATTCAGGTAGGCATTAACTAGATCAGGAAGTTGATGGTTTGGTTAATGAACAGGCTTTCCAGCAGAACATAGTTTTCTTGCTGTTTGGAGTCTCACAGTGGTGTGTGCATGAACGAAAGAGTAAACTTTCTTCAGTATGTAGAAAAGGGCACAACTGAACAATCGCAATCACTTGTAATTAACGCCAAGATTCCCACTTTAACTGCAGCAAAGAAAAGGTGACTTTCTTCATGAGCCCTGAAAATGATTGTGCTAGCAGAGGTTATTTTTAACGTCATAACCGTCGATCCCTTTGGAGCTGTTGAAAATGAGTTTGAAGTGTATCATTAAGAGACGTAAAAATAAAATTATCTTTAAAAGGTGAAAGCACACAGTAGAAACAGTCGGATCTGACATGGGGAAGTGTTCCATAGTATAAAGTAACCAGATATATATCACTATGATCTATGAAATCGTGCGTCAATCTTGCATTCTGATAAAAAGTACCAGTAAAAGAAAGAAATGTTTAAACTTATAGATGCTGTCTCACTTTGTCAGGTCATCCATTCGCTAGCGAATAATATGCTGGTGACAGATCACTAAAATCACCACATTCTGATGTTAGCGTGATCCCTTAAGGATCACGTCATGTAATTCTAATCGTTTTGTATTCAAACAGTGAGTTATCCAAAATTATTCAAATAACTTCAGCTGAGGAATAATTTGCCACATTATTACGTATTGACTAAAATAGGTGCATCTATGCATTCGTTACGGAATGTCTTATCCGGGCCCAATCAGCTATTTTGGACACAGACTGATAGTTCAATAGAGTTTTTCAAATCAAACGAATCTACTGAAGATCATCGATGAGAAGGTAAGTTCATTTGTTAGACAAGCTACTATTCAGAGTGACAGCAAAATTTATCAACAATCTACGGCAATCAAACAAGACTTAACAGATTGCATTTCCTATAAAAATTCATCAAAACAGCGCAATAATACATTACGGGAATTTAACAGTTTAACTAATTTTTTAAGCCACCGAATTCAAATAGGAAATTCACGTGTACAAGTGTCATGCGTACAACTGGATGGGTAAAATTTCAACGTTTAGAATGATGCTAGAAAACAGTGAACACATTGAATCAATGAATTTCGCACACTGTTCAGCCGTTAAGGCTTCAATAAAAGTCGAAATTCTCATATTTGCGTTAGTAAAGAATATAGTAAATGAACGAGTGCAGTTCTCTAGCTGACCACTCTATGGATGTATTTCACAATCTACAACCCTAAGTTATGTGGCTGTCTGTTATCCAAGCCGTTCCTCCAATTTGTTGAACTGATTAACAATTCAGGACTATGTTCTGAAGTTCGACGGCAAACACCTCCAATCTTTCTGTCAGCCTAACTGTCATTACAGGTATAAATGAAGTGACGAGCAATATAAGAGACAGGATGGTTAGCTGAAAAAGGTTTATTAGACGTAACCAGACTTATTCCCAGGAGGATCGTTATAAACGCAACCGCATTGCAGGATACATTCAAAGCCTGAGCCAACGCATCAACGCTAGAGTAGTGTTGGGTCATGTATACTACATCAGCTTGTCTGAATGAAACCGTTCTAACTAAAATTCTGCTTTTTATGCAGTAGATAAAAATCCTTGAGGTGTTCGTGAGAAAATAGGTTGAAAGCATCTCGCGGAAATGTAAAATCACATAAAAGTTTGAAAAAATCACGTAGAGGAACAAGGACAAAAATGGTTCGACGTACATTCGAACTACTTTCCAAAATGCCTACCAGGTTAGAGGCGTCCTCAGCATAATGTAGTGTTAGAGTTTTGCGCAAAATACCCGCAGTTCAATAAGACAAACTAATAATGTGTTCATGATGAACAGTGGCCACGGGAAGATATTTCTGTACGTATCAGAAGGTACACTTATATACACCTTTGTGTCCAGGCTGATCCAAGTAGTGTATACCGAGTCTCAGTGATATAGCGAATTTCTCGTAATCTGCATCTCAGTCTTCTCGTTTCAATCTGGTGTCTTCTGAGGCTGAAATTTACTGTGCTTCTCATACACTTTTCTGGATGAACGACTGGGTGAGTCATGTTTACTATAACCATTTTCTCCCATACCTCTTCTGTGCAAATCGTGAGTCAATTAAAGTGCAAGTTTGAAAACTGATACGTTTGAAAATGTAAACACACTGCTTTTGTTTGTGGTCCGAAAAGCCCCGTAGCAATCACTCGAAATCAATAAATAAACATCGTCACACGAATTTTCCGAATTCACAGTTCAAAGGTCGTTTGCGAAATTCCCAACGGTATAGGCTGTGGTTACGGTAGGCTCCCAATCGCGTTGAACCTGTTAAAAAATTATCACTATTGCTGTTCATTCACAGGCTTCAACTTCACATAAAATTAAGATTTGCGCTGCAATGCTCCTGTTACATATATAATGTTGAATATTTACTTTTGAAGACACACCTTGATTTACGTACACAACATTTTTTCTTCTCGCATGTTGAATTAAGACGTGCCCAGGAAGTTTGTCAACAGTCACAATATTACGAACAAGCTCGTATTTAAGAGGCCATCCTTAAGATAAATAGAACAAAACCGTTCAAGCCGA
Source organism: Paragonimus westermani (assembly GCA_008508345.1). Classification (NCBI taxonomy): domain Eukaryota; kingdom Metazoa; phylum Platyhelminthes; class Trematoda; order Plagiorchiida; family Troglotrematidae; genus Paragonimus; species Paragonimus westermani. The sequence continues at coordinate 52,635 of QNGE01000634.1, forward strand.
GGACGGTCAGTGCACACTATCAACTGCTTTACACAAGCATTCGTGTGCACGGGATTCTGCAAACTTATCACGTGTAGGTCCTGAAAACCTTGTGACAGGACAATAATAACTTGCGCATTAGACTTGCTGAGATAGGCCAATCAGATAAACACGCGCAACTGAAAAATACGAACGACTTGTTAAAGGATGAGGTTACATCTAAAAAATCTAGAGTTTCTGAAGGACTTGCAAGTGTGAAGGTTTCGTCTAATTCTTCAAGAGATATGAATGAAAATCAGCTGACTGTTTGACCAGTATTCGAGCGGATGCGATCAGAATGCACCGTTATATGAAGAATTTATGGCTTATCAAAAATCCAAAAGGACGGTTTACCTCTGTGCCTTATTTCAGGTACAAGAAACCCGACCTAACATCCACTGGTGATATGGTTGGCTGAAGTCTCAGAATCACTTTGCTGTACCTTAATCTGAAATGATTTACTACGTAAGATCTACCCCCTAGAAGTGATAGCAGGTAGGAATGATGCAGGTGAAAGATTGTTCTAATCGGGTGTGTACTCACTGTATACAAACGTGCCATCAAGAGCAATTAACGGTCTTCTGTTTGATTACCTCTATCGAAGTAGTACGAATTGTGGAACGCTGAGCGAGCATAGAAAGCTCTGTAAACGTGTACGTGAGATAAACTGTCAAAATGATGGGGTCGTTTTGGCTTCGTCATAAGGCTCGTTGCTGGCTGACGTACTCATAGATGTGATCAAACGAATTTCACTGGCAGAGAAACAGTGTTTCACACGCAGACGACACATGCAGCATTTTGCTGGTTCATATGCCAGCTTTGTAACCAAATCCCTACTATCATTAGCTAACGCATCACTATGATCTGAAACCCACAGTGAAAGTAGAGCAGTACGAATGACCAACCTTTCTTAATGCTGTTCTGTGTGGACTTCCAAACGGTCCCATTCTACAAAGAATATACCAGAAGAGGGCAGAAAAAGTCAGCCTTGCATCAATAGAGCAAAACTACAGTTTGATAAAATATTTAGCAAACCAGAGCTATGAACGCTGAACTGACGACAGGGTCATAAATGAGCTTAAACTTTACATAATACCTTTTTAGCCAGTGAATAAATTCTTATCCCGTAATATACAACAGTAACCGTGATGTAGACCGTCGTTCCTGTGTCTGGATTAATCACGGTCTACCTGATACTTCTGAACAATGATGAAGTCTCAGTTGTGATGCTGACCGAAAGGTTTGATACGGTCTTGTGAAGGACTTTTCATTCACCACTACACCACTCGTACATCCTGGGCTCAAGGACTCAGTATGTAGTAGGGGTACCTCATTTTAGACTTGCGCATTTGGTTGAAATCGTGGAGCACAGTTTGTGGGTCACAAGATAAGGTGTCCGTTAAAAAGAATAGGCGAACACCACGCGGCCCAACTGACGACCAGACAGTAACGGAAGTTTCGCAGGGCAATTCGGGTCAGCCTGGTTCATCCGGATCATATGTTCATCGTGGATACTGCCATTAGGACGATGTACCAATTTACGCGTGTTAACGTCATGTGAGTGAAATGTTAATTTTTGGAGGCTCTGTCGGTAATCAGAATCCTGCTGTGAAATCTTGATATGTGAGAGCAGTCATCATTTGTTTGTGTGCTCAAGTTGCTATGTACTACCCTCTTCGGATAAAATGACGCGTCCCCAAGGTAATCACGTCCGAACTCCCCAACTGACACCTGCTTAGTTTAAGGACGACGAGATTTTGGCTAAACAACTTTTTCTTATTTATTCTTATTTATTTGGCTTGTAGATGACACGGAAAAAGTGCTTGTTTGCCTCGTTTTGACTTCTGAGAAACAGCATTTCACTTTATAATAATAATCAGTGAACATAGTAAATTGTCTAATCGTTTTGGCCTGAGTTTCATTTACAGAAAAAGCGAAAACAACAGACGAAACAGTAGGGAAGTTTTCTGAAGTGTACAGAAGTGATAGCCAACGTCTGCAGATTAAATTGCGAATTCAGTCGCATTATGCATGGATAACTGCGAAAAAATGTTTGAACCAATTTGGTTGGTGTGTAAGAAAGATAGGTCTACTTAGTTTGTATAATGAAACTGGGTAGTTTAGCTGCAATTTTGTGAAGATTGGGAGCATTACCAACCAAGTCATCGAGTCACCTGTCCTTAGACAAAGACAACTAGCAATTTTCTTAGAAAAAACACTGAAAATCCATCGTCATGTGTAGATTGTTCGTTACAATCTGATTTTGATTGAGTTAATCTGCCTCCTAACGCATTGTCATCCGCTCTTTAAAGTTTATGTTCACCGAATATGGCTTATCTGAAATATGGAATGAAATTAAATACGGAAAGTGTATAGTATTTTGTAACCACTTGTTCCGTTCGAAATCGTTGTGGATGCTGGTAAAGAGTGCAAACGAACGACGACACATGGATTAGTCCATAAGACATACAGACTTGGAAAATTCACTTTGCAAATTTCAAGGAAGACTAACAAAACATTCTATCTAGTGCAGTTAGCGCAGCAACCATGACCCAAGTAGGCTATTCGAACACTCATAGTTTCAGCAGCTAGAGATAAACACAATAAAACATGCCCAAGTAGAAAAGACGTTAAGAGGTGGACCAGACGTTTCATAATCAAACTGTCCTTTGCTTCTAAAAGGTTCATCTTATAACCATTCTGCATAAAAACACTTTCCAAAGAGTATTTGGTGAAGCTGTGCACCGAAAACTTCCTGAGGAATGAGCGGATTGCTCGTTAATGATATTGTGAAAACTGGTGCAATCGATGCACATCACACAGGAGCACATGTTGTTCGAAGTAAGAGAGAAATCACATCCAGCCTCGATGCCGTGAAAATCCTTGCTCTTATCAGTACTCAAGGCGTAGCAGCACAGCCAAAAGCATACAAGAATGCCAATAGAAACATTTGGCAATTTCAAGGATCAAACCAAGATCTATAGATGGGTGATACGCTGGTCTTTTTCATCAACCGTAACCGGTATCATGCTGACGAAAAACTGTAGTCACATGATCTACTTAGTTTGATGTACTTTGAAATGAACTACGTAACTCAACTCGTTTTTTAACATCGATCACCACTGCTCTCATTTTGCCGGGATTTGTCAGCTAGGAACTCCACCTCACTACTAAACGTTTCCTGCTTATCACTATCATTCAGTAACCCTTCCAGTTTATCGAGCTATTGTAGCAAGTTAATGAATAACTGTAAGATTTTGTATGGATGACGTAATCCACAAATTCTTGTCCGGTTCCAGTCCGTTGTTTGTTGTTAGGTAACAGAATGGTGGGAGTTGCAACCCTGAGAGTCACGTATACCTTGCGATCAATTATCTGGGTATTAACAACTTTGTTTAACCGTATACTGATCCCAGGCTAAACCTGCTAGCTGTGATGATTGATTATGATCTCCTTATCTGCATAAATTATGTGCTTTTCAAGTACAACTGTTGTACGATCATGAAACTACTTTCATCATCAAACGAAAATGAACTAAATCGTCTGCTTCTGCAAATATTTGGACTTATCTCTTCAGAAACATTTGCCTGGAACTGTGAGATGTCACGAAAGAATTGAACAGTGTCTGAAGTCCGCTTGATGTGTCGAAGAATTCAATTCTTAATTTAATTCTTACCTCGTCTTCAACCGCTACCTTGATTCCCGTTAATCTCACGGTCGTTCAAAACAGAAGGGCACAACTTAATTCTGACAAATCACCATGGTCACGTTAAATGTTGTGTGTAGTGGGCTGAAATGTCAACCGAGCCCCTAGCGGATAAGTCAACTGGCGCACGATAGCGTGAAGTTGCGGATTGTTGAAGCATTGCTGATCTCACACTAATGTCAATCAATAGCACCTCCAAGCGTCGACCGAGTGAATGTATATCACTGAGGCTAGGAATGTTAGAGAAAGCCACACTTACATGTTCAATACTACATGATAACAAATCTGCAGTTTGTGTTGTCAATTGAAAATTTCTTTTTGTAAATAGCATTTACAGAGCAACCCATTTGCCTTTGCGGCGTTACAAACAGTTCTTTCAGGTACATCTGGGTGTAGGGCATTTACTTCCCAGTGAGTATAAACTTTAACTGATTGTTTTAGATACGTTTATCGATATTTTCTCTTCCGTGACTTGCACGATTAAATAATAAAGCGTTTCCTACACACGCTATGGAGTCGGGCGGTTTCCGGGGGGTGCATTCATTAACAGTTTATATTTTTGCTTCATGCGAATCCCATACCAGTAACAAAGAACATTCTTCAGCCAGCGTGTACAGATGCTGTTTTCGGAATTTTACGTCCATAGATACCCACTCGGCTAAGTCATGTCATCGATTTGGCCAGTTGATCTAACGCATATTGCCCATAGCAAAACGCATTTAAGTGATGTGTTAATTTTTAACTTTTAAAGGAACAGACCGTCAACGCATTTATAATGACCGGTATCCACTACAATTCCGAAACAGTCATTCTTAGGTAAAAATCTGTAGTGTTTCAGTCTCAAATCACGCCACAACCTAAAGTGGTCCCCTCTTGATACTCACCTTTTACTAATATGAAACGACGTTATAGGTCTTATGTTGAGTTCCGTTCATCAGTTAAATGTTATCCACCGTTTGTTTTAACGCGTACAAGTTGCCGCTGTGTGTATTGCTATCAAGTAAGTTTTTCTGACCTTGTGATCAAAACTTTTCGAAATCTAGCGGCAGCAACAGTCCGCCCCCGAGATGCTTGAATACATTTTTTCAACACTGAAGCTTGCAAACCGTTTGCATCAAAGCTGCTGTCTGAGATCAACCATGCTCACTACACTGTAACCAAGTCTGCAATTAGTTCCAATTACATGCCCGATTCCATGCCTGTAGCGCCTCACTCACTCGTCACGGTTCCCTTCAAATTTTAAAACTTTTCCCATGAACTGACTGTAAAGTTGAAACACTTTTTACCGCTTGGAACCACGGTTATTAGAACAACGAGCACTCTCCTCGCAAAGGACATGAAAAATTTACGAACTTAGTTTGACCTTATTCCGTGTATACATTGGTGCGCTTCGTGAGTCGATTACAATCATAGGATGCAGTGTCTTTCTAGTAGTTGTTCGATTACGTCGAAAATGCCATAATGTTTGAACCTCTAACTCCTGCTTTCATTAACCGAATATACCAACGCAAAGAATTTTTAACGGGCATTTGTACGGTCTGTCCAAAACCCACAAACCCAATGTCCCACTTCGACCTATTATGTCCATGTGTAACGCACTGCCGCATAAATTAGCCTGTTGGCTAGCTGATTTGCTGAAACCAGTCAGAAAACAGTTCAATAAGTACAGTCTGAAGGATAGTTTTGAAATTGTTAACTGTATAGATGGTTTAAATGTCCGAGATAAATTGATGTGTTCATTTGACGTGACATCCCTGTTTACTAACATTCCGCTTCATGAAACAGTTGATAACATTTGCAAAGTCATTGTAAGCAGCAGTGTTCCTTTTTCTATCCCGATAGTCGAACTGAAATCTTTAGTACTCCCATGCACACATAATGTAAGGTTCAACTTTCAAACGTATAGTTTCCGAAAAGTGGATGGGGTTGCAATGGGCAGTCCGTTGGGTCCGCTTTAGCGGATTTCTTCATGGTCAAAGTAGAATCCACACTATGCGAAAGCCTGTCAAAACCAGTGCTGTACAGACGCTACGTAGATGATATTCTAGCCATCTTTGACAGCTCCAGTGAATCAAATACGTTATTCTCGAAGTTGAACCAGGCTCATCCGAACCTAAAACTGACAAGAGAGAACGAAGTGAATAACTGCCTTCCGCACCTGGACATTCTAGTCACTCGAAGACAAGATGGCACAGAAGGGAGATCCGTCTGCAGGAAACCTACCTGGACTGGACAGCAGATGCATTTCGAAAGATTCTGTCCGGTGCAGCATAAGAGAAGTCTAGTCAGGACGCTTTTCCATAGAGCACGAAGGATTTGCACTAAAGACAAACTACAGCTATAGTTAGGCTTACTGACAGACACTCTGCAGGTCAACGGGTACCCTCTGAGATTTATTAAAAAGTACAGCAAAGCCGTCATCCCAACTGCAGAAGTGACGACGGTACCGAAGAGGACGGTGTATTTAGAACTTCCGTTTCTAGGGGACAGCTGGTCAACAATGACGAGGAAACGTCTAACAGCGGCTGTATCCAGGACTTATAACGCTGCAAAACTGTGTGTAATGCAACGAACTAGAACTCTAACAGTCGCCCCGGTTACGAACAAACAGTGCACGTCTGTCACATCTCACTGTTTATACAAATACTCATGTAGCTGCAGTATGAACTACATAGGGAGGACAAACCGACAACTAGCCGTTCGTATCAAGGAGCATGTACCCAAATGGCTCGAGACGCAATTAAAACCGCCAGGAGCCTGTGTAGATGCCGATGGACGGCACCCTGCATCTTCCGTCGCAAGGCATATAATACAAACAGGACACAGTCAAAGTTTCCGACGCGTTCTCGGTGATCTTCGGGAGCAACCGAAAACGCATACTCCAGTTTGCTGAGGCTTTGGCCATTAAACGTCACAGTCCCCCCCTATGTGTTCAAAAACAATTTGTGTTGACACTGCGGCTACCCTGGTAGTCAGCAGTCCCACAATTGTGATTTTAATTTTTGATGTCTGTCTGTTTAATCTCTTAAGTCATGACTTCCGGTCTGTGGAATTTTGACTCGTTTAAAATTAGTTACATGTCCATGTGTGATGAGAATGTACGAAATGTTACTCCGGAGAACATCACATGAATTGCGTCTTCTTATTGTTTTATTCAAGTTCATAAAGGGAACAAACTGTAGTTATTTGTCTAAATTCAACTTTACTGTTCCAATGTGGTTCGGTTAATTCAACCCTCATATATTATCATTAGTGTACACTTTTATTCATGCTTTATATACGAAGATACCGCACTGGATTTGCGTAGATTTTCGTGACTTTTCACTGTATTTTCTACGAAAGTAACATTAATACACGATCTAATAATGCCCTTCAACCATCGTAAATGTGCAGAGATGAACCGATTAACTATGAATCAATCACCATTGCCGCCGTACAAAAGTCAGTTATAACTTGATTTGACCGACCCATACAGAAAATTGAGCGTGCCAATAATTAGACCGGTAAATTTAAGTTAATACTCTACTGTTGTGTGGTGAATGGATACAGAGGTCCGCGAACTACATATGAGATCAAAGTAGACTTGTTTGTTGATCGCGCTTCCCAAATGTATGATAGAAACAACACCCTAATTAGTGTTCAAGTTTGAATATGGTTTCTCCATCATCATTTGATAAAATATGCGTGCACAAAAAAGATTGTCATTATCGACGGACCGCTTAGAGTTTTAATGTTCACCGTCAACGTTCATCAGTGAACTGTAAAAACTAACGTCGATTTCATCTCGCAAACGAAATCTCTGACTCGCTGCATTCAGTTCATGTTCTATATATTAATATTCACATATTTTCTATACATTGCAGAACTATTAAACATCACCCAGTCTTCAATGTGTCAGTTGCAGTTATATCATAAGTGTAGCAGTTACGACTGTTTTCCCCACCATATAAAACCAAAAGAATCGCAATGCTTGTCAGCACCAGAACTCCCACTTGAGGTCATTCTCACGTGTGATGACCTGCCGTAAACAACGCTTCCGAATCCGGTACTCAAGTCGCCGTTGATGCCATGTCAATGCCATTCCTGTGAAATGAATTTAGCAATCAGGAACAAATTGTAACCACTTCATCAAACCTCCTAGAACTGTGCAAGCATTCGAAAGTTAAACACTATTTCCGGACAACAGGTTCAATTATTGGAACATTACAGCTAATCTAGCCCGACAGAATTCGCAAGCGACTAGTCATCTACTGGAAAATACAATCCATTTACTTCCAGACAATTTAGGCCAAGACAACATTAACGTTTGTACAGCCAAAGAATGCAAACTCAACGTTGCCTCACCGAAGATGTCATCAAACTGGCTAACACTTTTGCAGAAGAAAGTTAGCAGTTTACCTTAAAAGACGAATGTGACGAGAAAGTGGATGAACCGAACAGCAGGAGACGTTTGCCAATTCATCCCAAATAACCAGATCTTTTGACAACCAGTGATTATAAGGATGTCACTGTCTTTTCCGATTCTAATACACAAACATCAAAGAGCGTCAGGCATACTGCATTTCTAACTAGTCTACAACTGACACATTTGGGATATCCTACAAAACCGAGGTCAAGTGTTTGTATGGGCTAGGGTAATAGGAACCGTGGTTACGATATCACGATGTGGAAGGTGCGCACTGACTATGCTAGGCGACTATGAGTGCAACCTGCGTTGGGTAGAATTTCCGTTCATATTCAGACTGGTATTTACTTCAACGTAAGTTCCACTCACCAGGTGGAAACTACAACCAGCGCAAATTTGCGGTCAAAAGAAATACTCCAGAGGTATTCAAATCGAGAACCCAGCTGTTGCGCATCGTAACCATACTTAGTAGAAGTACAAAACAGGATCGTTCGATAATCTGACAAACGGGTTCACGTTCGTGTATTTACACACGTTAGCTCGTTGTTGTGCAAAACACATTAGCATCTCGTAGAAAACTATACTTATCACGCCAAACCTCAGTATACGGTGAATTTCTGTGTCAGATAACGTGATCGAGTATGTTACGAAGGACCCACATAACGGGTTGGCTGAAAAAAAACGTAAAAATTCGTAAACAACCCATCAAAAAACAACTTGATTATTTTCTCCAAAGTAGCTACAAGCACAGAATAACTGAGAGTCCTGGGAGTACTACCGTTTTTAAGATTTTATAATCAACTCAGCTGCGGATTAAGTCATTACAGGTTGGCTGGTAACTAATGCACGTACAAGAAAAGTTCGTCATTTCTATCCATAAGTTCCTGGTGTTCAAGCTTCTTAAACACAAATTCAGAAATGTCAAAACATAGCTTTACAATGCGGAAGAGTGTTGACAAGTACTCCAATAACGGAATCTGAAACTGAAACAAAAAATACATTACCCACAAAATAACCTGACGAATTATTACACATATCTCCGCAACACCAGTGCAACTCATCCACAGTTACTCAAGATCGCATTGTGATGCCTCGTCTTGAACGTCTGAAGAAATAATTACAGCGAAAAAGGACATCTTCAGAGAAAAGAATACCTGGAAGTACGGTCAAGTCATGAACACGCACTCTGTGTCACGCAAGTTGATAGAACATTCTTAGTTCCATGGTTAAAGTTCAGCAGTTGGGGGCTATTTCTTCGCAAGGCCTGATGCCGAAATTCAGTGACCTAATTGGATGAGCCGCAAGCGACTTACATCGTCTGTATTGGAGTGGCAAGGGATAAAGATAAATCGATCGTCGGACACCGGAAGTTAGAAGCATGGATTAACACTTTGTATACGTACAGCCCTGGATGACAACCAAATCGTGGTCGTTTTCAGCCAGCGTGATGTAGACTTCCCGACTGGAGACCATTTGTAATGATAAGTGATAGAAACCAGTTCTTAACCGCTGTTGCTAGCTGAGAGCTTACGGAATCACCTGGCATTTTCCAAATGAATTCATCTGGATAATCGCTTCATCTGAGTGCGCAGGTCAGCGGTAAAATTGTTTGAGTGCAGTTCCCCGTCATTAACATCATTAGGTCGATAAGAGTGAGTCAACCAAAGTAACCTACAACGTTCCGGATAACCAACTGAACCCAATGTAACGATGACTTTGCAACGCAGAAGTAGCTGCTATCACATTACGTACCCCAAAGCTGATTTCCCATATGTTCCTAGCCCCCGTGGCGAACGGTCAGTTTACCTTGTTCTCCGATAACAAATGGCAAGCAACAAGTGTGTGGCCTACTCCCTCAACTATAGTTTGAATTATTACACAGTGTGAAAAGTTAAAGAGTTTTGGCCGACAGGTACGTCTCGATGTGAAAATGGAAGCTAGAGAACTCAGGCTCCTCATTCCCAACGAATTAGCGGGACTAAAAGCAGAGAAATGTGGTAATATCCCAGTCTCAACGATGTTTGACAATAAAGTATGTGCTCTGGGAGATTAGTGTTGATGAACAGACTTGACCTAAAGGAAGGGCAGTAACTTAAATGTGCCAAAACGGACACATGACCAATTCGAAACGCAGTGCTTAGAACGGTCCGCAGTTCAGTAAAACTATGACCCATGTCTCGTAGACAAAATTCGGACCACCACAGTCTGGAACTCTCTAAACGAGCGCAATAAATTCCACCATATATCAACAAGTCGCCGTTCAGAAGATGTACATCTTGAGAAGTGTCCGTCTGAAAAAGTGTCAGCTTCAATGGACTTCAACTTTTAAGCAATCAAGTTGTCATCAAAACCTATTTCGACAATTGTTTCCCGAGTGTGACGGTCAATGATCATGTTGGCCAACTTTCGTCCCAAATGACGTGGTATGAAGAAAGTGCGGGTGTTCAGAAGCGACAATCACCAAATCATGCTTCTACGCTACCTGGTAAGATGAAATTTAGACGAATTTAGCACCGAACAACAAAGATTTTAAAAACATGCGAAATTTACTGAAACGGACGCGCAGTGCGTCATAATGCCTCCCCCAAAGCACTCCGGTTGTCCGTAAGAACATGTACAAGTTCACAAACTGACTACGTTTAACGCTTGAAGTACGTATAACGTTACACTACACTACTCCGATTGGGCGGAAAACTGTGCATAACTAAGTGGGACAACTGAAACTCAATAAAGCAAACGGACCAGATGGCCTGTTGAAAAACATGCTAAAAACCTCAGCGATCGACAGAACAACCGATCAAATCCCTGATTGCGAGAGAAGGATGGCATACCATAATCTCGTCACCCATCACTTCAAAAGCAGTTACGGAACAAATATTGTACCGCACGTTTTCTAGTCAATCTGGCAACAAATTCTAATTCATGTAACCCCATTCATACACCACCCTTGGCGGTCTCACTTACCTGTTTTACAAATCACCAACTTCTCTGGGCAATCATGAAAAACTCTAGAGCCATGTCCCTCCAATTGTCATAGTGCTTCCAGTTGAAAACTTTTGTGGACACTGGTATTAAAGACTTACGTCCCACATATTCATGGTTAGTTTACTGACAGAACACTGTTTACAAGCTAGAATGGACAAACTTCTACGAGCCTCCTGAAAGGCATGATCTTTTCTTCGGGCACTCACAGCAGTAGGAGGTTTGCATCCCAACAGCAGCCTCAATTCACTTTCACAGAGTTGATCAACTGATGGTTTTCATCCTTGGTAGTCCTAAATATCAGGATACAATGCCTTCACTCATCAGGTATCAACATCATCGAAGTTGTTTTGCCGTCTGTGTCCTGTTTTCTACACGCTATAAAGTTACCCACAGGTGTTCCAAATATCAGGGTGTCAATTTATCTCATAATCTCACCTGGTCACTTCGTGACGTTTCCGCATTGTGACAAACTTATCTTCTCATGTCTTGCACTCCAGTGCATTATCTACACCTTGTCGCTCTTTCACATGGGTTGTATTGGTCTTGTAACTTTGTCGACACTTCTTAAGACACAGTATCTGGCAAGTTCACTCGAACACAACTCAAAATGCGGTGATGTTGCACTTAGAAGGTTGGCCTATGTCACGATGTCCAAGTGTTCACTGCTAGCGGCGAACGTTCAATTGATCATGACTTAAAAGTACCAAAATGGAGTATTTCGTTAGAAAAGCACACGAATTCCATTTAAAATATGGTGTCATTAATTCCTGGCGAACATTCACCCTTTGGGTGCACACATCTCTTGACTTGAACTGGAAAACGGTTCACTCGGGTCAACCGTGTACCAACGTTCCGATGGGTCACAGGGTCGGGATAGCTGCTGAGACTACAAGATTTACAGATGGGGTACTCATACTCTATTAGAATGGTCAAACTTATCATTTTGGTGACAAATACACCATGTTTTCCCACGCGTTCTCGAAAACTAATGAGGTTGGCGACCTAGGGGAAGGCTGATCTGTGTGTAAAGAAAGATTTACGAACTCAACAACCACAAAATAGTGTCGGAAAGTTTGTTAAAAGTTTGCCATGCACAACGACTTGAAGAAGCACAAGCTGAAACCAATAACAAGCGTGCATAATTAAGATATCTTAATTTGCACCAGTCAGCTGAACTGCGGGTGATTAGTGTAACAAAACCGAGTGGCAAAAGAAACCAAACTAGATTTGACCAGGTTTATCAAAAGCGAATCGATTACAAATCCGATAAATTTGGTTAGGTAATCATCAAATGACTGTCTGTTCAGTATGAACTTGATGAAAATCTAAATGTCACCAAACTGAAATCTATTCGAATGAATCGGGCTTGAAATAGACACCAGCGTGCCCAAGCCATCATACTCAAGTTTTATGCGACCAACTGGAGAATTAGCGTGGCAAACATGAGCGAGCTAGAAAAACCGACCAGTACACAGTTTACAGTGGAAAATAACACAATACCATAGAAATATCACTAACCAAGTCGATATCCGGTATATTAATTTGTAGAAACGGTCAAAATTATGAGAGCGTAGAGCTGCAATTTTGCCACGGTTGTTAAGTACAAACGTTTTTGTTCAGTCCAATAACATGGTTACAAATGAAACGCAGATGACCTTGGCAACTGAAATTCGAATAAATAAAGTGCCCCATAGCTTTCTGATCCAATAAGATAGATGACAATTCATGGACAAGAATATCACACAAATTATGATACAAAACACAGTGTAGTGCTGACAGCACCAAAGTGGTGAACGAGGATAGTACGGAATAAAGTAAGAATTAAAAGCAGTCATTGAATGGGGTGGGTCGTCGGAAGTATAACACGAGTGGGAGAACGTGTGATCAAGTGTGTTAAACGTTAGAATGAAGCAGACCGTTGAATGCATTGTACGAAGACTCCACATCAAACACAAGCTGTCGCGAGTCCGTTTCTGACAGCACATCGGAAGCCTTCATCTGATCGAGTTTGTCAATCCTTGGATGGTCAGAGATAAAAAGAATGGGGATGCATAGAAAATACAAAGAGGACTCGCATCAAATTATCGATATTGAGAGAGAGAGAAGAAAAGTAACACCTGAAACCAGATAATCCAATATACCTGAGAAAATCGAAAGAACTATTTAAAAAATTGTTGGTACCAAACGGTAATTTTAACGGAACAGCCAATCAACATAAAACGGCTACAATGTAAAAATGAGCATTATGACAGTTTCCTAAAAATGTCAAACGGCTGAAAACAATTACAGCATGCAGAGACAAGCAACTCTGTGGATTTGACGGCTTATCGATTACTACACCAAGCGCAGTTATCAAAGTAACAGCCCTTCACTGGTTGTACGTAACAGACAGCAAGTACTGAAGTTACCCACTTCCTTTCTTGCAAGAAGCCATGTCTATCACAGTCACTTTCCCACAACATTGTGCTGTCCATTGCTAACTGAACCTGAGCATGAGGGTTCGGTGTGTAATTAAACCACGTGCATTCAATGCTCCGGAGTTAATCATAAGTAAGGCTATTACGATAGCGATAAGTTTGAATGGTGTTTAACTTCGAACAGTCACTATGGACATCACCCGACAGTCACACATCAGTAGTTTGGATTGACAGTTAACTGTCACACAGGTATGAGACGAACAATCCCCAGGTTACTAGAAAAAACTTCTTACAAATAATTAGGTGGCATAGATTGTTCACAGTTAGGTCCCTCTTAAGGAATGCTTGCTTCAACTGAGATGCTCATTATCAGCATACCCAAGAACTTGCAACAACAGTTACACTCACTTAACAAACGGCTCAGTCAATGGAAGCATTTACGTCAGTCAGTCCCATCAGCCGCTATCTGTTCTAACGTCTACAATCACAGAACCTGAACCAGGAGGGTAATACCTAACATATATTACCACCTATCTACACCAAATAAATAAGTGTCCACCTGACAACTTGGATTAGTCGGCTCCGGTATCAATAAATAGACGGCTAGTTGGCGTATGCAATGAATGAATCAGTGAGGACAACATAAGTTCCCTCCGCCGAGAGTGACCACGATTCGCAGTCGTTGAGCAACACAATTTCCAACTTCGCTTGTATAACCCAGTCTCAAATTTAAAAGGAGCAGTCCCGTCGCCAGATATAGTCTAGATTAGTTAAGAACATCCAAACCTTGAAAACATTATTAATCTAAACCCAATGCGTCCACACCTTCCGATATTGAACGCATGAAACGGCAAATGACCGTTGCAATCACTGTTTTTCACAGACTGGATGAAACAGCGTGAAATACTGTCTAGCGTTATACGGGCTGCCGGAAACTTACTAACGTCTTGTCTTCGCTATAGTCAATATCAATTAGCTTTCCATTACAGGGAGGACGGGAACCACATATATACTTTAATAACACCGCAAACAAGCACTTACCATTTTGCCTGTACTAAAGTTGAGTAAAAGTTGTGATATTCGATATCATTGGCGTACGCCGCTCCAGCTAGTGAACCCACTATAAAGTTCTCAATACTCTTCAATCTGAAGTGAAATGTGATGACCGAATGTCAACAGTATGTTCACATAGTATACTGACGGAAAGAAGACATAACCAATCTCGCAGTCCACCGAACAGTAAAAAAGTGATGCACTCATCATCGTTCTCAAAAAGACCATGTGTCCTCCTCTAGTATCCGTCCCCTCGGGACCGACTAATCAACGACGAATAATGGACGCCAGAAACACATCTATGAATGGGATCCAGCTAATTCCTGACTTTTACGGATCCGCTTAGTGAAGATGAGAATCAGTATCTATTCACGCCGGCTCACAAGGCCGTCCTCAACTGCCTAAGCTGGTCAGCGCTTCTGCAAACGCCTTATCACCGCCATTGAAAAGTGTTTGCACAGGATAATCTGGAGTAGCGGTTTTACTTAATTTGAGAGCAGAGAAACGGTAGCGGGCTTCAAATTGCATGGACAGCCGTAAACTTGTTGAACAGGATATTACAGCTAAATGGTAGTAACACGACATGATCATAAGCGAATAAAGAGAGGCACAACTGTCGCTGAGCACAATACACCGAAACAATCAGCTGCTTTCTATCAACGGATATAGATCAAACGAATAGATGGCATTTTTGAGACAGAAAACAGATTTCACAAGAGCAAGCAGACGACCACTGAAGCAATCAGTTATCCACTTACCATGCCTTCATCTTGTCTTTGCCTTCGAAATCCGAAGGAAGGATACTCAACCGCGACATGATATCAAACAACTCTTTCAGCTCTGGATAGACCTGAACAGTAAGTTTTTGCAGCATTGTAAAAACAGATGACGAACACCAACCTCGTCCACAGCGTGCATGTTCAATCGTAACTTGTCCATCAGTGTGATGCTTAGCTGTGAAAAAGGGAAAAAAGGGCAAGGAAAAAGTATAGAGGGGAAAGAACAGCACATGAGCCTGCATAACCCGGAAGATTGCGTAAGAAGTAGATAGCTGGGACATTATAACTCAGGATGTACATAGTTAGTGTGTATACACTTCTGAGAAAAGGCAGCCATCTTGAACCCACAAAACGAACGGTTAATAGAAACAATAGAATGAATGAAAAAAGCACAATTAGAATGAAACGTACGACAATAATATGGAAAAAATTCTCCCGGTTTACATCGTGCGCGATCTCAGCACTCACTGTTGTTTGATTTGTTCATTTGCTACTGCGGATGAGTAGTTTGGCAGACTTGATAAGTGCAAAAAGTCACAGCTACGGCTAGATTCAAGCCAACGGTCGAAACAGCACGCCCAAATGCAGCAAGTGTTCTATCAGTTGGGTTTCGAAGTCAATTTTATTCTATAAGAAATATGTATAATGGCAGCGCAACATAGGCTGATGTAACATACATACCAGGACCAGCGCTAGTGACCTTAGCTGGTGGCTATATTCTTCAGTGTTTCTAGCTGGGAAGCAGAACCAACAAGGGCCATGCCTGACATCAGTTTCGTCACACACCTGTGCCAAATCATGAGCTGCAAACCATGATGATTTTACAGCCAAATCAAGAGAGCGTAAACAAGATGCGATATGAAAGGTGTTGGGCAAACATGAGTAAATTGTGTCCGAACCATCTCAACCGATGAATTGAAACTATTCCGAGTGAAAAGAAGAAAGTTGGCCCGAACACTTTGACTGACTCAATCCCTGCTCACGTGGTGCTGTACCTCACACGGGGCAACGATTACCAAAGGCAAGTATTCGGATCACATAATCAAAGTGAAGTGAGTAGGTTTCGTATTCGTACAAAAATGTCATCAATACCCCCATGTTAGACATTCCGTCTGTTGACGATATGGGGGAGTTACAACAGTGTAACCGATGTCCCAGGTTAGCTAACGTTAGAGAGACCAACTATCATTCAACTCTCCAGGTAAACAGAGCTTCCATCGATGTTAGTAACACTCAATTTTCGGCAATGAGCCGCACTCAGGCTGTGTTGAACCACCAATAAAATTGCTCACCAGGAACAGTAAAAAACAAGTGCAAGTTTACAGAAGGAAAAAGTAAACAATGAAGGGGAACCACAACGGGGCTCCATAAAAATCAAGAAACTGAACGGCAAACAATCCTGAAGATACCGGCTTGCCAGTGATACGACACGCCGCAGTATACGAGAGCGCTTCCAACCAACGATGTGGATGGACGTGAACTTCCTAAACGAGCAAACGATACCTGCCAACCTTGCCCAGCGGGGTGGTCCAGCCTCAAATAACCCGTGACTACGTTATCGCCTGATCGAATTTCGGTTTCTCTCAACTACTGAACAACGCACCGTGTGACAAATATCCCGTCAACATACGAAGCACATGGTCGAAACAGCTAAGGCTGTGTATATTCATCGTCCCGGTTTTTGGTAGCGGATTTGCGCACTTCTCAAGTAGGCGCAGACAAACAACCACATTGCATGCAGTAAGCCAAATTTGATAACGGTTAACTTGGGAAAATATCGGTCTTTGTGGCGACACAAGTAGTGAAAGCCGGCGAATACATTGTTTTCTCTCTTTGTGGACACGTCGTGGGCAATGATAAAGCTGGCAAGATGGCACTAGCGAAGTAAATGAAGTGATTGAGAGTCCCGAGCAACTTCACTGCATTCACAAACACAGGATCAGTGCTAACCCGAACTTGTAACGATACCTTAAACTATGAAGGTGAGAAGCTTATACCATACAGACTGGCTACATCACTTGGTCCGTTCGGTATGGTCTGCATATTCTTTACAGAAGAACTAAATGAAGCAAACTCAGTACAAGTCAGTTTAATACCAGGCGGAAGCCTCATTCGGGATCACCGAAGGGTACTTTCGAGATATCGTCCACCACAAAGTGTAAAATAAAGGGGGACAGTGGACATACCTGTCAAAAGTCACCTGACATGAATAAAGCTCGAGAAAGCTGCATACAAGTGGGCACTTCGTAATCAAGATAGATATGGAATGATAGTAAGAAAAACTGGCATTTTTTCACCAGCATGATGAAGAGCTTCTCACAAAACATGCCAGAAAAAGATATGAAAAGCAGCCTTTCTGTACAAAGACACTGCAACCCTTGGCTTCGAAAACGGGTGCTTTTTGCAAGGTGAGAATGCGACTACCACACCCGCGAACAGATCGGAAACACGTCCGCTTTTCTCTTAACTGGTTCTCTACGTTAGTTGTTGCACTATGAGACCCGTCAGCGTTTTGGGTGTGTAACAGACAGGCTAATACCTCTGCGACTGCCACATCATGTCCTGACACCTACCCTGAAAATGGGAATGGCTGTTGGCAAGCGCCAGTCATGAAGTGTTTCTTCAGTCACCCACATAGAACGGAGGTGTGCTGAGTTCAGATACCTTTGAAAAGAGCAAGAGAAAGAAGACACGTACCAGAAGCTTTATTACGTTGCCTAAATTAGACTTCAACGCTAGCCAGATTTCCGATGAGGGATCGTCCGGGGAGGCCATAAATAACCGAACTATGCCTATCATCCACAACTAAGCGAGCTGGTTCAGACCAACTGAACTGCTCCTTAAAGCTGAGAATTGGTGAGCTACCTCTTTCATATGCGACTTCAATAGCAACTCATTGATAGTCAGTGCAACTATAAATCACGAAAAACAGTACCCAGCTATTCCCTGATAAAAAAAGCCTCATGGCTGAAATATTCGCCCACTGCATATTTAGATCGTCATATCGTTGTGACCCGGACAGTTTAACGGATGGTGATGTTGGACAGGCGTTTCGCACACTTGTCGTTCAATTGCTAAACGAACATCTTATATTTGCAAACGGATTATTTAAGAAAAAACGATAAGGCGTGTATAGAAGATAACTACTCAAACATCAACGACAATCTTCAACAGAATGATGCAAATGCCACCTAACAGTGACAGGATTAATCTGCGTCCAGAGTAGTTTTCACACGAAGTATTGCTGACTTTTGTGCTGAAATGCGCCCCAGACGCGTTTAATTGCACCTGGACGCGAAACAAACCACCTAGACGCTTCTCTTCCAAATTATCACGATCAAGTTGCGCGTACATATCGCAAGCAAGTACAACGTCCGAGTGTTTACTTGATTCTGGGCAATATCAAGCGCAGTGGACAAATTCAAAGCATTACCAAGCATTTGAATAATATTGAACGTTTTCCGACTGTACTGGGTAAAATTCCGGTAGGCGCGGTCAGCCATTAGATGATCTGAGTGCATTCTCTGACCACCTTTCTTTTTGTTAAGAAGACAGCAATGTCGAAACCATGGAAACGATTTTGCCGTACACCAACAGGATCATATCTCACTAACTAAGCACCCCCACACGGCCAATAATGCGACTTGCACAATCTATCTGGGTGTCACTCTTTGACCTGTCTGATATGGTTACGCCCTGTAGGGCCGAAATATTGGTCAGCATAGACCTCCGAATGGATACGGTACACAAGCTCGACCACCAAACCAAGGTGGTAGAACAGTTCAAGGCAGAAACAGTATTTGACTACACCGGAACTAGCACTGAACGCAAACACAAGCCCCCAGCAGTCTTAAAGAAGTAATAGACATGTAGGGGGTGCAAAGCACACATCACGTCGCGATAGCTAAATCGCCAAGCGGTTTAAAGCCTCTTGAACTGCCTGTATTTTGTCACCAAGCAAGCAGACGACACTGGTATAGTTCTAATGGAAGATGTTGCTCATAAGGGGACATTTTACTTCACCATCATCGAGACCATCAGGATCTCCATGAAGAACAACATCAAACGCGAAATTGAAAATGAGGACAACGTTAGTCGACCTTAAGTCAGGGCTCCGTCTGAGGTCGGCTGTAAGCATCAGGTAACCAAAAGTCTAACACCATATGTGTTTAGGAAGGGGCGATGAATTCGCCCTCTGGAAGGACAACTTGGAAAGTGAATAAATGTGCGCCAGCGTGCAGACATTCCGCCTCTGTCGACGATATGCGAGTGATATTTTCGTTGTTTATCCAAATAACATGAACTTGATTCATTATTTTTACCGATATTTTTATTGCGTCAAAACGCGTCCCCTAGGTGCTTATTCAAAGGAACTGTATCGTTCAGCAAACAACTGGAGTGCAGGCGAATGACGCGTTCCATTTCTTTTATGTAAGCATGTACCAACATCACGATGGGCAACATGTAAACTCCTGCAGTCTGTTCTTAGCAAACGAATGTACACTTGATCAGCTTTCCAACGTTTCGTGTCTGCTCGAAGGACATAGTAGAGGTCGAATTCCATTTCGGCACTAAGCACGATCTTCACATCAACTAGGGACATTATCTTTAGCGATGAAAAGAAATCTGCCTTTACCTCACCCCCGTTTGAAGAGGACAACCAATGAGTAGGTGAACCCATGTTCACAGTACTTATTAAAACTGTTGAATTACTTCCAGACATATTTTTGAAATTAGTCTCAAAAACCGACTGTAATGAGGTTCGACTGGAGCGGTTTCCTGATTGGAATAGGTTCAGCCAATCGGACATCAGACACAACCTGCTGCAGACGGAATTGTGGTCAGTCGGCGCCAACCAATCAAAAACGGCGATCAGCTGCTGTTCAAATGCGTATCAGATTCAAACGAATGAGTTGCTCGATGTAAAGTCATGGAACATAGCATCGAACAGATTAACCCAAACGCCAGAACGCTTACTGTCCAACAGCAATCGTAAACACTGTTGTTCCCTTATTTAAAAAGTATTTTTTCCCAATACATTGAGAATGCTTGATGTCACTCAGACTATTGTTGTTCTGGTTTTCTCGATTCCATAGCCCAGCACGCGAAACCGACCACCAGTCTATGACCGCGCTATGCTTGTGCATCCTTTCACTCGTTGTTATTGTATAGCAGTAGATCGGTCGAGCGACTAGACGTATACTCAAGCGGAATAAAAAAGCATCATTCAGCTTGGATCAGAGACGGAGCTATGAAATGAATTACTGGTGCAGTCGTGTCACACTTTCTGATGAGCAACCGCCACGTAAGTATGTCAGAAGCATTTCGGGTGGTACACAGGGCTCTAATCAATCAACACTAGACGGTCGTACAACCGATTTTGGCAACGGAAGAAATGCCCGAAACCACAGTACGTCACTCAGCGCTCTGTTCAAAAAGTTTGTTCAGGCCTTAAAATTCCACGGACCTCGAGTAATACTTACTTCTCACTCGCCCACATGCTAACAGATAGCTGGCCTCGATTACAGGACGTAAACCCGTTCTGTGTCAAGACAGCGAGTGATGAAATTTTTATGTATACCGACAAGTTAGCATTGTTGTGAATTTAGCACACTGGGCACTTTACTACCCATTGGAAAATCCCAGGAAACAGTTCGGTCAATATAAACGGAAAATACCACAATCTCCAGCCACAATTGAGGTCACATATGCAGTTAGGCTGTGAAACGGTATTCAATAATGTTGAGCGCAACGCAGACGTCCCCGTAGTTGAACACAAAATACCACATCACCTTGCTCCCTATTCGAAAGAGCAACACAGGTCACCGTTTTTAACAGTAGGAATTCGGCACGGCAGCTACACAGACAAGCCCATTTGGTTATTCAAAAATCCCTCAAAACAACAAAACGGAAAAAGACAAACTAACCCACTTTGCTGATAACAAAACGTTCACTTTATGTGATAACCGAAAAAAACTTGCAAACTTGCTCACCGACACATAGTCCGCTATCGATTTGCTCACGTTCATCTTGTCATCTTTCATTGTGATGGGGCGACCCTCTTTGATACGTTCTAATGCAGCTGGACAATCCATCTAACGGGGGAGTTAAGTTATCACTGGAAAAGTTTGCAAAACAAGCCTACCTTATATTTGTGCATAAACGTTTCGATAGTGGGGAATTCTGTACCTTGGATTTGTTTAAACGCAGCTTTATATTGGACAATAAGTCTTGTGCATGCAGCAGTGTACCTATGCCGGAAAGTAACAACCGATACTAAATAGATTAGAGAGCACTGACTCCTTTGAATTGATATAATCCTTTATGTAAGCCTTTTCAAGACACTGCAGTGTATTAATAACTGCATACAGTTCAGCCAGATTATCATATCTGTAGATGGTGAAACACCTAGCCAAACTGACATACTTTTCTCTATCCCGGGCATCCCTTGTGAGCCGCACTTCCTAAAACAAGAGACTGTTAAAAACATAGTTGTAAATTACCTCGTATAAAGCAACCTGAGGTTCCACTGAAAAAAAAACGAAAAACTAGTTAGAAAGCGCAAAGTGAGTGAAATCATCATAAAATAAAGAAGTATAAGACACAAACAATCTAGCCACACGACAGGGAGATGTTAACTAAGATGACAGTGACTGAAACTGAACATCATTGCCGGTGTACATTAGCCAGTTATTGGAGAAGTCGTCAGTTTAGACAAGTTACCACTTTCCGAGTCGTCTAAACGCAAAAACGTACTGAATAAGAATGCTAACATATTATCGGTGTGTTGCAGTCCCACACATCAAGCTATGGAATACGGCGAACAATTTAAGTTTCAGCACCTCCAGTGACATAGATTGAGCCAGCTCATTTTCCTTCTGTCGGACATGGCAATTACAAAATGCCGACAACGGGCTCTAACCCGGTGGACAGCTGATCGACTTCGGGAAGTATTAAGGATGAGACATGGTTGTCCAAAAATGGGAAAAGTTAAATAATATAGCTCCAACTGACTGGTACTTCGGTATGTACATTCTACCTTCAAAATACGAAGTGTCAAATAAACTGCAACAATTGCGTACATCAAACGTTTAATGATAACGCTACAGATATTACCGTGTTCACAGTGGCTGGAAAACAGGAAATGAATCAAACACTCGTAACTCCAAGCTTAAAGCGGCATTTCCTAAACCAGGCATATCTGGCAAAACCAAATACCTTCCAGGTTTAAGAGGCGTGTGCATAAGGTGATGGTACTCTATGGCGGTGAAGTTTGGTGAAAATAATAACTGTCTGCGTATTTTGTGTAGATTACATTGCTCCAGTATTCTTACGGTGGTTTCGGATTAACACTCTTATTACCCATTTCAGCTCTCATATCTGCATCATAAGATGAATAAACCTTGACTTTGTCACCACTTGGTTCTTTACATCCGCTAAAGCTCCACCGATTTCGTCTGGTCATTAGCAACGAAGTAATCATCGTACAATCAATCTCTCCAACTTATCGGCTTCTTCATCCGGGGGCTCCTTGAGATCTGATCTCGTTCAGTAGCATCAACAAAACAACCGAACTACTGGGGTACCACTTCTTACAGCTCTTTCATCCATCATCATCACCATCATAACCACAGACAGCAATACATCCGTGATTCTCATTGATGCTTAACTGTCATATAACCATGAGGAAAAATGCAAGCCCTGATCAGCAAGTAAAATACAGGAAGGGGGGAAAGGGATCTAACCACTGAAAATAGATAAGTCTACATTCAAACATTCAACATCAAGGTGCCTATACCTTGCAAAGAAACAACCCAGTCATACAAGAAGGTAAGGCATCATCAGCAAGACAGCCTCCACACAGTTTTCATTACTCTGAGTCATCAAGTGATCTTATTTCAAACACAACTTGAGCAAATAACGACAATATCAACGTTACTGAGCTCGTTTTGCTGCCATCTCAGTCACTGACTCTGTGCGTCGCGAGAATTCCATCTGAGGAGACGAACCCGACCTACAGTGGAGAACAGTTTGGTAAACTTCATCTCTCAATACCAGATCATCACCTGTCCAACTCGCACCTTACGCCAACCGGCTGCAATGTCTGCAGAGTGCTCAGGGTAGAAGACGTGAACCGTCTTCAAGTATTTGACCACCGATGTCTGCGTTCAGTCGCTGGTATCTGGTGGCACCAGCGTGTAAGTAACGAGGATGTTAGGAAGCCGGTGTTTGGTAGTGATTGTCAAACGAGTTCTTTTGTCCAGTCTCTACGTTTGCACAGGCTTAGATGTTAAGGTCATATATTGAGGATGCCAGCTAGTCGTCTTCCACACCGAGCACTGTTCGCTGACACTGCGACCGACTGGTGTAAGGTGCGAGTTGGTCAGATAATGACCTGGCGTAGGGAAATGAAGTCGTTCACCAAGGGGTTGACCACTGTAGATCGAGTTCGTCTCCCGGGCTGGGGCCATCGCGACTCACAGAGTCGGTGGTTGGAGACTCTAGGTGAGATGGCGGCTAATCGAGCTCAGCGGTGTGAATGTTGTCGTTGTTTGGCCGAGTTGTCTGTGAAGTGAGTGCATTTAATGACACGGGGCAACGAAAACCGTAAGGAAGCTGTCTCGCTGATGACGCCTTACTCCCACTTGCAGCTCAGTTGTTTGTTTGCAAGGTGTGGGCACCTTGATGTTGAATGTTTGAAAATGGACGTTGTTATTTTCAGTAGTTGGGCCCCTTCCCGTCCCGTTCTTTTTCCTTCTCTCTTCCTATACAGGGTTTGCTTTTTCTTCATGGTTGTGTGGCAGTTAAGCATGAGTGTGAACCACTGATGTGTTGCTGTCTACGATGATGATGATGAGAGTGCTCGATGTAGCACAACTCGCTGTCATTCTTAGTACATGGCGCAGCCCTGAGTGTGCGAATGTAAGGAGTGAACAAAAGAACTCACTTGGTAATATTCACTACCAAATACCCACTTCCTAACCTCTTCGTTGCTTACTTGTTGGTACCACACGATGCGAACGATCGAACGCAGATGCTGATGGTCAAACACTTGAAGATGGTTCCCGTTTCCTATCCTGAGCGGTCAAAGTTCACAGCCGTAAGGTAAGACAGCCCTCGCTGTCGGTGCGCACACGCAAGCTTTTAACCTCAGAAAAACGTCTTTCTTGTAGACTGAACATCATCTACAATTGATCGCAGCTGTCGCACTCCTACAGAATTTCCAGTCGGCTCCTTTCGAAAATAAACACGACTCGAGTTTCGTTCCCATTAGAGTTGGTCAGTAATGCCTATCCTCATCACGACCGGGACTAGAACTCCGGTCACGTTTTGGTGAGGCATCCGTGTTGACCACTACGCCATTGACCTCTATGATTTCAACTTGGAGAGAAGTCCAAGTCGATGGGTCATCGAACAGAGTTAACAGGACAGTTATGGTGTCTCCTCTCGAGACGATCGGGCAACCTGATTATTGCTCACAAGCGAGAGTGGTCGAGCGTTCACATATAATAATTCTGTCGTGCCTAAAGTGAGATCAGTGTCACAGTGGTCAACATGGTTGTCTCATGAAAACGTCGCCGGAATTCTAGTCTCGGAAATAGCAAGAATAGACATTACTGACGAGCTCTAATGAGAACGTAACTCGAATCTAGTGTTTCTTTTCGAAAGGGACCGACTGGAAAGTCTATGGGAACGCGACAGCTGCGACCAACTGTGACTGATTTTCAATCTATATAGAAACCAAAAGTCCCATACCACTCATCAGATGCCCTCATGTCGCCAGAGTCATCCTGGATGAGTGAATACTGTCCTAACCTCAGACATGCAGGCTCCTGCTTCATTCCCTGGACCTCTGCCGCCGTTATTGCCGTTTTCTAAGTACACGAGACAGTCAATAACCTCCCGAACTATAGTGAATCGAAGTGCAATGGGTACCAGAACCCTAGTAATGACCGAGGGTAAGGTAACCCCCCCATGGTTGTCACAAGGGCCACGGACACCATTCTTGAATATGAGAGTTGTTATTGAGTAATCCCAGCAAAAAAAGATGGTCTCCGCCGTCCAAACAAGTTGCAAAAACCGAGTCAATGCCTCTAACAACGCCTCCCTACCTTCTTTGAAAGATTTCGATACGAGATCAGCTAGACCAGCAACCTTGTTAAGTTTGAGAGTCTCAACGCAATTGCTGACCTCATTTTTAGTGGGTGGTCCTAGAACTACAGATTAGGGTGGCACATTGCACGTTTGTTGTGGCAACACAGTAAAATCAGAAGGCCAGCTAAACTGACTCTCAAAATGTTCCACCCATCGTTATAGCCTTCTGGACTTACCATAGACGAGTATATCATCCGTCTCGCTAATAGCTTCGTTAGCAGACGTCACGTTCGACCAGTAGTACGGAGAAGTTTGAAGAATTTACCGGAGTTCCCTTAAGCAAAAGTGACTTCCATTTGCGTAGGTTTCCCCATTAGCATCCATCAATACAACGGAAGATTTCCGGAAGATTCGCGTCTAGTACGGGTCTTAACAGGACCTGCCAAGCGAACGGCACGAAATCCATCGCTAACAAGAAAACCCATCTCTCAATCCGGCCGCAGTTGTCATGCTTGGGACTATACCTACTTCAGCCCGATCGGTAGCGAAGTCTCCCGAAATTAGGTAGACAGTACGGGTGTTGTTAGTTCCATACTTTGACTACTGCCCTGGATTCTCGTCGCGGAAACACAACAGACATCGACATTTAACGAGTCTAGCGTTCGTGCAAGAGCCGCCTATTGACCTATCTAACTCAGAGTGAGTACGTTAAAAGCACCCATATTAAGTCGTGTTCTAGGCCTAAGCAAGGGAGTAGGAGGGCTTGAGGAGGGATATTATTGTGACTAACCATATCTGTTGTGAGACCTGTGAAGTAATTACTAGAAACGGAGGTCGGGAGGGGACTGAGAGCTGTCTGATAAGACAATGGGAGTAGAGTCAGCAGTTGCCGATCCACCTTGCTGTATGCGGCAGATGGGGCGACCCGGTTTACATGACGAGACGGCCGATAGCGTATGGAATTACCGGTGTGAATATTCATGGTTATATGTGAACTGATTAACAACCAGGACACTTAGACTAAGACAGGAGAACGGCCACGGCTCTCAACCTAAGCCTTCGGCTAAAAAGCTTGTGCCGCAAGACAACGGGTAGATGGCAGTGTACCGAAACTGGTACTTCTTCCAGAAAAAGGGGTCAATCACCTTCCAATCCCCAACCTAGAGGACCAGAAGACTGAGGCTTGTCAGACCTCTACATTCTGAACTGTCTACTATGAGTGACTCTGTCGGTGCGGTCATCACATCATCAAGTTCGGCCCAGTAAGTCATCCAGATGCGCAGGCCATCAAACCGCGTCCATCCATTGAGTATCTCCAACATAACAAACTGGACACACTATCTCACCATCTCATTGTCAGGCTTCCAAATTATTTCATAATAGGAGCCGCTTGAAGTAGCCATAGTAATTCGCCAGATTTTCTACATGCAACTCAAAAACTAGAAGTTTTCCGGACACCTGCTAGTCACTATCAAATAGGAAAATGATCGATCGTTTAATAAACCCGTTTAGCGGCTCGACTAGTACACTAGGGCCTAAACCTTCAAGGTTACTGCCGCCGAACAAGACCGTGATAATGATGTCCGAGATGCATTCATAAGTGAAATTCCAGCTAATCGGATAAAACAGACTCTTAAAACAAAATTCTGTAAGTCTCCAAGCAGTTTTGGTTAAGCCAGACCATTCGAAATGGTCGAAAAACAACATCTGTATCATCAAAATTTATTGAACACGGCAAAAGTACCTATCACTGACGTCTAAAATATCCCAAACCTGTTAGAAGAGAAAGCCAACACGATAGTCGTCGCCAAATACAGTGTAAGGTCTCTTCATTCAACATTAAACATTGTCGACGCTCGAGATGCTACATGATCCAGGTGTGGTAAAAGGGATCATTTCCGGGAGGTCTGCCCGAGATATATGTTGTCTCCAGTACTCGCCCCTCGTTTCGCGTTATTATTGAGACCGTGTCTCCCATGTTTTCCTGCTAAAAGTCTGACTACATGAAGTGACTATATGAACAGGTGTACATCGCAAGTTTAGATAGGTATGTCTCAACCGACGCTGTCCTAAGAAACAGATGGAGAATTCACAAACCTTTTTTTAAAAAATAAAGCTTGTTTCTAGCCCCCTATCCAGCGATACTCAAGGATATTGTTTCATTTTCATTAATTATGAGTCAAAGTATCAAAAAATTGAGCCGTCAGTACTTTCTAAGCTATATGCGGGCGTTCTTTTGGAACACGACTTCCTCGAGACTACATAAACATTTCAATATTCCACACGATGGCATCAAACTGTCAGTCGCCCTATCTACACACCACCAACAGGCACTGGATCACAGTCACTCTTTCACAACCTTTCAGGAGACTGTTAGCATACTGCGACTAGATCAAGACCACACATTTTGGAGGACGAAAAATCATACAGGTAATAAATCGACTGTTTCGAGATAGGATAATCAGGCCATCGAACTTGCCATGGCGTTCTATGTCTGCAACAACGAACGAAAGTGGTCGTGGACTACAAACAACAAAAAAGTTCACTCTTCTTAATGTCAATCTTCTTCCCAATGTAGAGGAACTGACTGAGAAGGTTGTAAGGTACGATACATTTAGTACCCTAGATTTGCAGAACGCAAATTCATCAGTGCTGCCGCAGACGTTTTGATTTAACCGACGAGGAAGCATATTTTAAGCTAACACTTGGTCATGTCACCGACGTGAAAAATCCTGAAGATACCTTTGTTTATGTGGGCAACACAACACTGTACGGGAGAAGTTCCGCCAAATATGGCTAATCCCAAACGTTTCCAAAAGGAGTCCGATTGATACAGACTCACTGTCATTAGGGCTCGAAATATCGTTGCATCAAAGGAGATATTACTCGGCTTCCGAACATCGAGATTTAGTATCCGACCCGACTCTGACCGTCTAAAACCCGTTTATGATGTCACAACTCCGGGAGAAATCAAGTACTACAAAGAATCGCCGAATTACTTGAGCAATACTAATCCCGGACTTCCAACTTTTCCGACAAAATACATACAGTGATGTATAACAAAACCGTTTTGGTTTCCGATCCCGTGAAACAAACGCTCGAAGACTTAAAAACGGGGCTTGCTAACTACCTACGATTGTTAGTTTGAACATGCTGTTGATGATCATAAAGATGAGTCGAACTTCAAGATCGTTGCGACTTTACAGTAAAACGGTTGACTCGTATCTTGCTTTACACAAAAATCTGACGAGCAAAAAGCATGATCAAGAAAGAAGCGTATGAAATCGTCGACGCCAATGAAAACAGTTCCTCGTCGGCAAACATTCTGAGTTAATTACAGACATGCGATTAGTTACTCTCACCGTCAACAAGAGACACAGACGAAGAGAAAAAAATGAAAAGATTCAGAGGTGGGACGTGAAGTTGCTACGCTGTAGCTTTTATGCTATTTACATAACCCAGCTCTCTCGCAGTGGCTGTGGAGTACCGATCACAACAGTCCTGAAAGAGCATCATGAATCACTTTGTCACCCAGGTGTCTCGTATGGTACATTGCATTAGCTCCGGGAAATTGTCCAGTTCTATCATGCAGAACTTAACCTCAAGGCTTCAAAGATATCACGAAATAAAGCGTGGATTCTTTTCGTGTATGAGTGAAAGGCAGCCCAACCTTCAGAACGTTTGAGCAATAATTTCAAAAGGTCCCCACACTGGATGACTGTGGAAAACTATCAATTACTTGGATTCACGAGTACCCATGTCATTTACCTCCCCCCCCCATCGAGATATTTGCACTGAAACGGTGGTTCAACGCTTGTCACCTGTTTGAGGCATTCAGCCTACACCCATACACCCACTCGGACCGTTGGAGCTCCTCAAAGTCTCGTAAACTGCAGTCTTTCAATCAAAAAGAATGAATCGCAACTGGTAAAAAGACTCCGTATAAACCTCAGGGCAAGGAACCGGGCGGATAATTAAGAAAAACTATGGAGAACCATTCAATTGGCTCTGTATTGGAAAAGTTTATCTACTGACCAATGAGAAGACGTTCTCCTTGGTACATAACATCCCCCCCTTTTTGTGTACACCTACCAACGTCTGTCGTTATAGTAGCACAGCAACTTTCAGTACCGCATTTCCTGTACGATCGTTTATTCCAGAACCCAACCCATTAAAAAATCACAGTAGTTCGTCGAAGTAGAAACCGTCGGCAGAGAAAAGTGGATTTACTACAGTACAACCCTATTGTGCACGTCCGATTTGCCAACGGTGAGGAGGATAAGGTTTCTATTTGACAGCTTGCTCCACAGAGGAAGGGTACTGGTTCCAATCTACCTGAGACCGAAAGTCAGGATACCCTAAGCATCAATAACGAAATTCAACTTACCATCCCAGCCAAAAAAGTACGAATTGATGGCTTACCTGTTCGAAACCTCCAATTAGCCGATATCAACAATGATTCCACTCGAAATCTTGAAACCACTGCACGATATCATCAACGGATTCATTCCTATTAGGCCCAGAAGGATCTCAACGTTCTTCCCTCTGTGTATTGCTATTTTCTCATTCTGTCTCTTACGTAAACACAGCTCCACCGTGTTTCGTTGGTGGTGGAAAGTGATAATAATTATTTGCGTAGCTTACATAAACTAAGCCCCACTTGTGCTAGTGTTTTTTACTCACATATCTGTTATCCATATTAGCTCTCATATTCCCACGATAAGGCGAATAGAGCTTGACTTCTTGGCGCCTCGTTGATTTGATCGCTGCATCCGACAACGCGTCGTCGGTTTTGTCCGCATGATCGCAAAATATGACAGACCATAGTGGAGAAAGTGAGTCGTCTTCAGGTATTCGACCATCGGCCTGAGTTAAACTGCGCACACCAACGAGCACGCAACGATGAAATTTTAAGGCAGACACCTGGTAGGATAGGACAAGCGATTTCATCTCCTCAGTCCGAGGATATATCGGTTAATTTTGTTTGACCATTTACCAAATGATCGTCTGTCACACGGAAAATCCATTATGGGTGCGTCGGTCAATTGGCGGAGAGTCCGAGGTGAGTAGAAGGTAACTTGACACAAAAAAGTAAAAACAGTCACTCGCCAAGCTGAACACTGTGCGTCGAGTTCGGCCTCCGGACTGAGACAACAGCAACTCAGATTCGGTGGCTGGAGACAGCTGGAAAAGTGGCGGCTAACCGGTCTGGGTGACATGAACGTTGACGTTGTTTGGCTGAGTTGTCTGAGAAATGAGTGCAATTCATGAAGCGAGGTAGTGAGAATAGCAAGCAAGCTATCGTCCAAATACTGCTTTGCTGCGTCCGTAACTCGACCGTTTGTTTGCGAAGCGTAAGCACGTTGATATTTGTTGGTTAAGAAAATCCAGAGTTTTAAACGTTTTGTGTTCAATCCCTTTCGTCTATTCCACTCTTCTTCTAACAACTGCATAGGACTAAAACCACGTTACCAACTACTAATATATTGACCAGCAGCACTATTAGCTGTCACTAATATTGAACTTCCATAAGATTTTCCTCTTACCACCTATGCACCCTAATGTAGTCAACAGTGAGCCACAATCACAGGAACGTGACTGCTTTTCATCTGACTGCTATCCCTTAACTTGTCTGAGGTGACGGAACTAGTAGACAGAACTTCAGAACAATGCGGTGTGCAAACGCGATCACTACGTTGGCGTAGCAGAATATATAGACTACATGCGCAATGCTTTTGTCGACCCACGATCTAAAACCGATGTAGGGCGGGGGCTGCTGAGGTGCAGTGGAGCCAGCATCTTTTTGAAAAGCTATTTCCAAGAATGGTATGAAATTATCGTCTAAAGTGACCACACCTTGTTATGAATGGGAAAATGAAGAGATGTCGATGTTGGCATTCGAAAGCAAACAAGCTTCGATACAGATGTCAAAATACTATATGACAACCATTGAAGCGTTTGTATTTTCTCCGGTGTCATCACTTTTAAAAGAGAGGTCCTCAGAATCAAAAACATGCAAACGAGTTTCCACACAGTGCACCGATAACAGTTTCATTCTGCGATAACCAATGGAGCATCGGCAATCTCATACTCAGCTAAAAGATTAAGCTAACAGATTAAAACCTCAAGAGTGACACTAACCCAGTTGCATGTCCGTGTTTCTTATGTTGACACACCGTACATGGCTTTCTGCAATGTGTGAACTTGAAGTTTGCACACTTCTTTTTGGGTGGCGACCTTGTGGCTATAGGCAACTATCTCGAATATTCACTACCTCAGAAGGCGTGCGATCAGAGCACTACTCCCTATAGTCTCACCTAACACAATTAAAGCATGCACAAACTCCGCAGAATGTAAATTTTTCAAGTGCATATATGCTATAAAACGTTATCGAAATTGCGGAGACAGTTCAGTAGTGGAGTATATCGTTAACAAGCAGCTTATCTATCATTCACTAGCATAATATCCCAGAAGAAATATGTATGCGACTCTGCACGACGAACTGATCTAACCTGGCTACAGAAATAGCGCTTGAAACACAGGTATGTGTCGGACCGCTGCATTGGGGAGTGAAATGTGACACGACCTTAATTCACCTCACTCAGAAGATAGTCCCTTGTTTAAACTTACCTCCCAGGCGTATTACGGCGGAACATGTATTATAAGAAATTCGTTCTCACGCAGACCCCTGACGTACACATGAGCAACCAGCCATTGTGAAACTTGTGTGCAACAGTTGTGTCTCGATCACCATGAAAACTGACTGTCAGTAGCACCAATGTTCGAAACAAATTTACAAACACTTGATCTCAATGAGTAAATTTCGAGCTGGCCTGTAGGACCTTCCAGGATTAGCAGCAAACAAGCTAGAGAGGGATATGTCATTGTATATGCAACACACCGAAACAGTTAGACATGATTTTCGTTGCCAAATGCCCACTTTATCACCGACGAACGCCTAGTGAGAACCGAACCCGAACTGTCCAGTGCACAACTCTTGAGCAAAGTCGCAAAAAGTAAAACCGGACAAACCTTCCTAGCCCCAAGATGTACAATAACTTTGTTGAAGGAGTGTGTTGGTGTGCGAAGCTAAGAGGCAAAATCAACATAATATACACAAAGAGGATACAACGGAGGCTAGCAGTTATAGACCTGTGGCACTGTTGTCGCGTGTCCCGATGTTACGGGTTATATCAGTGAAGACTCATAATCATCATCATCATAGACAGCAATACATCAGTGGTTCACACTCATGCTTAACTGCCACAC